>OW964176.2:17039420-17639420 GCA_943136025.2 Agrotis puta | reverse complement strand
GAAAGCATCAAGGCCTCCTAAGTGAAATTATTGTGAGGGTTTTTATAATTTTAATAGAATACTTAATATTATTTGTGAAATATAAAGGTTTAGGCGAGTTTAGCGATTTTTGGCAGGGGTAAATCTTACCTATTATATTATATTTGCTTCACTGCCACTGACATGCTAATGTTGACTGTATCTGTGAGTATGAAATGTTGCGCTTGGCTAGAGCAGTCAAAAAGAAAACAATACAAAAATAGTTCTATACCTATAGATTACAGGTAAATTTATAACAAATCTATGGTCTTAAAATAACATGGTAAATCTCCAATCAACATGTTTTCATCAACTACTATGTTATGTTTGTTCTTGAAATAAATTCACCCCAACTATGGAACCCTTCATTATGCATTGTCTAATACGCACTTGCCGGTTTTTTTCTTTAAATTATACTTATATTAAAAGCTGAAGAGTTTGTTTGTTTGGTTGAACACGCTAATCTCAGGAACTACTGGATCGAAATGAAAAATTATTTTTATGCTGGATAGTCCATTTATCGAGGAAGGCTATAGGCTATATAACATCACGGTACGACCTTTAGGGGCTGAGCAGCGGGTGACACCGCGGGGAACAGCTAGTTAAATATATAAATAATTAGTTAAATATTTTACAGTGGTACAGAACCCTTCGTGTCTGACTCCGACTAGCACTTTTCTTTAATAATTAATAAACAACCCAATGTTAATTTATGTTTATTATGTTCTTACAGTCATGAATATTGAACTACCATCTACTTCAGTTCAAATACAGACAGCCTCAGCCAGACCAGTTCAAATGGACACAGATATATCTTCGAGGCCAGGTAAATATTATACAGTAGTCCAAAGATAGTGTCGACCAATTTTGCTGATAGATTTTTTGCAGTTGGTAATCGATAAAAAATACAATTTTTTAATTTGGTTTTGCTATTGTGATTACAGTAATGAATATTGAAATGCCATCTGCTTTACTTCAAATGGAGATGGCCTCTACCAGACCAGTTCAAATGGACACAGAAGTATCTTCAAATCCAGGTAAATAAAAAACAAAATAATTATTAAAATACTATAAGTAGAATGCCTCATTTATCTAGTAGCAATTGCGACTGCTGAGCATTAGGTCCCAGGTTCGATTCCCAGATCGGGCAAAGTGTTATTGGGTTTTTCTAAAGGAATTTCTCAGTAGCAGCCACGGAGTCTGGATTTGTGCCCAGTTGATGGCAATAGGTTCGCCTCCTAATACATGGGACATAAACATAACTCGCGAAATGTGGGTGTACTATTAGGTACTTACACCTCTGCCTAACCCTCCGGGGATTACAGGCGTGATGTTATGTACACTAGCTTCTACCCGCAAATTTTTCGTTCTCGTTTGCGTGATGTTTAGGCCTCGACCAACCGCGTCGCATCCCACCGCCCGGACAAAAATGTGATAGCTCAGTTAATAAACATGATGTAATAAATTTAATTTATAGCCTATAGCAGTCAGGAATATTGTAGCTTCCTACCAGAAGAAAACATATTTGGAATTGAATAATTTGTTCCAGAGATTACCCCTACATACAAACAAACAAGCAAATTTTACCAATATAATATTATAGTTAATACCCAATGCATAACTTTGTTTTTATTTTTCAGGTCGTTATAAGATTTCCATACCTTTGACTGCAACAGAAAAGAAGCTGAAAGACATAATATCTGAAGTCAAATCAAAATTGCGCAAAGCTCGTAATACAAACAAAAAGCTAAAAATGGAAATAATGATGGCAGAAAAAATTATGAAATCATCTGCCTATCAAATGGTGAAAGAAAAAATGACACCAGCAGCTCAGACATTTTTCGCAATGCAGATCAAGCAGTTTGCAAAGAAACCTGCAGGGAGGCGTTTTACTCTAGATGAGAAAGTTCTCTGTTTATCTTTATACAAGCCTTCCCCTAGAGCATACCGAATACTAAGTCAAATGTGCATACTTCCCAAGCGAAAAACTTTGGAGAAATTGCTTTGCAAAATAAATCTAGAGCCAGGATTCAACGAAATAATATATCAACATTTAAAAAAAGAAGTAGAAAAAATGCCCGCCCGTCACAAATATTGCTGCCTGATTTTTGACGAAATGGCCATAGCACCTAATTTATACTATGACAAGACCACTGATATTATCCACGGTTTTCTTGATAATGGTGAAGAGAGATCAAAGACATTCTGTGACCATGTGTGTGTTTTCATGATAAGGGGTATTTGTAAAAAATACAAACAACCCATATCATTTTCATTCTGCAAAGGAAGCACTAAAACGGCAGATTTATGCAAGCAAATTAAACATATTATTCATTCTTTAAATGAAATTGGGTTAAATGTGGTTGCTACAGTGTGTGACCAAGGAGCCACCAATATGGCTGCAATTAACCTTTTGATGAAGGCAACTGAAGGAGACTATTTAAGGTGTGGCAAAAATTATCCTGGAGGCTTTTTTGAGATAGATTCAAAAAAAATATACCCAATTTATGACCCACCTCATCTCATGAAGGGCGTTAGAAATAACCTGCTTACCAAAGATTTAAAATTCAAAGAAGATGGTAAAATAAAGTTAGCTTCCTGGTCACACATAGAAGCTTTATATAAACGAGGACCAAGATACAGAGGAGTCAAGCTTATGCAAAAGTTAACAGCTCAGCATGTATATCCACAGCTAATACCAAAAATGAGAGTCAAACACTGCACACAAGTGTTTAGCAATACAGTTGGCCTGACTATGGGGTACATGGCAGGTTTGTAACATTGAACATTTTTACTAACAGTATTTGACTTAAATTCTGTGATAATTTTATCAAGCTTTTTTGGTGTTTTAAGTGAGAATACTAAACATAGGTTTTGGGAGGTGGAATTTCCAAAAAATATTTTTAGTGTCTGCTTTGATAGTAAAGGAACTTACTGTAAAAAAAATATAATCATTTGTAGCTTCAGTAGTAGGCTCTGCGTTAGTGATACGTTAATTAAACCATACTGGTTTAGGTGGCGCTCTGTGGTTTCTGCCTATCCCTATGGGAAATAGGCGTGAGTTTATGTATGTATGTTAAACCTTAGTCTGGCCAAATCGTTAGTGAATCTTTCATTATTGATGGAAAAAATCAAAGTTAATTAAAAACTTTTTCTTTTCAGATGAAGGGAGACTCCCGAAAAAAAGTATGGACACAGCCGATCTCATCCTATTTTTTGATAAATTGTTTGATTCAGTCAATGGCAATTTCCATAGACCTGACATAGGAAAAATTTATAGATGTGCTGTAACTCGGCAATCTCCACATCACAGATTGTGGTATAGAAGTTTACCAATATTGAAATCCATGACGTTCATCACAAAAACTGGTCACAGAGCAACTGTGCCGTCTTTAACGAGTTGGGTAAAAACTATCGAAGCTTTTCTCGCCTTGACAAAGGATTTGCATTCTGCAGGTTTGAAATCGATACTGCTGCGCCATATTAATCAAGACCCCTTAGAAAATTTCTTTGGGGCAATAAGAGCACATGGTCTCCGCAATAATATGCCAAGTGCTTACGCTTTTATTAACGCTTATAAATCGTTACTGATATGTAATATTACATCATACAAATCGGTTGGGGCAAATTGTGAAGAAGACAATTTTGAATTGTTACATTCATTAAAGAAAATTTTAACTGAAAACCAGCCTCAACCAGATAAAATTAATGTTAACTATGATATAGCGGAGGAGCACTTATGCATAGGGGACGCAGATGTAGAAAATTTATTATCAAATCCCGAAAACAAAGAAAAATGTGCAGCAGTAGCATACTGTAGCGGGTGGCTCATCTATCTTTTAAAAAAAAATATTTTTATGGATTGTCAAACCTGCAGACATGATTTCGAGTCTGAAGAAATCCAAGACTATCATAAATATATTAAAATTAAAGAATATGATAGCACAAAAACTTGGCTTTCTTACCCAAGTCGTGAAGCATTTTCATTTTTTTTTAATTCGGAAAATATTGTTACAGAAGTCCTAAAGACAAAATGTCATAGCAAAAATATAAAAGCTTATTTAGAACTTGTGTTAACAATAAATATCAACTACAATTTTATAACATGCAACAATCATAGAAATTTATCTATAAAATTTATGATAAAAAAACTAATTTTGTTCTTCCTAAATAATTGGTGCAAGGATATGAACCAGATAATATCTGGAAAAACCACGTTTTTTGATGAAAGTGATGAGATGAAAGTGGCAGCTCATAATTATTATGTAACACATAAAACCAGAAATAAAAACTAATAACCTATCATATTGTTTCTTTTTCCCTTTAAGAAAAATGTCATGCACTGTTTTCATGATTTGTGTTACCCTGAAATCACAAATTTATGAAAACAATGCAATAACAATAATATCTATAAAAGCTGGGTACCCTAGTAAGGCTGCACTATATCTATATGTATCTATGTAGTGCAGTGGCTTTAGTTCATGAAGCAACCACTACACGGCAGCACTTTCGCGACCTCGAGCGAAGCCGAAGTTACCCATCTATAATAGTATATTAATCTATGCGGGAGACTAAGGAAGAAGGAACTAGGAAGTGATTCGCGGGGTGGAGGGCGGGGGAAAGGGTTAGTTAGGCACGTGCGCCGCCCGCGGTCGGTACCATTGTCGGCATTTTTTGTCAAAGTCAAAGACAGCCGCTGAGTTCGTTGGACATGTAGTATTAAAGATGTACTTGTAAAGTCAGAAACTGTAAACATTTTTTTGAATATGTCGATTTTAATAGTTATTTGATTTTGAGAAACCGACTAGTAAATATTGATTTTTTTAAAATTCTAATTTCATAAATGTTGTGCTTATAGGTATATGTATACGTCCCTAAAAGGAACAACAGGGTTTTTGAAACAGCCTGTATAGATAGAAGATGTACGTCACATTGGAAAATTATTGAAATAAAAAGTCAACCATTTTTGCGAGTTTTACTAAAATCTGTTCACAAGATATTTCCAACAATTACTATTCAAGTTTTCACTTCTGCCGGCACTCCCAGAGTGCAACCCGTCGTTTTTTTTAATAAATCTTTTTCCACACTAGGAATTTCTTCGTGTGTCGTAGGTACGTTTACAAACAAAGAAACTCACGTACGCAAACACTCAGACCCGGAACAACTACTTGCAGATAATACAAATATTTATTCCGCGCGGGGATCGAACCCGCGACACGCTGCGCAGTAGTCGATCGCTCAGCCACTGCGATAACTGTGCATTAAAATTGTATGTAAGTTGATTCATAATTGTTTGTCGTGTTAAATAAATAAATATTACACAACTATCACACAACGCCATCTAGTCCCAAGCTAAGCAGAGCTTGTGTTATGGGTACTAGACAACTGATAAACATACTTATATATTTCTAAATACATACATATTATAGATAAAATACACCCAGACCGAACAAATGATCGTGTTCATCACACAAACATTTGTCCTGGGTGGGAATCGAACCCACGGCCTCCGGCATAGCAGTCAGGGTCACTAACCACTAGACCAACAGGCCTGTGTTGAGTTTGTGGCTACATTATTACAGCCGTGCAGGCCTAAATTCCAGGTTAAGCCGCATTTGCAGAGGTCTAACCTGGATGATCTATGACAGCGACTTTCCTCCGTGCCTCAGAATACACATTGATTGTTCACGACTGTCACTTGTAGATCCTTTTCAATCATTACTGTTGGTCAGAAGCTCGAAAGTCTGACAACTAGACTTACCAAGGGGTATCATTAACCCAGTTACTGTGTTGTAGAGTTTAATGAGGCAGTCGCATGAAAAGTACAGACATTCAATTGAATCCAGTTCGACAGGAAGTCGATAGTTAACATAGTTTTTTTTTTGTCGTAGTAAAATCATCAAATGAGTCAGTTCTCCCACCCAGGGCAGGGCGGGAGGGACTGTCCGACTTGACTGACAAAAATCCACGGTGTCCTTCAATAGCCCTTTACGTATCGGGGTTACGGTAATTCGTGAGTCCCGCGACTCCGACAGGGCCCACACAAAGTTGGGGAAGGCTAGGCAGATGATAACTCGTCGAGTATCAAACTCACAATCGTTCGACAAGACCAACTTGAGAACTTTAGTAACATCGTCCAATCTTTCGAAATACGCTCGACTTTTATTAGAAGTTAAAGTGCGCACTCAAATCCCGGAAGCAATGGTTCCCGGTATCCAATTTTGTCTAACAGCTATTGTTACCGCCGATGTATCGCGTTCCCAAATTTAATTGAAAAAGCAATCAGCGATGACAACCGACTGGGGAGTTCACGCTCAAATTGCGGAATTTATTGATTTTGATAGCTACTGTAAAGTTTAGGATAAAGGTGCTACCACGCAGCAGTTATTATAACGTTATAGAACATTGTATAACATTTTGTAGTCTCAAAATCAAGGGATAGGAATGTGGGCGCATCTTAACACGGTAAATAATTATCTTAATTTAATTTAAGTACTCATGTTAGTGTTAGTGACTATCGCTTGAAATTAATAATTTATCTATCTTCTTTTGGATCTTTTTCTATAACCAATCAATGACCGAATTTGTCAATTCGAGATTAGAGATGTCCAAGCAACCGGCAGAAACAAAGGAACGGTGTTTGTATTGAGACTAAATATTAATTTCGGGCATAACTCAGTTTAAAAACGTATACGTAGGTTGATTTCTGGTTGATTAGATTATAGAAATCTTACTATGTTACTAATTGATTCTTCTAATCTAAATAAAAATGCTTGGAAATTATTGAATTACGTCAAAACGGATCTTTTTAATTCAGAATAATAATTTTGTTTTGCATTTATAACATTATTAAGATACTTCGATTAAAGTTTCTCTTAAATAAGTTAAGTTGAAATTCTTGTACAATATTTTGTGTATAAATTCTTTTGGTTGTTCTTTATAATTCGTATTATTTGAAGGCTTTTCTTGACTGAGTTATGTTGAAATTATAGAAAGTTATTTAAGTTCTAGGTTTTTTTTTTGTTTCACAAGTTATGAGTTCTTGTAAGTTTCAGGTTAGTGTTGCTAGTGTTCATAAAGATTATTTTTTTATCGGATTTTGGGATCACTAGATTTAGTTAGTGTTTATTGCAAGATCAAAACAAAGAAGATTACGTATGTGAAACTTTTTGGTAATTTATTATTTTAGTTGAACAATAAAGAAATTTCACATTCGTATAATTTACCTAAGTTTCTTCAACAAGAGTTCTCCTCTTTTTGATATTTCAATCAGAAGCACTAACACGTGTGCGCAAAAGTCAAGTAATTAATTCTATTTTTCATGATACTCGTTACACTTATAATATTAATATTATTAAATGATTCATTTTTTTTTACTATTACTGTTCTTTTCACATTAAATAAGTCCACAATGCTACAAATATACTATATATGTTTCCGATGAATAAGGCATAGATTTATTTAAAAAAGTGTTTATGGAAATGTGTTCTATTACTGCCATAATTATAACCAAATTTATAAAGCAGGGGTATACGGGGTACTTTTAAGTAGTATGAATACACTACTTAAAAAAAATACCCTGTATGTCATGTAACTTCACTGCCTCTAATCTCATCAAAAAATAGTATAAACATTGTAACTTACTCCATTCAAACTATATAACACAACAAAACCACCACACAATCATCACAAATCCGCCCACCCATCAGTTTCGCGACCTCGCCCACAAGCGCCGTCCCTCAGCTATTTTATAAGAAGACCTTAAAGTCATCGTAAACATGGCCCCTGTCTTCTATACGTTGGGTTAAGGGAAACACTGTGAGATATTCGCAATGATACGGTTTGGGATGCGCGAAATGGGTTTAGGATGTACCCCTTCGTTTAAGAGGAACATTTTGTTAGAATGAAGACAAAATCAAATCATTTATTTCAAGTAGGCCAGTTACAGGCACTTTTGAATATACAAAAGACAAAAAAATTAAATAGTATCAATGTAGTTATGGTGCTACAGTCCCAGTCACAAGACATAATAATTGTGAAAGTGCCGTAGGTGCCCATTCCAAAGCGTAGATCTCTATGGAGAAGACCGGGCGAGAAACTCCATGGACACTCTTTTTTAATCAGCAAAATTATAACAGAATCTTGTTACATCATTTATTTTGACATAGTGATGATGTTGATGTGAGAACGATGTAGCAAGTTAAAAGTGCCCATAGGAAAATATAGAATAGACAATTCAAGAAAATTATAAACAACTAAAATAAACCGTGGCAGCTAAGAGATGACGAGTCACGACTGACGGCGCCCACGAATATGACACATGCATCAGCACCATTCAGCTCGACCATTTTGACAGGAACAAAAAAAAAAACTAAACAGCTAACGTTATCTATTACATACTGGCTGTTGTGTGTGGGCAATTTTTGTTTTTTCAGACTAAACAGATTTGAACATACAACTTTCCGATTCAGCATGACCGCTATAGCTCGGTTAATTAGCAAGAGCATACAGCGGTGTACTGAGTCGGAAACTCACAGGTTCAAATCCTGTTCGCAAACGATTTTATTTTCCACAAAAAAGCTCTACCTACATCTAGTCGTTCAAGCAACTTCTCTTGAGTTTTATCCAAACTAATATTATGAATGCGAAAGTAACTCTGTCTGTTTGTCTTTTCTTCACGCCTAAACTACTGAACCGATTTGTGTGAAATTTGGTACAGACATAGTTTGAAACTTGAGAAAGGACATAGGATAGTTTTTATTACAAAAAAAAAACAAAGATCTGCCCGAACTCACTATTCCACGCGAACGAAGTCGCGGGCAAAAGCTAGTATCCATATAAAATTACAATGCCATATATCTTGAGCACTGGCGTCTGTATGAGGACGTCTTATAAATATTGCAGTGAGTGTTACTTCACAATCTTGAATGCCGACGGTGTAAACAAAACTTCAGAATGCAAACACGAGATAGTGTGACGTCATATTTATGCCGCCCATATGCCGCCCGCCTGATGTTTCTTATCAAAATTAATAACAAAATATAATATTAACTTATTTACGCAGCTATTGTGCGAGTCAGTGTATCAGATATGAAACGACGTAATTATGTTTGATAAGTCAAAGCATTGTTTGAATTTATAACTACTTACTTTAAAATAAAATTTGTGTAAATATCTTTTACAGTGTGCTCTCAGTCAGTTTAAGATTTGCGTCTTCATTCAAATCCGTTCAGTAGTTCCCAAGATTAGCGTGTACGAACAAACAGATACACAGACGAACAGACAGATTTTTTTTTTGGATTCATGCTCTATTACTGTTTATAAACCCCTCTCAATTTTATTTGTTTGAAATATCCAATGTACAGCCACAGTTTTTTTTACTGTTTTATTATATGTATATAGATGGTATTGTCCTTTTATAATGAACGCCTCTTCTTCGGGATTTTCCTTATTTCTTACACTATTCGTTCTCTGTGCTTCTTCTCGCCAGAAGAAGCTATAAAAACTATTTAAAGGGAAAAAAAGCAACAAAACAATTTGTATCAACAAACAAAACCCACTCTTTCATTCATGAAAAAAGCTCTTCAACCAACAAAAAAAAAAGACGCACAAAAATACTCTTCTGTTAAATATTGCAAAGTCGTAAAAATCCTCCGCCTCCGCCATTATAATTGTCAAGTCCCAATCTATCGCGCTTCGCCATCGAGCCGGGTTCGAGTGGGCGACGTTTTATTGTGAACAATATTCAGTCTCAGATGCTAATGTCAGCTGTATCTTTATTGTGAACGTGAAATCAATTTCCTTAGAAATTGTGAATTCGTTTAGCTGTCGATTAAGTTACGGAATCAGGACTTGCTATTTCCTCGTGGTCATACTAGTTAGTCATACTAGCATTTTCGCAACCTCCTATGCAAAAAGTAAATTAAAAGGAAATGTAGAAATTAGAATAAAGAGATTTTTATCGAAAAATTTCTCGAAATAACCATCGAAAACTAATTGATGATTTTACCACTCATAAAAAAGGGGTAAAGGGATTATGATTTCATATTTGAAATGGAGCTCGTAACTGGATTTATGGTTTTATTTTCTTAAATTGTGGTAAATCATCTTGAATTATTAAAGGAAATCAATGCAAAAGAGACTTCGTATACAAAATGGCGGACTAAGTAATTATATTTGTAATTTATAGCTACTGTCAAATAGCCAATTATCGTGGCAATTTCTCAAGAATGATGCGAGGCCTTTACATGGTACTATCATTTTACCCACAGAAAAAATCAAATGAAATCTATCCGTACTTCCATTACTAACATAACACTCATTAACAAGCCATTAAAAATTAAACTAGCGACTCATAACCAACACCATATACACAGACATTTACAATAATTACACACACACACGTTACCTAAGTATTCGGAACATCATTTCCGTTAAAATTGTGATATTCCGTGCCGCTAAATGTTTTATAATGTCACAGGCATTTAAACTATTTTGTTTATAAATACCTCTTTGTGGTTGGCCATGTTGTACATCGGTCGTACAAACTGTAATGCCATTGTCAAACAGACAGGCGAAAGCGAAACGAGTCCGACGCGATACCGAACCGATGCGAGACGTCAGTCCGATAGTTCTGTCACGCTATCGGATCGCTTTCGTTTTTCTATGCGACTGGATTCAAACAATTCCATAAGTTAAAAACGCCTCGCTTCGCATTCATCACGCCTGTCTGTTTGACAAGGGCTTAATAGTACTGAGAGAATTGGTCACTGTGGCCATTTTGGCTTGGCTTGCCAGTTGAATTCTTGTGGGTTTTTGAACTATTTATTTTAATTTAATTATCATTGATTTGAGGTTAGTATTGAAAGGTCATGTTGATTTTCGTACTGATGCGGTGATGGATAAAAATTTAACTAATTGTTGTTTGGTAATTTAGATTTAAGAATGAAACTGTGACAACGGGGAAGAAAAGTTCCCAAGTGGCGACCACGAATTAATAGACGTACCTAGTGTTATGTAAGTAAGCCCCTACTTTTTTTTTCTTTTTACATGGCAAAATCATCAAATGAGTCCTCCTACCCAGGGCAGAGCGAGAGGGACTGTCAGACTCGTACTGACTAAAATCTACGGTGTCCTTCAATAGCCCTTTACGTTCCAGGGTCACAGTAATTCATACAGTCCCGCGACCAGGTAAGCCCCTACTATGTGAACTAATGACGTAACAGTCAAGGCCGATGGATGCAACTGACGAAGGGGGAGGTCTTTGATCCCCAGTGGAAATTTTCCGGCTGATGATGATGAATTGACAATCACAATGACGAATTTCTTTGAACAATTTAGTGCTTGTATGACCAGATGTATGAATTCGAACGAGATTCAAGAACTATTTAAGGATCGTAGCAAGTGGTGTTCTTTAATTTCTGGAGTTGATCCATGGTAAAAAGGCATAGTTTTGTATATGTTTGAAATCGTATTATTTAATACAATAATTGTAATATTTGTTCCAAAACAATTTATAGCTGAATACTACACGTGTTATTAAAGTTAATCAAATAGATAGGTAGTTAAAAACCGTTTTAACCAGCCGGCTTCATTTTGCCTTTATCAACTACTAGCTTTTGCCCGCGACTTCGTTCGCGTGGAATAGTGACTTCCGGCAGATTTTTGTTTTTTTTTTTAATTTTTTGTGAGCAAAAACTATCCTATGTCCTTTCTCAAGTTTCAAACTATGTCTATACCAAATTTCACACAAATCGGTTCAGTAGTTTAGGCGTGAAGGAAAGACAGACAGACAGAGTTACTTTCGCGTTTATAACATTAGTTTGGATACGGATTCGGAAGAATCCCTCTAAGTATTGGTAAAAGAAATTTTGAAATCGCTCCAGTAGTTTTTGAACCTATTCAATACAAACATACAAAAATACAAAGGTTTCCTCTTTATAATATTAGTATAGAAAACTGAAAGTCAAATTTTAGTTCTAATTTCTTTAGTAATTACCCAAATCAAATCCAAGGTGAAAATTTTAAGCGACCTTCAAAAAGAATGTCAATCATTTTGATTGATAGATATAAAACGCTAAGTGGGCAATTGTAGAGTGCTCTCGCAGTTATTAAGTCTATAGTTAGACCATAGCTTCTTCATTTTATTATTGACAGTTGAAACGTGTCTATTACTTGTCTTTTTTAAAGAATATCTGCCTTTCAATAGGAATTTCGTGGATATTGTGGCCGCATTTACAAACATAGCAACACATAATTACCCAAACCCCGAATAATAATTGCTTGTCGGTCATACAACGCAGACTTTTTTTAAAATAAAACCTAGGAACACCACACTAAGAATTTCTCCTGTGTCGTTGCTGCGTTTCCTAACATAAAAATACTCATACACAAACACCTAGACACGGAACAACTACTGTCATATAATTCATGTTTGTTCCGTGCAGTGATTGCACCCGCAACACGCTGCGCAGCAGTCCAATTGCTCAGCCACTGCGGTAATCTTTCCGTCAAATGTTTGTTCCGTGTGGGAATCGAATTCGCGACATGCTGCGGAGCATTCGATCGTTCACTCACTGCGAAAGACTTGCCATCTTCGTCATCCTCGTTAAGTTTGAGTTTGACAGGCCTGTTGGTCTAGTGGCTAGTGACCCTGACTGCTATGCCGGAGGTAGTGGGTTCGATTCCCACCCAGGACAAATGTTTGTGTGATGAGCACGACCATTTGTTCTGTGACTGGGTGTAAATTATCTATAATATGTATGTATTTAGAAATATATATGTATGTTTATCAGTTGTCTAGTACCCATAACACAAGCTCTGCTTAGCTTGGGACTAGATGGCGTTGTGTGATAGTTGTGGAATATTTATTTATTTAATTATTTATTAGTGATGAACCTGTTGAGAAATTACTGACAGAAAACCCAAAATTACTTTTCCTGAACTTTGAACTGAACCTAGGCCGATATACTTGGATCAGGCCGGACTTTTAGTCAGTCTACCCCTTTAATAATTTTGCCACCCAAAACAAATAAAAAGACCTCGTGCTCGAGATTCGCAAATTAAGCTGTACAAAATTAAGAAAATAAAAACTAGGGACGCGACAGGAACAGGCAATTAATTGTGTATAAAAAGGGGCGTCGTGTGACGTCAGAGAGAAACGGTTGCCGGCCCGGACTCATGGTGAGTTGTGGATATGTGTTCCGTACACATAGAGAATTTATTTTATTGCTGTTTTCAAGAAATAGTGGGCAATAACGATGTATGTTAACAGATTGACGCTTTATAAGAAATAATGTAGATTGGGGTTAAAAAACTATGACCTGTTGGACCGATTTTAATGAATTTTAGTTCAGAGTTAAATGAGGCTCTGGCTGACATGCACGATAACACACTATAGAGGAGAGGAGTAGGTTTTGAGACAGATACGATTAGCGGCACTTCTTTGGTACCAAAACCAATTTTACTGGGCCGCTTATTGTACGACTATTAGAAGTCCGTACCACGTTGAGATCTACAATTTAGTGATACTTATAAACGTACGGCATACAAAAAGTAAGTCATGGTTACGTAAAACACATATTTAAATGTATATTACACTTTATTTGATGGTATGGAAATACTTTCAAACAATTTACTTGTGTTTGGAACTACATAATAAGGTCTTACTGTTAAAAAAAATACCTGTTATTACCAACGCAAATAGAACTCTAAAAAGTAATAGAGACCTACGTATCACGTATCAAAAAACAAGTACGAACACCTATCGGTTTTAGAGACCCGCACTCCCATGATACCGGTAGCTATTAAAAAGCAATCAACGGCCGCTTCGTTAACCTAAACCCTGTTTGTACTTGCGCCGATCTCAAATGGATACCTTTCTATTACCCGCTTTTAAATTGCGAGAATATTGCTTTATTTTTTCATTCTCGAATAGATTTTTGTTTTGTGTCTACGTGAAGATTGATTTTGTAAACTTTGTGAACATGTTTTGATTATTAGTTTTGTTTTGTTTTTGTTTGTGTATTAGATTATTAAGCTGAGTTGAAATAATTATTTTTCAATAGCACCTGCACATTATAATTAAATTATTCCATGAACATAGGTAAGTCTCAACTATTTTAATGTTGGTACTTAATCTTGACCCTGGAACGTAAAGGGCTATTAAAGGACACCGTGGATTTTAGTCAGTACCAGTCTGACGGCCGTTCCGGTCCCGCCCTGGCCGGGACGACTCATTTGATGATTTTATCACGATAAAAAAGTATCTAATATTTTCATTCTGTGTCTTGAGAGACAGTGTTTGGGCAGGCCTGTTGATCTAGTGGTTAGTGGCCCTGACTGCTATGCCGGAGGTCGTGGGTTCGATTCCTACCCAGGAGAAATGTTTGTGTGATGAGCACGATCATTTGTTCTGTGTCTGGGTGTAATTTATCTATAATATGTATCTATTTAGAAATATATAAGTATGTTTATCAGTTGTCTAGTACCCATAACACAAGCTCTGCTTAGCTTGGGACTAGATGGCGTTGTGTGATAGTTGTGGAATATTTATTTATTTATTTATAGTGTGTTAAAGAGTTTGTTAGTACACGGGCATAGAAAATAGTTTACATATAAAATATGTATACGTACATGGTATGGCATGGTATATGGTATGGCATACTTTGTTAAGGAAAGAAAAGATCTATCTGTGGGACGCCATTATGTCGTAGAAACTTGTACATATTATAAAGAAACAGAAACTCGTATATATTATAAAGATTGTATAGATATGAATTAAATTAATTTCTAAAATATTCAGAATTCAAACTTAAATTTTGATAATCTGTCACAACGAATTATATTTATTGATACAACATATGTTTTTTCTGACAAGTTTGGTCAAGGTTTTGGTAGTATTTTCAGTCAGTGTTCTCAAGACTATATAATAAATTGTTGTCTACCCGGTGCCAGTTTTAGCCAATTAATTAGTAGTATTAAATCGACTAAAATAAATCCCAATTCAAATGTAATATTGTTATTTGGGAATAGCTTGGCGGTAAGAAAGAAGGATATTATTAAATGTTTTAATTTAATGATGCAGCTGTATGAGTCCAATAATTGTAAGTTTATTTTTTCTGCTTTGCCTTACTCTAATTGTTTGTCTGATGAACAAAATAGGCATATTTATAATTTAAATCTTCTTATGTATAATAGGACTTGTCGTCATAGTGACGCTATTATATATTTTGATTGTAATAGTTTTATTACAGATTACCGACTCACTGATCATTCCATGTTTTTGCCAGCTAGTTGTAGGAGACAGATTGCTAACCTTTTAGCATACACTTTACGCGTTTACACCGGTACTTGTATCGTACCTACGTTTTCTGTTAGTGGTGACACTAACGTCACTATTGATACTTTTAGTACTAACTTCACTTTTGATTCTGTTAGTAATGATACTAACATTAGTTTACCTACACCTAGTACTTTAAACTGTTAGGTTCGACAAAGGCTAAGTCGCATATGTTGAATGTTGTGCATCAAAATATGCAAGGTTTGTCCGGCAAGGAATTAGAGTTAAGCTTATTTTTAGAAAATTATAATGTTCATGTGTTGTGTTTAACTGAACATTGGTTGAAAGAACATGAAGTAGCGTTTATCAATGATGATTTATTTTCCGTACAGAGTGCATTTGTGAGAAAAAATTCTATACGAGGTGGATCTTTAGTTCTTGTTTCCAACAAGCTAAAATGTAAGCAACGTTTAGACTTAGTTAATCTTTCCATTGAGCGCACCATCGAATTGTCTTGTATAGAGCTCGAGCGATATATTGTTATTTGTGTTTATAGACCGCCTTCTGGGGACTTTACTAGTTTTGAATTTGTAATGGAGGATGCACTTAATAAAGTAAAATTCAGTAGTAAAAATATAATTGTTTGTGGAGATTTCAATGTTAATATTTTAGATGTTACTCCACTAAGTATCAGGCTTCTGAACTTGTTTAAATCCTTTAATTTAGTTAATTTGTTTTTTGAACCAACAAGGATCACCGCGTCTTCTTCAACTTGTCTTGATAATATGTTTTGTGATATTGATGCCGAGAATATATTAGTGTTAACTGATTTATCATCTGATCACTGTGGACTGATGGCTAGTTTCCCTATGCCATTAAGCAAAAAGCCGCACAAAATAGAATGCAGGCCTTATACAGTTAGTCGTTGCAGTAAGTTTAAAAGTAATGTAGCTCTTAAAGTATTACCGTCAATTGTAGAACACGAGACCCCCAATGAGATGTATGAGTCTCTTTTTGATGTTGTGCAAAATGAGTATAAATCCATTTTTAAAACTAAATCTATTAACATTGCTGGGACTTCCGCTGGTTTCAACCAATGGGCTACACCAGGCATTTATAAAAGTCGAGCGAGATTATACGAGTTGTACGGAATGAGACAGTATAAATTTGATAAAACTTTTCTAGAATATGTTAAAAATTATTCAAAATTATTTAAAAAGGTTTGTCGTATGGCTAAATCGAAATTTTTAAGTGACACTATTAAAAATTCTAGTAATAAAGTAAAAACCACCTGGAAAATTATAAACAGCGAAACGGGTAAATCGCTTAAACAAGAAAATCAACTCGAGATCATGGTTGACAACAAATTAGTTAATAAACCTGCTGACGTAGCTGATGCATTTAATGAGTTTTTTGCCAGCATTCCTGCAACTACAACTCGCTCCTTAAGTTCATCACCATCTAAGGCTGAAAACCTTTTGCAAAGTAGCGTCCCTAAATGTAGTCATGTATTCAGATTCGAACATGTAACGCCTCATGATGTGGTTAATGTTTTTAATTCACTCAAGTCTAAAAATACTGGTGATTACTGGGGCATTTCTATTAAACTTTTGAGCAATATAATCGACATTGTAGCCCCCTATCTTGCTGTTACTTTTAATAAATGCGTTGACTTGGGTACTTTCCCTGATCTCATGAAGAGCAGTAAAGTCATTCCTTTATTTAAATCTGGCTGTAAAAATAATATTGGTACTTTCAGACCAATTTCTATTCTACCTGCATTTAGCAAAATATTTGAAAAGTTAATACTCAGACAGTTACTTCGCCATTTCAATCTAAATAGTCTTCTTCACAATGATCAATACGGGTTCACAAAAGGCCGTTCGACTACGGATGCGGGTGTTGCTTTGTTGAAACACATATTTGACGCATGGGAGAAGTCGCGAAATGCAATTGGTGTTTTCTGTGATCTCTCTAAAGCCTTTGATTGCGTACACCACGATACACTATTGCGTAAACTTCGTCATTACGGTGTTCAGAATGAAGCCCTCAATGTAATTGAGTCATATTTGCATAATAGATTTCAATGTGTCGATGTTGGCGGCGTGAAATCTTCTAGGTTACCTGTTCAGCTAGGTGTACCTCAAGGCTCAATTCTGGGTCCGTTTTTATTCCTGGTTTATATTAACGATCTACCATACTATTTGAAGAACATCTGCGATGTAGTACTGTTTGCAGACGATACTTCGCTAATCTTTAAAGTAGATAGGAATAGACAAGTGTTTGACGACGTGAACAACGCACTATCAAAGGTCACAGATTGGTTCACAACAAATAACCTTGTTCTTAATGCCAAGAAGACTAAATGCATAAAGTTCACTTTGCCCAATGTCAGAAACCTGGGTCCCAGCATTGTCCTTGGTAATGTGGAGCTTGAAACTGTTGATTCAGCTGTGTTTCTGGGTATAACAGTGGATTCAAAATTACAATGGGGTCAACATATATCAAGCCTAGCAGGTAGGCTTAGTTCGGCCGCTTACGCTGTTAGAAAAGTTAGACAGTACACTGATGTTGACACAGCTAGATTAGTCTATTTTAGTTATTTTCACAGCGTTATGTCCTACGGTATTCTGCTGTGGGGTAAAGCCGCTGATATCCAAAATATATTTGTACTCCAGAAACGAGCGATTCGTGCTATTTACCAACTAGGTGCACGAGATTCTCTAAAAGATTTCTTTAAAGAGATTGGTATTCTAACAGTGGCTTCACAGTACATATTCGCCAACATTTTATATATCAGGCAAAACATACACCTGTATAGTAAAAACAGTGATATCCACAACTTTAACACAAGGAATAAGCACAAACTACGTGCTCCCTTTCATCGGCTTCACAAGGTGCATAATTCATTCGTTGGGGTTGGTATAACCTTTTATAACAAGTTACCATCCTCTTTTCTAGATTTGCCGTTTAACGTTTTTAAAGCAAAAGTAAAAGCTAATCTCTGTGCCAAAGCATATTATTCTGTAAGACATTATTTAGATGATAAGCATAGTTGGTCGCTGTGTTGAACACAAGACATTGTTCATGTTCTTTTAACATAATTAGCTAGCTGACACGGTTATAGGACTCAACAGCATACACCTCTCATACAACTCTGTATTATTATTGTATTTTACATGAGTTTTAATTCGTTCTTTTTCTGTGTGTGTCTTTTATCTTTATTACGACAGTCGTAGGGTATCATTTAGTACTATTGTCGGAGCTGATGAAGATTGTAAACTATCGTTGCGTTGTATAGAGTCAATCTTTCTAGTATTATATAGTTTCACCGGAAGCATTGTGTGAGTACCGTGTACTTTATAGCTTTCAATGAGTAGATACCCACGTCTTTTAATGACTTGAATGACCCTGGCAGTTGAGATTATGTCATGCTCACTCAAATGTCTCGCTGATGGTGGCGCGTGTGTCGGATCACTTAGTTCCCTTCAAAATGGTTGAGCTGAGTGATGCTGATGCATGTGTCATGTTCGTGAACGGGCGCTGTCAGTCGTGACTGGTCATCTCTTAACAGCCGCGGTTTATTTTAATTGTTTATAATTTTATTGAATTGTCTTTTTTTATATGAATTTCCTATGGACACTTTACTTGTTACATCGTTCTCACATAATGTACCATCTCAAGATGAATGATGTAACAAAGGTTCTGTTATAATTTTGGCGATTGAAAAAGAGTGTCCATGGAGTTTCTTGCCCGTTCTTCTCCATAGAGATCTACGCTTTGGAATGGGCATCTACAGTACTTTCACAAGTTTTTATGTCTTGTGACTGGGACTGTAGCACCGTAACTATTTTTAAACTGTTTTATTTTACTTTTGTCTCTTGACAATTCAAAAGTGCCTGTAAATGGCCTACTTGAAATAAATGATTTGATTTTGATTTTGATTTTGATTTTGATATCTCTATAAACTTAAAAGTCAATTTCAGTAAATGAGACGCAAAAATAACATAAAAAACCAGTACTCCTAATTTCCCTCAATTCTTAAAATCACCACAATTCAAAAGCATTCAAGTTCCTGAAAGTTTAATAGACGCGAAAGGCTCGCGTGATGCCAGAGGTATTAATATTTCCCATCCGCCGACACCGCGCGCAAGCCAACTCTTTCAGTGCGCCAAGCAATTAAGTTTGTTCGTTCAAAATTAAAGAACACTGTACTGCGATGCACCAAAATTACCAAGTCTTATGATCTTGGTTTGTGTGCTTTGAATTCTTCTGCATGTGGGTTCGGGTGAATGTATGTTGTGTTTTGTTGTGTGATGAGAATGTTGTGTTTGTGTTGTGCATCGAAAGTACACTGTTCAACATTTGTCTATCTAAAGGTAGTTATAGTCAAGTGTTTGTTTTTAAAGTTACCCCACACTAGAAATTTTTCCTTTATTGTGGATGCGTTAACAAACACAGAAACTTACATACACAAAAACCCAGACCCGAAATGACTAATCGGATCGGATCGAACCCGCGACACGCTGCTCAGTAACCGATCGCACAACCACTGTACTTTGTTTACAAACAGCCTACAAGGTTCCCACTGCTGGGACACGAGTTAGGAGGCTTTGTCTCTTGTAGGCTCTTGTGAGGACTTGAGAGAACTTGGGAGGAAATGAGAGGACTCTTAGAGAGAGTGCGGGTTTGTAGATGTCACAAATATCTTCTAAATTTTTGGGTTTTAGGACATGCCGGTTTTCTCACGATGTTTTCTTTTACCGTCTTGAGAGCTGTGGTGATGAAATAAATAACAGAAAGTAAAGCGCCTGGCGGAATTCGAACCCGACCAGACCGCCTCTTTACTCACAAGTTGGGACTGATACCACTGAGCCACTACCATTAGTTCACTTGTTCCTAAATCACCAGAGAAAACAGGCGTAATAAAAAAATACGCTTCAATGAACATTTGCGTATTAAAATAACGCTTCGATTGCACTTCAAATCAGACAAAAAATAACTGTAAATGCACTTGCATTTACTCCATTTAATAAAACACTTCATCCAATAGCTTTAAACTTCGACTCATTGCCATTCCACTATAAAGCTAACGGACGAATGCAACTGGTGTGAACATCCGAAGATAAAAGCAGCGTTAAAACCAACACTTAAACCAAGGCGAGCTCATTAAATCCCGAGTGTTGGCAACCCGACACTTGTGACATTCGATCTTTGAATTTATCAGTCTTCGTTGAATATTGCCAACGCAATAAAATGCCACTAGAGCGTCTAGTATTGCCACTGAAGAGAATAGGAGAGTGTTTGAAGACTTGTCAGCGTTATTGCGTCAAAAAAAGTATAAACAGACTTCTTTTTTGACGCGAATTCTTCCAGGTGCATTAAGTATGGTAATCGTTAAAACTCATTGAATTTTATAAAGAAGACAGTATTTATAGCTATCATAATGTGATTTGAAAATAGATTCTACACATAAATCCTAAACATCTAATTCCTTCATTAATATTGTTTTGAACACAAATAAATATTTTTATATATAAGTATTATAACAGTCACAAAAAATAAATGTAATCTTTGTTTTTTAATTCAAAATAACCGTTTCGAGGCTGTAAAGGATTGTCAGTGTTCACTTGCATGTACCACAACCACACCACATCGCAGCGATAAAAGTATATAAAATATCTACAGCTTTAGCGTTGTGGTACGGGCCAAATGTGGTTGCTTTTCGGCCTCTAGTTTGCCGTGTCATTGGTGGCGGCGTTGTGGTAACGACGTAGTTTCGATGCGGTCTGGTCGTGGTCGTCTAGTCTGGTCTGTTTCAATTATGTCGTTTATTTTCAATATTAAATTAATATGCGCCCGCCCACGTCCCACAATCCAGTTCCTGATTAAGAAGTTACGCGAATATTTGTTACAGTTTGAAGTTATCATTTGTCTGAGATTTGAAAAAACCGTTACATAATCTCAGTTCAAAATGTAGACTCGACTTAAATGTCTTAGGAATGATGCATCCATTCTTTCAGGCACTGCTAATAGTCCTTGTTAAAGCAAGACTCCGGAAGTAGGCCGCAAACATAGAGAAAAAGAAACAAAGATTTTAGTCCGCCATAGCTTTGAAAGACCTCCGTTTCTGAATTTCAGATAGTTATCTAAAACCCTGTAGCTTTTTTTATGTCGTGCACGCTAGTCTTTTGTTTTTGTTTTTGGATGTTTTCAAACCTTTTAACATGAGCTGGGATGTGAAGCTTGCTCACATTCTTGGAGAGACGAGCTTTTGTTTTCGTCGCGTATTATACATAGATCTGTTTATTTTTTAGTATGTCATGAGGACTTTTTCGACGCGATTTTTATTATTTCTTTACTCATCATCATCATCTGCCTAGCCTTTTCCCAACTATATTGGGGTCGGCTTTCAGTCAAACCAGATGCAGCTGAATATCAGTATTTTACATGGAGCGACTGCCTGTTGGACCTCCACAACCCAGTAACTGGGTAATACGATACCCAATGGTAAGACTGGTTGTCAGACTTTCGAGCTTCTGACTAACATTAACGACTGTCAAAGATCTACAAATGACAGCCGGGACCAAAGGCTTTACGTGCTTTCCGAGCCACGGAGGAAACTCGCTATGACAGATGGTCACCCATCCACAGACCAACCACGGCAAGCGCGGCTTAACCCGGAAGATCGGCCTGTGCGGCAGATTATTATTATTTCTTTACTCAGTCTGATAATTTACTGTCTGATCCTGAGTGCTCAAAAAATAATAATCATATAGAGTAATGATGATGTTACGCCCGTCAGATAGAATATTAATTATTCTATCTCAATCAAATTCTATTATATATTCTATTATTTTCTATTCTATTCTATTCAAAATCCCATTTATTTGTTTTTTTATGGCTTCTTCTGACTGGACATTTTTAAGACTTAAACAAATTAGGTCGTTGATTGGTTACAGACAAATAACTATAATAATCATGATCCGAGTAGCAACCGACATAGTTTATAATTTCAGTTTCATATCAGTTTAAAAACTTGTTTATATTAATTTAACTTTTTAATTAATGGTTTAACCGTTCTCGTTTATTAAATCTTCTTTCGCAGAACAGACTAAAAACTAATTTTATCTTTTAATTGCTCAGACATACGTCCTATTTTCACCTGTACAGAATAAACATCAACAACACACACCCAAAATCAGCGGAGTTTAAGGATAATTTAATATAGGGGTAAATTAATGAAATCAGAGGTAAAATATTTTGATGTTTGACAACTCAGCACCAGTCAACGCTGTGGAGTGAGTTCCTACTCGGTATGTTTACCTGGTATAACATTAATTAATGTTCAATTAAATTGTGTTTCGGGTAATTTATTGGGTTATTTTTGTTAGGAGGGGAGATTATTAAATTTTATAGATGGGTTGTTTTAGTACGAATTATTTCTCGTAGTTACAAATAATAAAAGCAATACGTGTTGCTTTTACTGAAGCATGCTTACTGTGGTCGTTCTAGGTGTCCTTCAAAATTGGCGACACAGTTAGCGCATTGGTCGACAAATAAATTAAATTTTAAATTTCAAAAATTTATTTTTGAAAAAAAAAAATAACATGGTGTAAAAAATATTGGAATCGAATCAGTTACTGATTCTGAACAAACTATTTTCAGATTTCGCATATACTAAAAATAATGTTGTATAAGTACGATCTATAAGTCGTTGTTTCGGCTCTGGCTGATCATCTTTTTATCATCATCGTACAAACCGTTTCGTCAATATTTCTATTTAACATAAAGCTACAGAGCGAAATTCCCTGCCGGTTTCTGTATGTTCTGATAGCAACAACCTTGGGGTCTTTAAGTCAAGAGTGATTAGGTTACTTCAGGAAAATCTGCTGCGGCGTTGACCACATTTAAGCTTACCATCAGGCGAAGTATTGGTGAGACGGGAGCCTATTGCTAAAACAAATATATTCAAAACGTCTTAAATCAGTTACTTCTAATTTACAACAGATTTCTCATATATAAACAGCTGATTAACACAACACCTTGTTTACTATATAAATCCACATAATAATAATTATTACAACAATGTTTCTACAAATAGAAACATAATGTAACAATGTTATGAACCGATATTCTGTCAATTATGCACTAATCATAGTTAGTAATTAGCGTGTTGTGGTCGGATGTATTCCACTAATTATGCCTTACCTGTAAACCACAATCATACTCAAACAAATGTACACTCAACAAAAGAGATTACTGTCCAGACAGGAAAAGGTAAACGGGCATTTTGTTCGGACCTGTGACCCACCAGCGTGACGACTAACGAAATTAGTCGAAATATGTCAAAAATATGAAGAATGAATTTCTCAAAAATTCAGCATTAACAAACCTAGCACTAAAACAAGCATTCTTTTCCATATAAATACATTTTGGATTTAACCATATATCTTTTTTTCCCCATCCATTTTTGAGTTATATCCAAATGGTTCTAACTCAAATTATATCGTTAAAGTAACAACTTACAGTTAAAATTCTTCAAAAACTATTTAATAATGCCTAATGGGAAGGCCATTGGGCATTATTGGTTTTCCCTGAGTATTAATTATTTCAATATCTGCGTATTAACCTCTTTGGCTGCATGTAGCATACCTTAAATCAAAATCATTTATTTGCGTAAATAAGGTAAAGAATGTTCTTCAGCAAATTAATTACAGATCTCTTATCCTGTCTTTAATTGACACGTGCCTCCAAAAAGCATAAATGCATAAACAGGAATACCATTTAAACTTGCTATCTGGATAATTATCTCTTCTGATGATCGTACCTATATATTACATTCTCTTCATCTAGCCTGTTTTTTTTTCTTCTATTATTGTCTGTAAAAAATATCTCTCACTCAATCCATATCTTTGCCGTTTTTCTTGCCCTCTTCATCTTATGCATTCCGGGTCTTTCGTTCTTACCTTTCACATTCAAACATAACCATTTTGAACACTGAAACGATATCCAGAAAATACCACAGTTCACTTAAAAAGTATACCGCGTAGCTTTGCTACGCCGCTGCTACGCAGTCGTAGCAGATTTGCTACGGCGTAGCAACTAACAAGATACTTTTCTTGAGGGCAACTATAGCATTTTTGTTACGTTATTATGATCAGACAAATTAAAATAACATTACCAATAGTTTTTGCTTTTTATTAAAAGATAAACAAACAGTTTGCCCTAACATATAATACCATTTCTGACCATACAGGTGTCAGTATTACAAAAAAGAGGTATATTTTCCCCTCCGTTTTATAAGGACCGCACGTCTCAGGGTAAATTGTAGGGAAGAAGGTTCCACCACGTAGTTTACTTACGGGGAACTATGGACGTGCAAGTAACATACTGCTGAATAGGGGAGAGTGGGGTGTATCGTGCCTACTTCCGGGAAGTGGGGAAGAAAAGTTAATTATGTATGGGACACATGTTGGGGACTGCTCGTGGTCTAATAATGATTATGAGGCCATGTAGATGGATTATGATAAGTGAGGAATTGCTACTCTATGTTTATCAGTTGTCTAGTACCCATAACACAAGCTCTGCTTAGCTTGGGACTAGATGGCGTTATGTGATAGTTGTGGAATATTTATTTATTTATATAATTTATTATAATTCTATCGAAAAGAACCTACTGTCTCGTTTTTTATCTACTGTTTCGTTTTTAATTAAAAAATGAAGATTAGCAATACGTAAAAATTGTTATGTTGTTCTATTATTTTCCCCAAAATTTTTATTTCTTTGTGGTTTAACTACAGAAATAAATACACTAGCACTAAATCAATTTTATGTCATCAATAACGCAACATTACGATTACTCCATGATCTTCAACAATAAAAGTTGATTGTACCATTTCATGATACCAATAAAAACAAAAATAATATTGCTGCAGAACCCATCAAGCTTTCCCTTATATCAAGATATATCAGTTTAATATCTAAGCCCAAAATTACTGGAAATGAAAAAAAAGGAACAGTTATTTTTTTATTTTATTTTGTATCGTTGCCGTGATTGGGTATGGGGTTGATATTATAGTTTGTTTATATGAAGTTGTGCCTCAATTGTTAGGTCAAAAGGTTTCACAGAAATAGGAGAAGGGATATTGTTGTGAACTGGATAGGTCATGTCAATACACTATGTATTGATTGTTTTAACAATACGTATAGCATTTTTTTTTGACGTGGAAGAATCATCTTATGAGTCCTCCCAACCAGGGCAGAGCAGGAGAGACTGTCAGACTCGTATTGACTAAAATCCACGGTGTCCTTCAATAACCCTTTACGTTCCGGGGTCACGGTAATTCATACAGTCCCGCGACTGACGTATAGCACAATAGAGTAACTGAATAGGGGAACGGGTTAAAAGTTTCAGGTATTTTTGACTGACTTCTATGGTAGTAGAGTAAACTAAGATTCGGTTGAATACGTAACCTGCCAATCGTCATTCTCTCAGTCAGTCTTGAATATTATGAAAATATCAGTTATAAAGAATAGTGAAAGTTTTTAAATAAAATTGTAAATAAAAATTGAAAAGTTCACTTGCCATAAACATGAAAACTGAAAATGTATTGTAGTTAAATATCTTACAATAAGGCTATAGTATAGCTATAATTATCCTGTAAATTCATAGGTACTACTCCGACACAGGCTTCTTATCTATTAACTGTCTTAATTTACTAAAAACTTTTTAAAATATTTGACCTGGTAACACCACATCCGCCAAAAACAAAATTCAAACAACTCAATGTAAACTTAAAAACTTTTACCAAATTATAGCAAAACCAACCATTTTTTCCGCCCTTTATTCACTCTACAATTGATTCGAAGGCTTTCGTCAACTAACTAAAGCAAAGTTAAAGTTAAATTAACGAGTTGAGAATAACCGCAGCTTTTAGAACAAACAAACAAGGGTCATTAATCATAAAACTAAGAGCCAGGGGTTCTGTACACTTAATTATTGAATAGAATTTTAAACAACTTTGATTCTAATAGCTGGGCTTAGTTTTTATTTGGGACGGTCTCGTTGTTTGTTTTGTTTATTAAGTGTGAGTAAACATAAACATTTTTTGACTGTTATTGACATCATTTATTTGGTAAATATTGCCTGATTATTACTAATAAAAAAAAAATCGTATCAAAAATCTTGTGTTTCAAAACATTTTTAGTGTAACTTTTATTATCAATACAGAACACATTTTTATTACCAATGCAAATATGTACATATGTGGCAGTTGAAGAATATTCATTGCGTTATTTGCTAATATAGTAGGCCAAAAAAATGCTGGAATTGATAAAAAATATTTGAGTAAACAATTCTAATTCGTCAGTCAATTAGATTATCAGCCCGATTTTTTTTACCTAATTATAGCTTTGATGCTTTCAAACTTGGCAATAAATAATATTTTAGTAATTTTTTTTATTGAATTCTGACGTCACGATTCCCCACTCTCGAGTTTTGATGCGTTATGTCTTGGTAAATATTCATTGATTTTACACAAGAAAAAATACGTGTCCGTCATTTTTAAGATCATAAATGACGGACTTATTAAATTTATAATTTATTGATACACTATATTTCAAAGTGATATCAAAATTAAAAGTTGTTTCACAATTGGGGTGCTAATCCTATCATATTTTTATCTGTTATCTTTAGTAGTTAAAATAATGAGTTTAACTTTAACCAAGAATTGTTAGCGTCGTCACAACATATAATAGGAAGTATCAAAGCAGGAAGGTCCTATAAACTTATCAAGACAGGAAAGCCTAATTAACGGTGTCCCCGGCATGGATATCGATCTTAATATACATCCGGTGAAGGTCTGATATAATCCAACTTAGTCACTTTGATAGGACCGAGGGACCTATTAATCCTCTTATTTGGGCGAAACATTATATGCAGTATTCTACAATAAATAATGCATATCGATACGTAATCGGCGAGTTTCGGATTCATCTTGGTATCATGACAAGCCTGTATTATTTGTGATGGTTTTGTGAAAATAGGTTGAAATATATGTCGCCTAGAAACTTCGCTGAATGCTTTTAACATACACGTATAATATAACATGTAGGCTTAATAATTATGCTCTGCTACCCGTGCGAAACCGCGGCAGGTTGCTGGTGTCATATAAGCGACATGACGCGACACGACACAGAATTGCATCTATTGACGATATCCGTCAGATAAAGCACAAACGTCCGTGTTTGCTTAATGGGTTGACGATATTGCTCACAGATCGGCTCGATATTAAATTGCATGGAAGTGTTAATGAAAATGCACACGACTCTGTGTTCGGAATATTGGCGAGCGATTGCGCAACATCTACCTTACTAGCGACATATTTTGTTTAATTGTAACTAACAGAAACTATTTTATAATGGCTGCGCCTTTATATCGTTGTAGTAAGGACGATTTTTATAGTTCACGGGCAAATTGCATCGCATCGGTCCATTAGCATAATATACGTGCGATTTTAATCGGCAATCGACTCGATATCGCACAGCGCAGCAAGCTCCCTTTTTTTTACGTGGTAAAATCATCTTATGAGTCCTCCCACCCAGGGCAAAGCGGGAGGGACTGTCAGACTCGTACTGACTAAAATCCACGGTGTCCTTCAATAGCCCTTTACGTTCCGGGGTCACGGTAATTTGTACAGTCCCGCGACCGCAGCAAGCTCCCTAAGTTGTGATTGCAACTGTTTAAAATAATAGTTACATTTCTTTGTTACAGACTAAACCACGCCCTCGCAGGGCTCAGGCCGTGGTGGTGGCATGCATGCAACGTTGCGTTGCACGCTGCATGTTGCGCGCTTGTTGCGCGAGCATGTGTCACAATCGCGCGGTTGCAGCGACCGTTCGCTGCACTGGCTGCGGTACTCTTCGCAGTACATCCTGTACATACTGAGGCGGTGAGTAGTTTACCTATATAAAACCTGTATTAAAGGTAATGGGATATTTGACTGAAAAAAAGTCTGAAAAAAAGAGGTCTGTCAGTTAAGATTATTAAAAAATATTTGACACGTATTTTTTTTTTTTGTAAACCAGTATTGATAAAGAAACTACACTTTCAAAATTGCCAATACGTCACAAGCAAGTATTTTTTCATGCTTCTGACATCATGAGCCTCCACTCTCCAATTTTCATGCGTTATATCTTTGTAAATATACAAGAATTCAACAAAACTTTTACTGACGGGCTAATTACATTTGCAATTGATTGATGCTGTCAACATACCGATCAGCTTTGTCCTGCGGTTACGGCTACAGCTAAACATTTTTTTTAATTTGTTTGATTTATCCTCTAGCCAAGAAACAAACACGAAATCTAAGATGGAGCGAGCTCACCCAAATTGTTTACGATATGTTAATATTTTAAATTACATTAAATGTTGGCTTAGTGACTACTTTAATTTATGTTTAAAACATAAATACACAGATGCACATTGCTCAAAATCGATATAAATACAAAATCAGATCTAAGTTGATAATACACGTTTTCTTGGCCATAAATACAATATTACCTAAGATTTAATAACCTTCAAAAGTATAAGGCAAACCTTAAATAATCTTCTTAATCTGGCAAAAACAGAATTAGCAACGCTATAGGAAAATTTTAAAGGTCAATGACTTTCCTTTTGTTAAGGTTAATGTCAAAGCCAGAAAAAGCTGACTAAATCCGGTTATACTGGACTAAGGGCCTATTTATATCAAAATTACCTTTAAGGGCCGACGGGCCTAACAAACTCTGGCGCGAATTAAATTGAGAGAAATACGAGTATCTTAGAACTGAAAAATAGATTTTTCCTAGAAAATAAACGAAAACTAAGTTCGAATTTGGCACATTAAAACTGAATTCGATATAAAAATCACCTCGTTTAGGAACTCATCAATGTCAATATTTGACAACGGTGATTGCATTGACAGCTCTTGATCGACGTTTGGATTTGCTAGTCACGCTGTTTCTCTGATGAAAGTTTTATATTTTGTGTGCTGAAATCATCAAATTATTCCTCCCTCCAGAGTGGAATGGAAGGGACTGTCAGGTTCTTCTGACTAAAAATCAACTCTTCGACTTTTGTGTTCGAGGGCCTCGGTGACTTTTTAAGATGGTTTCGTGGCTGATGAAAGCTTTACGTTATCATTTTCACCATGGATTTCAATTTTGATGTACAAACTTCTCTTATTAACCTCTCGGGCGATTTATAATTGAAAATGATAAAAATCAACGTCCAATGAGCGACTGTCTATTATGTACAGACGTGTGTACGTAAGGCGCTGGGGCGTTTTCGCTTATGTACACCCGGGTGTACGTAACGCGCCCGAGAGGTTAAGGTTTGATCTCAGAAGCTTAAGCTGTAAAGTGATAAAACGAGACTTAATGTATGAAAATAAAAATAGTGTAGAACGGCACTTTTGTGGCGCTAATTTGTTAAGTTGATGAAACGGGAATATGAAGAAATTGGATGTGGCCAGCAATTTAAATTTCATAATACTGGTATTAGTGATTCCATTTAATTATTTATAGATATAATATATGTTTTTCTTGTCGGCAGGTAGCCGGAGTAGTGGGCAGAGCTGACGTATTAGCTTGTATATTCTTTTTATCGTCGCTCCTTGTGTATCATAGGTAAGTTAATTATTTTATCGCATTAGCTTAATTTCTCATCAGCCACATCATGAAAAAATACCTCCTCCTTTTTTTACGTATGTTGAAAACGACACACTCATAGTATCAATGGATGTGGTGGATGGTTAAAAATGGCGAGCCATAAGAAGTTTATAACCTATTCTTATATAGGAAATTAATTTTCAAAAAATACTACCTTTTACTCACTGTCGTTAAACGTTCATAAGAATTATTTGTGCATGCTCCTAACCCGGCTGTTTTGGTGATGCTATTCGATTAGTGGATTTTAATTTTCAATGAAGTTAATATATTTCTGTATATTCCACTTTTTGCTCATTTAAAATGTACGGAAAATATCTGTTAGCGTTCTTTTTACTTAACATTAATAATATTCTCAATATTAATTCTATCGAAGATTTATTTCGCGGAATACCTACTGAATTTCGTATATTTCGTAAAGCTGCTTAAGTTTTCTGCGCGCTGAGTATCATTTGCTTAATCCCCTGGCAATAGTGAGCATCTGTAATGCTCTGACAAGCAGTACCTATGAAATTGGAGCTTTGGAGACAGCGACTCACAACAACTGTCTGGTACCTAAGATTTTTTACAATTCCCTAGATTACTTCTAAGGCATTTACACGGGTCGATTTTTGCCACACGGCAAAAATTTGCTGCCAAAGTTGGGTGCCCTCAGACTGTTGCCGTGTGGTGACTAAAATTGCCCGTGTAAATGGTCAGTTGCAGGTTATCGTCTGTCGTATGTGGTGTGTTTTGCGTTGTGTTGATTGGCTAATGGGACACTTGCATGGATCAATTTTTGGAAAATCGGACATCTAAATGGCAAATCTGCTACTACTTATATTTACAAGCGTTGCGACTGGTGACTAGTTGCACGACAAGTCGCACGACTAGTCACCAAACAAATCAACATGAAAAATCGAACCCTGTAATTGCTCCATTAAATGAACAAGTCGCATACGATTTTAGTCGACTGGGTTGGGTTGATGATGAGGTTGATCACAATAGCGATGCGACTGATGACGTGTGGCACCGTGTAAATCACTTAACGCGAGATCGTCAACACTTGGATGATTCTTCATCGTGCATACTCAAAACCAGCTGACATAGATTTACGATTAACTTAATTCTCGATCAGCATCCAAATTGAAACATAAGAGAGAATATAATCAACCACCTCATTTCCGTTTCGCTCCCTTCAAAGCCCTAATAAATATACCATATAAAACCATTTCCATTCTTTCTAGGCCTACGAGTAACAAGAAGTGTGTATGGCTGAGTGTGGTGCTTGGAGCTCTCAGTATGCTGGCCAAAGAGACTGGCATCATGATATTTATACTCAATCTAGCCTTCGACTTTTATAGATGTTGGCCGTTTGTTAAAAGGTATTGTAATAGATATTAATCTTTTATAAAATTCTTTGCCTTGATGGGCAAAGTTTATGTTTTGGAAAAATTATCTGTCTCCTTTTAATGTTTCCGTCACGATAAAGGAGATAAATTGCTGTGTTTTAAAGTTGGTTAATATAATAAAAGTCTTAATCACTTTCTAACAAAAAATATCCTGAGCTAGATTCCTTACAAACCTGACATAATTAATAAACTTTAAAACCGAACAAAAACCCACTAATTGGGCCGAGTTTCAAACAATTTCTAGACTGTTCTACAAAGTATGCATTTAGAACTGTGCCACAATACTTGAACGCGGTTCATTATGAACCCTGTGACCTTCTGGCTGTAGTTCACAGACTACTACTTGTTGAACACTTGTAACTTTTATTTGCTTCTCATTTGTGGGAGTGCTCACAGTATTTTTTTTGCTCAGCAACAGTACTAGGACAAGAGAGATAGATAGACAAATATTGCGATAGACAGTCCGTGTTTTAATGATGCTTTTAAAAGCCTTCCTTCTTGTGTTTTATTTTTCTAATGTTTTCTTGGTTTAATGTTTTTTTATGAAACGTATTTTACGTAAATTTGGAGTCGTGTGTTTTATTCACATTTTCACTTTGTTTTCTATGTTAGGATTTTAGTTTGTTTATTGTATACCAAAAAAGATTTAATTTATGAATTGTGTAATTTAGGACTGTCGTATTTAATGAAAGTCGCAAAATATGCTTATTTAAAATATATGGGTAGCTAAACAAACTCTGTCATTTTTTGTGTGGCGAATATTACGAATAGTTCGAAATATTTTTATACAATGTATGCTTACGTATAATGATGACATATTTAATCCACATACCAAACTATTTGTTACCAAAGCAATGTAAATATTTGGTAGAACCTCGAATTCGTAGAATATTTAACCAAATAAATTTATTTACCAAACAAAATACAAACTATAAATTAATTCGTGACTTTTCTATACTGCATACTTTTTTATAAAAATTTTTGGTCATAATTCAGGTGCGGTCTAACGTAAAATTGAAATTCTCGGTTGATTGATGAAATATTTGTCAAAGTTCCATGTCTTTAACCAATTTCAATACTACAGAGGAAATATACGAGTCTCTGACTTGCTCTGTGACTGTTTGGGTTGAATAAAGCGTAAGACCCTTCGTACACAACGCGACACAAGTCTCCGATACCTTGCGACTTTGGTATCCAAGCGACAATCGCAATACAAATTCATAGGTTCGTACACAGGCACACGTCAATGGATATCAAAGTCGTAAGGTATCGGAGACTTACGTCGCCTAGAGTACGAATTGCCCAAGAGTTCAACTTGTCACAGTCTTCTGTCCAATTAGATTTAATATCTAAACAGCCTAAATGGACTAGATGATAATTAGATCTCTACCGCACTTCTAAATTTGATAACACAAATTTCTGATACACGCTGTACATTAATCATCGTTTCATTAATTAAGGTGACATTTTCAGGTCAATATGTTCATTTAAAATCGAGAAGAAATGTACTGGGTTATCAATAAGGACTATTAAGGTCGTGGTTTCTTTGGCACTGTTGGTCTGTCTGAGGCTAGCACTGCTGCAAGGCACCTGGCCTTCGTTCTCGCCTCAGGATAACCCAGCTGCTTTTCATCCTAGTTTTTTTGTAAGGTAAGTAATGTACAATTTTATACAATACTAACACTCAAAATATATAAATATGATTGTGGGGTCGGAACCCAACCCCAAGAATATGTCGTTTTATAGATTTGCGATTTAAAGTGAATTGTAGTGAAAAAATAAACTTTCAGCATCTGTAAATAATAGACTTTAGGATAAATAACTCAAATAACATCTATAAATGCTGCATCATGTTGAAATAAGAGGTAAAACAACAAAATCGTAAAATACACTATATTTTTAAAAGCCTAATTAAAATAAATAAAGAATGTAAATTTATCAATTCTTCATACTAATTATTTCTTTTAGATTGATGACTTTCTGCTACTTAGCAGCGTTCAACTGGTGGTTACTTCTGTGTCCGTGGACGCTCAGCCACGACTGGCAGATGGGGTCCGTGCCTCTCATCACCAGTGGATGGGACCCCAGGAACCTGCTCACCTGTGCTGCCTTTGGAGCACTGCTGCTGCTGTGCTATCGGTTTATTGCTGATTTGGAAGTAAGTTAAATGTTTAGGACCTTAGTTTTTCCGTATCAAACCTCTTATTCTTATGACTCCCGTCTTATAGGAGAGTTCATCATTATGAACAACGTGCCAACAAAAAACAGCTTTCATTTCGACGATTTACATGTACACTGATGAGTCAGCTATTTACAAACATATACTCATAATGATTATAAATATTGTACACCCTATGGGTTATCAGTGATACAATCATATAAAATAAGAAAGAAATGTTTACCTATACAAACTGAAAAATCTTGAATTTCAATTTTCAGAGTAATTTCGCCAAATTACTCTGAAAATTGAAATTTGCCCTATCCAAAACGTAGATGTCTATGAAAGATGGACCAAATAATAATAGACAATTTGATGCTATAATACTTTCCCTTAAAATGGATTTTCCAGTGGTCGAGTGTAATTTGTTTGTAGCTTCGAGTACGAGTAGGTTTAGATAAATAGCTCAATGGTAGTGCAATTAATTCGTCAACTTTTACACACAAAAATGATCATCTTTACTCAAGAACAAGTTAGGTTCAAAAGCCTTTACTAAACTTATCATTAAAATAAAAAAAAAGATATTTACCAATATCTCGGTACTGTTACCAGCGCCACGCCATGATCACTGACAAACTAAAAATATCCTATCTTAAATTCTAATGATTGTGTTACTAACTAATCTATTGTTCATTTATTTATTGCTATCTAACGTGGCAATGCTGCCAGCGTTCTGGCCACTTTACTCATTGACAGCGATGTTTTTGAATTTTTTGACGCCCTATAAATTTTTAATTTTAGTTTTTAAATGTTGGATGTATATACATTTATATTTAATAATTAATTAAGTTGTTTAATAATGATGTAATAATTTTATTTAAAATAAATTCAAAGCTTGATTAAAAAAAACTATTGTTATTGTTGTAAGTATAATTTAAACTTGTTATTGAACCTTAAAATACATAAATATAAAAATACTAAATTAAAACTAAACTAAACTATTATAGAGCATCGAAAAATTCATCCTCAACGCTGTCAGCTGGTAATGTGCCCAAGAGACTGGCATAAGTATAACATACAATAACTTCACAGGTACAGAAGCACACACCAGCAGTTATCGGTTTACTTCTAATGGTGCTACCCTTTGTGCCGGCAAGCAATCTACTGGTAACAGTAGGATTTGTAATTGCCGAGCGGCTCCTCTATATACCGAGGTAAAATGTTTTATATTTTTCTCTACAACGGAGCACCCAGCAATATTGCTGTTTGATTACTTTTGTTCCAGTTTTAGTTTCAGTTTTCAATAGAATTTTCAATAGAAAAGTTTTGTTTTTTATTCTATACTTTGTGAAAAGTAATTTTTAATTTATGAAAATAGTTTTGTTAGAAACTGAAATGTTTTCTTTTTCAATATTGAGTTATTCAATACTGTCAAAATAAATGTTATGATAAAAATGTTGTACAGACGCCAGCAGATCAACATACCCGAATCTGTCAAATTTTACTAGTCGAATATTAATATTTCACAGTTGTGATAATGTTGAAAATCTATTAAAGAAATTTAACATAGATTTATATCATGATGAAGTTCATACGTTTGTGATTACGTAAAATTTAGTTTTTTTTTTAAACTTACCTTGAAATTGGCCCAAACCGGCCCAAGTAGGTTTTAAGACAACTAAAAAAGAAGTTTTGATAACAAAACGTTTTTCATTCTGAATTCGCGCGTAATGATGTTGAGTTTCTAACGTTCAGAATCCATCATAAACACAACAAAACTTTCGTCTTACCCTCGTACCTTACAGTAACCATTCTTTCAGTGTGGGCAGTGTCATAATAACAGCATACGGTGTCCAACTGATGTGGTGTTCCAAGCCTGGCACGAAGGTGTTCCTGGCAATCGGCCTAGCAGTACTCGCTGCCAGTGGAGTGGCACGGACACATCGGAGGAATGCCGAGTGGCGGGATCGAGCGACGTTATTGAGGTGAGCATTTTTTTTTATTACGGTAATGTCATCAAATGAGTGCTCCCACCCTGGGTGGAGAGGAAGGGATCTATCAAACTCAAACTGACTAAAGTCCACCGTGTGCCATTGTGTGCCTAAGGCGTGTCAAATAAACTTATTTTCTTTCTTTTCTTTCTTTCTTTCACCGTGTTCCATTAATTTCCCTTTACATTCCACGGTTACCTTCTTGATAGGTCCGTGACACTGACTTAAGTGAATGTTGCAAGACTTATCGTACAGGAGATCGTCAGGAGATGTCATCAGAAAATGGAATATCTTTTAAATATCATTAAAGTCGACGAGTTTCATACCGTTTGAAGAATTAAAAAATAAACGATTTTTTCTAAGGCAAATCTCTCATGGCGACACACCTAGCTATTTACTAATGTCTATGAAAAACTTCTAATAAAGAAATTATATATTGAATGACTTCATGTACTGCCTATTCAAAACATGTAACTCGCAATCAAAAACATCTAACAGTAAAAGTTTAGATACTTAAAACAGACAAAGTAAAGAACAAAGGCAAAACTTTTGCCATATCTTAGAAAGTCAACCAAAAGCAGACGTTATAGTTACACTTTCTCCTTTATTAAGGCTCTATTATCATTAAAACCTGACCATTCACCTCAACAGATGTCCCAGACATCGATAGTAATTACAAATAACGACAAGATATTTGTCTAGCCTTAACATTCAAAGTTTCTATCGATATTTTGAGACCTTAATACAGTATAACGACTTTGGGCACTTAATTCTAAAGTTTAGAACTTGAAAACTATTTAATTGGTGGCAAATTGTTACTGTAAGCCCACGAGTTGACAGAGTTGAAGATATGAGTTGGTAGTTTTGGTTATAATATTGGTTTTGTTTGAAATTTGTACGTTTCAAGGACAGGTGCTTTGACCAATATGATTTCCATGACTTTGTTCCCATTTATTTGGGGTCATCCATTCATTACATCATCATCATCAGCCTATAAATGTTCCCTCTACTGGAACACAGGCCTCGCGGCGGTAAGACCCCTCTGAGGAGTGACTGGATAGGCATCACGGCGTCCTGACCTACCGCCTGACACAGGTCCTCACTGGACGCGGAAGTTTCGTTATGTTCCACGCGTGCTTCAAAGAGTGTCAGCACGATGACGCCCCCCCCCCCCTTAGAGGGCCAGACCCTGCCGGGGTCGCGGGACTAACAAATACCGCGACCCCGGAACGTAAAGGGCTATTGAAGGACACTCTTGATTTTAGTCAGTACAAGTCTGACTGAAAGGGTGGGAGGGACACATTTGAAGATCTTACCACGCTAAAAAAGATTTAGAAAAACGAATAGCAGATTTGAAGTATTATGATGTAAATTGCATGGAAAACTAAGGGCCCGGGCCTAGGGCGACCAGATAATAAAGGGGCTAAGCAGAATTCCTTGACAATATTCCATCAAAATATTCAAGGTTTCTCTTCAAAGCAACTAGAAATTGAATTGTTTTTAGAAAGGACAATGTACGATATTGTTTGCTTCACTGAACATTGGTTGAAAGACTATGAAATGATAATTTATTACGAAAACTACAATGTGTGCAGTTGTTATAATCGAAAATCTAAGATGCGTGGGGGTTCACTAATCTTAGTTAAAAATTGTTTAAAAGCTAAGTCTCGTAAGGACATAGTTGATCTATCGGTAGAACATAGCGTAGAATTGTCTTGTGTTGAGCTAGATAAGCATGTAATAGTGTGCGTTTACCGACCCCCTAATTATCAAAACTACTCTATATTTGAGTCAGTAATGGAAGATGCTTTGGCGAAACTTGGAACTTGTAAAAAAACAATAATTATCTGTGGTGACTTTAATGTTAATATTTTAGAAAATAATGTATATAGCAGTAGGTTTTTAAATCTCTTTAAATCATTTAATTTGTCGAATGTGTTTTATGAACCAACCCGAATTACTTTAAATACTGCCACATGTATTGATAATGTTTTTTGCGATTGCGAATGCTTAGATAAATCTATTGTAAATTACCTTCCTTCGGATCACAGCGGTCAAACGGTTACTTTCGAGTCCAATATACAATTAGAAAAAGTTCAAATACAAACTAGACAAATAACTCCCAGCAACTTAGATAGATTTAATAATAACCTAATTAATGGATTAAATATTTAAGACCATATTTTTAGTTTAAACAATGTAAACAAATTGTATGAAGACTTTTTTTCAGTAGTTCGTGCCACATTCAATAATACTTTAAAAATTAAAATGAAAACGACTGGCCCAAAGTTTATTTTTAGTGACTGGGCAACCCAGGGTATTAGAAAAAGTAGGGAACGATTGTTTGAGCTGTACGGCCTTAAGCCTTTTATTAACTCGGAAACATTTAACAGATATGTTGCTACTTACTCCAAAATTTTCAAAAACACTTGTAAGGTAGCTAAATCCATCTTCATTAGCAAGAAGATAAAATTGGCCGATAATAAAATAAAAACAGTTTGGAAAATAATTAATACTGAAACTAATAAAAATAAAAAACGTAGTAACAATTTAATACTAGAGACTTCACGTGGTCTCATAAGCTCAGACAAAGAAATTGCTGATGAATTCGTAAATTTCTTTACCAGTATCCCAATTAAAACAACTGAAACTTTAAACTCATCTCCCTGGCTATCTATTGATTTATTAAAAGCGAACGTTTCAGCCTGCCCGAACGAATTTAAATTTAAGCATATAAACCCCCTAGTCGTCATAAAAGCTTACAAGCAAATTAAGATCAAATTAACTGAAGATCTATGGGTATGTCTGTATGAAGTCTGTATGAAGATGTATGTCTATCAAAGTTTGTACTTCAATTATTGAGACTGTAGCACCGTATTTAGCTTCGATATTTAATTTGTGTGTGGATCAAGGGGTCTTTCCAGATCTAATGAAACACAGTAAAGTAATACCGCTTTTTAAATCCGGGGACAGTAAAGACACCAACAACTATAGACCTATATCCGTATTGCCGGTTTTCAGTAAGGTGTTTGAAAAAGTAATGCTTGATCAGATGCTCAATCATTTTAACATCAATAAAATATTACACGAGCAGCAGTATGGTTTCACCAAAGGACGTTGTACCACTGACGCCGGTGTTACCTTATTAAAACACATATATACTACGTGGGAAGATGCTCGAGATGCCATAGGAATTTTCTGCGATCTCTCAAAGGCATTTGATTGTGTAAATCATGAAACCTTGCTCTTAAAACTTGAGCATTATGGCCTCAGTAAACTCGCGCTTAACTTAGTGAAATCTTACTTAAATGATAGACAACAGCAAGTACAAATAAATGGTGTCACTTCAAAGGGCTTACGGGTAGAAATGGGTGTACCACAAGGTTCAATATTGGGTCCTTTTCTCTTTTTAGTTTATATAAACGATCTACCCCATTTATTCAAAAATCAACCTGAAATGGTATTGTTTGCTGACGATACTTCTTTGATATTTAAGATTAATAGACGCGCCTCACACCTTGATGACGTAAATAGCGCTCTACTGCAGGTGCACAAGTGGTTCACCGCTAATAATTTAGTTTTAAATGGGAAGAAAACTAAGTGCATAAGATTTTCTCTACCAAATGTCAAAAGTAATGATAGTGACATTGTATTGAATCAAGAGAAACTAGAATTCGTCGATAAAACGGTTTTCCTAGGAATCACGCTCGACTCAAGGCTACAATGGAGTCCTCATTTAACATCTCTTGCAGGACGGCTGAGTTCAGCAGCATACGCTGTTAGAAAAATCCGCCAACTTACTGATATAGATACCGCGAGGCTAGTCTATTTTAGTTATTTTCATAGTATTATGTCATACGGTATTTTGCTATGGGGACGGGCTGCAGACATCGAGTCCATATTTATTCTGCAGAAAAGAGCTGTCAGAGCCATATATAATCTATGTAGGCGCGATTCTCTCCGGGAATTGTTTAAGGATATCAACATCATGACAGTACCTTGTCAATACATATATGAAAACATCATGTACGTTAGAAAAAATCTGCATCTATTCAGTAAAAGAGGTGACAGACACAACTATAATACTAGAAATAGGGACCAATTAGTTCAGCCAGGTTTCAGGCTAGCTAAAGTAGACACATCTTTCATGGGGTACTGCCTAAAATGTTACAATAAAATATAATAGAACTGAATGAAACAAAATTCAAATCATGTATAAAACGCACACTATGTAGGCAAGCATATTACAAGTTGGAGGATTATATTAATGATAAAAATGCTTGGCTCAATGCTGGTCCTGCTCCACTCCTCAACAATAGGGGTAAATTTATTAATTAGGTAACTCGCATAAATATTGAGGAAGCTGCAGAAGATTGTAAGATTATCTTTGCATTGTATCGATTCAATTTCTTAGTATTATATAATTTTATTGCACATGTGTGAGTACTATGTACTACTTATTAATTATTGACTCGATTTTACCCTGGTGGTTGAGAGAATGTCATGCTCACTCAAATGTCTCGCTGATGGTGGCACGTGTGTCGGATCATTTAGCTCCCTCCAAAATGGTTGAGCTGAATGGTGCTGATACGTGTGTCATGTTCGTGAACGGGCGCTGTCAGTTGAGACTGGTCATCTCTTAGCTGCCACGGTTTATTTTAATTATTGATTATTTTGTTTCTGAATTGTTTTTTTTTTTGTATTTTACTGTGGACACTTTTAACTTGCTACATCGTTCTCACATAATGTACCATCTAAAAATGAATGATGTAACAAAGGTTTTGTAATAATTTTGGCGATCTAAAAAGAGTGTCCATGGAGTTTCTTGCCCGTTCTTCTCCATAGAGATCTACTTCTTGGAACGGGCATCTACGGTACTTTCACAGTTTTTATGTCTTGTGACTGGGACTGTAGCACCATAATTTTGTAGTATTTAATTATATTTTTTATGTCTTTGACAATTCAAAAGTGCCTGTAACTGGTCTACTTGAAATAAATGCTTTTGATTTGATTTGATTTGAGATATTAGGGGTGGCAAATCATGTCACAAAATCACTGATGAAAACAATACGAACAAGAAATAACATGTGTGTAAAATATCTTAACATATTAAAGACCTTATTTTTCTAAATCACTATTCGTACATATGAAAAAGTTGGTACGTTTAGTTTAACATAATAAACATAACCTTAAAATGTTTTAATATTTTCTTTAAATGTCCAATAACCCCTGAAACCTTTTAAAATATTATTAAACTAGCAACTTTCAGATAACGTTAACCAATTTTTTAAATTAGTTTAAAGTGGGCAATAAAGTAAATTCGATAACAATAAAGTCTATAACACTAATGATCACAAGCAGGTATAGAAGGGCAAGGAGCTTCAAGGATGCTTTTACCGGGCATTACATGGTCCCGATGTAGACTTTTTAGCGTCCGTATCCTGGCTACGTTTCGGTGACCTGTTTGGGGAAACCGAAGGTTTTGTCTGTGCAATTATGGACGAAGTTATGATGACGAATAACTACCGGAAATACATTGTGAAGGATGGTACGGTTGACATATGTCGGGCATGCCACCGTCCGGAAGAATCGATCCGACACATTATTTGTGGGAGTTCTCATCTGGCTAACGGAGAATATTTGCATAAACACAACCTCGTTGCCAGGATTATCCACCAGCAACTTGCTTTGCAGTACAACTTGTTTTTTATTCTTTTTTGTAAAAATATAACCAATAAGTTAAAAGATTAATAAAGAAGTCTACGAGTATAATATGATGGTTGCTAAGAAAGGGACTACACCATGTAGGACTGCAAATCCGCCACTGCTCGTACTGACTAAAACCTTCCCTGTTTTTTTGGTAAACCTTTGCATTCTAGGGTCGCGGACTGTTTAGACAGTTCCGCGACTTCTCATTTAACCCTCACACATAAAAATGAGAGTATATACTTCAAAAAAGGTTTCATCCTACCTCGATTCAAGTAAATATTAGCGCAAACTACCTGGCTAGAATGTGTCTGAATATATCGAGCATCTCAGATCTGTTTCAAGGCGTATCTCTGTAAGAGCATAAAACAAGAACTACCCCAGCACTTTCAAGATGCATTTAAAAAACTTAACAATATAAAATTATTCTTACATTTCGTGCTATCGTGGTTAAAAAAAAATTAACTGACTGGCTCATTGGTGTATTGGTACAAGAGTTCAGCATGAGATCCCGGTTTCAATTCATAGGTCGAACAAAGTATTGTTGGGTTTTTCTCTTAGGAATTTCTCAGCAGCAGACACGGAAGCTGGATTTGAGCCCAGTTCTTGGCATTTATCACATGGGACTTCAAAATAACTGTTGGTGCACTGTTAGGTACGCCTGTACATAACCTAGCCCAGCCTACCAGACACAAGCCACGTCTGATCGGACGGTCTTCCCTTTTCAACAGAGTATCAAGGAACATTCCACCCTGTTCCTCATACTCCCTAAAACTTCATAAAATACTCCATAATGAAATATCGGTTATATTAAATTCTGTTCCCAGTTTACGAGTCCATTCAATTTTCTATAGAACACGTTTTAGAACCTGTTTATGGAGGAATGAACGTTTCGGCTATGTCGGTTTAAGAGGTTCATTTTATAGAAATACCGATGGAACCTTATGAGCTTTAGATGGTTTTATTTTATGTTTTAAAACAACATTTACCTACTGGGAATGTTCTTTGTTTGCTTATTTTAAATTAGTTTAATCTTTTTCTAGTTTATCAATAATAAAAAGCAATTTTTTAATAATAATTAATGTATATTTTTTTAATATAATAAGTTTAAAAAATCTTTTCTCTTTAATGTTAGTTTAAATTGATGGAACTTGTTGTTTTAAAAGCCGCACACTGGTAATTTCTGCTATATCATGAGTGCGTTGACAAACAATAAAATCACATACACAACCAGACCTGGAACAAATACCACATGCGAAAATGTTACCTGCGACACGTTGTTCACTCAGCCTCTGCGCCAACCGTGCTGTCAATATTATGATATTGTTCATCTTTCCAAGAGAATTTATACGTCATATATGTATAATCCAACCAACATCGCTATAACAAAGAGTTTCCATTCTGGATGCCTTGTTCTAAAAACACAACATACTCGTAAACAAGTATTTCCATACCTCCAACCAACCTGTTTTAAATAGTTCCAAGTTAAGCACTTGTTTGAAGCAAGTGGGAGCACGAAGCACTAACTTTATACAGGGTAGCCAGTCGTTATCCAGGGAAGTTTTCGGCTCCGAAAACTCAATGCATTCCGAGTGCAAGATAAACTTCTATAACGGCTCCTTCAGACCCAAACGTTTTAGGTCCCCGCTTTTGTTTAAATGGATCCCATAGATTCTGAACTAAGTTAACTCATAAAGTACAAATAGATTTTGCAGATATTGAGCTTCCTTTGTTCCAGGTCTCTTTGTAAATCTATTTATAAACGAAGTTGATTTACATTTCAATCCGGCTAAATCTACTTAATCTCTTAATCACCCGAAAGAAGACACCTTCTTTAAGATCGGATTACGGTCGCGCTACAAGCCAATTATGTCGGTGCTGTCTTTTGTTCCAGTTTAAATAAAAAATTAAACATTCAGTAATTTGAATTTGTTGCTATTATATTTAAAACTTCGTGTCGAATAGAACATTTAATAACCCTAATATAGTGGCCCTATTCATCATGAAGTTTTGAAAATTGTTTAAAATTTTTGACCCAAAATAAAACTCCGCACCACCTTTAGTTAAACAAGCACAATTTCACCCACAAATCGTTTTCCCTAAACACTAATAACTTTCAGAAGGAAACACCTCTGAAATTTTCATTTTCAAAAACATTAAAGAGAAATGTATTAAACATGACACAAAATGGTAACCACGATTTACAAGTCTTGCAATATTCGCTTTACGGCCGCCGCATTCGGGCGTAAATTACCTCTAAATGTGTTTTGTTTGTTACAGGGCGGATTTAGTGACTTTGCCGCAGAACGCTAAACTGCACTACAACTTGGCAAACTTTCTACGCGAGACAGAGCAACAAGACAGCGCCATCAAACATTACAAAGAAGCTCTGAGGTAACAAAGCCGTTTGCCTTAACGCGAACTATTGCGGGTCGAGTTCAGCAAAGTTTATGAAGCTATTCGTCATGTATGCGAGATATTTAACCCGAGAGTTGAGCTTGAAGCAAAGCTAACTTTATCTTGAGCAGAATTTCGTTGAAATAATACAAGTGCATGGAATAGCGAACAGTTTGAACGTACTCTAATGTACTTGCGGACATATCAAGCACGTTACTTGTAACTCTGTTTCAAAGTAAAACTACGTACCCATTCTTAAAAGTTTAGGTTTATTTTTACAAATGGCCTTTCGGTTTTTCATGACTTACGGTCGATAACTTTAAGGGCAATTTAAGTGAACCCGTTATTATGATTATTTTAATGATATCCCATAAAATGTATAGTTTTAGGCTATTTTTATAAGAACCATTGTTCTACACGTTATTGAATCAATGGACAAGGCCCTTCAGAAAAATCCACTTGATATTATTTTAAGGTTTTTTTCTTACTTTTGATACTTATTAGGACGGTGGAATTGGCTGATACTATAATTTTTTAGGTATAATATTGATTGGCGTAACGTTTTCGCATAATTTTTAGAAGCATAATAATATTGTGGCATAATGCAAAGTTTAGCATAACTATAACTTATTCTACTATAATTTCAACAGCCAGTGGGTCTGAAGGCATAAAGGTTTGCCACACTTTACAGTACATACCGAAATACAATGTACGGACCGTATAACTACTGAGACACATACGGAGACGATTGTTCTCCAAAGGCATAGTCCAATGAATGCCTCTTACAGCCGTTACGGTGCAATCAAATTGCGTGCCAATCGCCTTTGATTGCCTTGAAGTGGCCTTACCATGTGATAGGCGCTCTGCGAATAGGGCAAGAATTGTGGGTTACTAAAGACAAGTCTGGGAACAATTAGAAGAGCAATGGATCGGAGATAGTCAAGTATACGAGTTTGGAGGAAAGTGTTAGAGGCAAGACCCCGATTGTAAAGAGGAATGTTGGGAGATTACCGACTCGATGGACAGATGCTCTCGTTAAAGTGGCCGAAAGAAACTGGATAGCCATGACACAAAACTGCCAGAAGTGGCTTTCTACTTCTGGCATTTTAATCTTTATTTGAAAGACGCCTACACCCAACATTGGGTATCTAAAAGTTGAATAAGAAGAAGATAAAAGTGTAGCAATCGTCAAACAGTAATTGGTAGTAATCTAATTCTACTGGAACGAAAGTTGTTTTTGTTAATGAACGTTTTCACATTCATTGTAAGCCATTTCTTCTTCATGGAAACTTAAAATGCATTTTTCGGATCGTCAATCTTTAAAAATAACAGAATTGATCCTACATCTATTCGTAAAGGAAGTTTTGTTTGGATTGGGACAATAGGCAAGAAACTTCATAACATGATATAAGTCTAACACCTGTTTCTTTAGGTATATCTTGAGTATTAGTTCGGCACTCATCAGAATAGCTAAGCAATTGCCTTCTGCCCTGCGTACAGCAGGTTCGATCCCTGTACTGTAGAAATGTTTGTATGGCATACGTAAATAATTCCTAGGGTGAAACAACGGACTTTCTATAAAAAAAAAGAAAATGTATTTTTCTCATGACTTCAATCTTCAACAGGTTATGGCCGAGCTACGCCAGTGCTCACAACAACATCGGTACTCTAGTCTCCGGGATGGATAATGCCGAACACCATTTCTTACAAGCCATCAAGTTCAATAAGTACCACGTGAACGCACACTACAACCTTGGCAAACTTTATAAGTAAGATCCTCTGTACAGAGAAGGTCTGTAGACTGAGATACTTGCGGAAGCCTTCATGATTCCCACAGCTGGGAAGCTTTGGGAACTTTACAGGCTTCCGGCTGTATATTGTATCTTCTACCCTGAAATATTAAACGGCACCGCGTCTTTGTAACGCAAAGGGCGACTAAAGGAACGAGGTAGTTTTTTGTCAGTCAAGTCTAATAGCGAGTCTCATTTCATGATGTTCAACGCCCCAAAAAAAGGGGTTACAATGTTGATAACTTTCAAAGTGAAACTTGAACTAGAACAACTTATTTCGTAGAAAATATTAGTAGAATAGAGAGGTTTGAGCCTTCTTAATTTTTCTGCCAGCCGATTAAAATTAGCGTCAAATTCCAGGAAAAGTGGTAAGATGCACCAAGCTATATCGATGCTGGAGAAATGCATATGGCTGCAGCCAAGGTTTGTGCAAGCTCATGTGGAGCTGTTGACCCTGAAGGCAGAGAATGAGAAGCAAGGGATACTGATGAGGCTGGTGGATTTGGAGCCAAGCAACTGGGAACACTATGTGCTGTACGGTGACTGGTTGAGGAGTAGAGGTAAGCATAAAATATGAAGATAATTTTGTGTATGTGAGTTTGAATGTGTACTACTGTTGAACATTTGTCTAAAAAAGTGTAACTGCAAAACGACCCTTATGTCAACGTCAAATGCCGGTTTTCAGAGAACAAGTTTTTTAGACATGTGTTTAACTGGTGTTAAACTTTTTTAGTAAGATGGTATAAGTCTGACAGCTGGTCTTGCCATATAGTATATTGTTGCCCAACTGGGCAATATATATACTTCAGACCAGTCCAACCAATCTAACTAGATTGGTGAGACTGGCAAAATTAACTCAGACTGGCAGCAGTAGGTGAATTCAGGCAGCTGTCGCTCCATAAAAAATACCGTTTCTAACTATTCTCCTAAAAATGACCAAAATTTCAGGTTTACCAGCGCCAGCAGCGAAATATTACCTTGAAGCCACAAGACTGAGTTTTAGGTATCGAGGTGCTGAGAGGAACGTCAGAGCGGACCTGATATCGTTCAGGTATACAGCGCTGATGTACCGGTCGTTAGGGCAGAAGTCCAGGACACTGCAGTTGTTGACGAGGTTTGTACCAAGTGACACAAAATTAGTTGACTTTACGTTTATGCCAGACGTTTTTAGTAGACCATCAGACCAGTCCGACAGAAGAACGTGCTAAAGAGAAATTTCAGTAATTATTTGTTAATGTATGTTGTCTACCGCCAATCTACTGTCATTTCCAACCAATTGAACCACACCTTTATGCCTTTATCAAACAGACAGGCGAAAGCGAAGCGAGTCCGAAGCTATACCGAACCGAAGCGAGACGTCAGTCCGATAGTTCAGTCACGCTATCGGATCACTTTCGCTTTTCTATGTGACTGGATTCAAACAATTCCACATATTACAAATAAAAACGTCACGCTTCGCATTCGTTACGCCTGTCTGTTTGTAAAGGTACGGTACGTGTATCTTGTTCCTAAATACTAATAATAATTTCTAAATTTCTGTTATACTAACCTAGAATCTAGTTATCATAAAATAAATAATTTTAATAAAAATTGAATGAGAAAATCAAAGATTACCACTCTAAGGCGCGGATAATCCAGGCTGTTGTTCATAAAAAGTCATTACCACGGTGAATCTGTCACGGACATCCTTACATCTCCCCTTTATTACTATTTCTTCTTCATATCCTTAGGTGGCACACGTGGCGACGAGGCTGGCCCAGTGCAGCCGCAGCACACATGTACTTAAGAGACTGGCGACTCAAGATGGAGTTAGAAGGACGAGCGCAATTATACTCTAAGGCCGTTAATCCTACAGTAAGTTACCGATTTTGTGGTCATTATTATTTTAAATTTCTTTCTATAAATTCTTTGTTTTTTATTTTAATGACAGGGAAAGTCTCATTCTTTACGTTATTCAATAGTGTATTTTGTCATTTTTCAAAACCATTGTCATATATTTCTTTACTATAATTTCTGATACGTCTTTCATTACCATTTTTTTGATTAAGTCTTTTATAAAGATGATTTTTGAGAAAAAAAAAAATCATCTGGGAGTGGGATTTCAACCCGCGTCCTCTGGATAAGTACTCCAGACGCCTTACCAATTAGGTTACCGCAACTCACACCCTCAGAAGCTGAACCTTCTATTCCCTAGTTTGAACGTTTTATGGTAACGTAGCGCGGTAAGGCGTCTGCAGTACTTATTTAGAAGACGCGGGTTCAAATCCCACTTTTCTTTCCCCAAAAATCATCTTTACGATGCGCGTCGCATGCGTTAATACGTTTAAAAATAATTAATTCTTATATATATTCACATATCTCAAAAAAAAACATTTAACACCAAATTCATTATTTGACAGGCCTGTTGGTCTAATGGTTAGTGACCCTGACTGCTATGCCGGAGGTCGTGGGTTCGATTCCCACCCAGGACAAATGTTTGTGTGATGAGTACGATCATTTGTTCTGTGTCTGGGTGTAATTTATCTATAATATGTATGTATTTAGAAAATATATAAGTATGTTTATCAGTTGTCTAGTACCCATAACACAAGCTCTGCTTAGCTTGGGACTAGATGGCGTTGTGTGATAGTTGTGGAATATTTATTATTATTATTATCATATCAAAATATTCCTTCATTCATTAAGACTAAGTAATCATTTGCAAGTTCAATAAATTAACATTCCAGTAACAACATTAGTTTTTATAGCTCCGTTTACGATGAGGCACATAGAGTATTCAACAATGTTGATCTAAATACCAATGTCCCTGTCCCTGTAGCTGTAGCGTACTATGTTGCACCCAATGAATCTGTTAAATCAACAGAAGCCACACACATTCACTTGTATGAATAGAGACTCACATGGCTATTGTACTCTTAAGATGTACATTGGTTGAAGGTAATACAGTCAAATATTGGGTGATTGATTGACAAAGATAGTGTTAAGATAACAGATGTTGATGGAAAAAACTTTGTTACACAAAGGTGTTGTAGACTTGTCATAGGTCCAGAAGGCCTAAACAAATGGCAATAAATCTTTCAATTTGAGCTTTACCAAAAGAGCTACACACACCTAACAGCTTCGGGCCGTCTCTATTTTTTCTGAATTTTTTATTCCACCAATAATAAGATTTTAGTTGTAAATATTACTTAATTTTATTTTTATTTCATTTTACAAAAGTGGACTACTAAAAACGGTTCCTCTTTCACAGAAATCAACAAAATGCTTCGACCACACACAACTAGCGGTCGGTTCAAAGGAAGAGCGAATACCACAGAAAGAAGAAAAAAATAAAACTGTGGACACAAAAAGTGCTATCAAAACATCAAGTGATAAAAAAGACAGTGACAGTAGAGCGTGCGGGACCAAAAAACGTAACTTATCAGTTTCGTCGCAAATAAAAACAACACACAACAAATCGGAGATTGGACTTAAGGACAAAAAGTGTACCTTGCATAGAAAAGATAAGAAGAAAGGTAACGGGGTTATAGCAACCATCAGTGCTCCTCTAGCTGAGCATATACTTATGAAAACGTATTAATTGAATCGCTTTTATATCGTTTGAGACAAGCAATCAGGACTGGAGACCACTTTAAACTGATTGGAAATAAAAACACTTATTTTGAATGTGAAGAATAAAAAAGAACATTAGAAGTTTCGTGTTGAATACAATCATTTAGAACATACAACACAATTGCCCAAATTGATAGTTATCGAAACAAATCGATTTTATTCGAAATAATAATTTATTCAAGTGAAGTGGAAGTCATTTCTAGTCTTGCTTGCATGTCCATAAAATTAAAATTTGATACCTCAAGTGATTTAAGTAACGAAACAATGAGTGAATCAATTCACGTGACTTTGATACAAAGATCTTTTGGCGCTCGGAAAACGTCGACAATATTTAATATTTTTGAAATTGTATGGTAACGTTAATTCCGATTTTAGCCAAAATATCGTTGTAAAGCTATATCCATCTGTTTTGGAATGTGATATTATAAGCGTGACTTTTTTTTATGTAGAAGACGCTTGGCAGTTTTGTTAAAACGAGTTAGTTTTAGATACGCCGACAATATCGCAAGATGTAGTATAAGCGAGGATCTTCCATTTTGGAAACTTCCAGAACAAAATGGATGTTTCGAGAATGGGTGTGTTTAGATAGAAAACTAATTTAAACGATGTGTAGTGATATTGAAATGAGAAACAATCTATTTTTGTCAGAGTGCGTGAGGGGTGATTTATATGAAAGTGCACAAAATTTTTACGCTAGCATTAGTGATTTGTAATGATAATGATCAACTATTTGAATATTTGAGAATTTATTCCGTCAAATTCTTCTACTTTACTTTCCTAGTAATCATAAAAATCCTAAATATAAATATTTTTGAAGTGACTGTTTGTAATTTGCCTAACATGTTAACGAAATAATTGTAATAAAATGGTCTGGTTAAGATGTGAAGTTGCGGACATAAACCCGTTAAACAATACAATATTGTAATTTTGTTAGTTTACTTGGACGGGTGATATAAGTTTGTCCATTAATTTGTCATTCCTATGGTTGATAATAAATAAAGGCTAAGGATTGTGCCACAGCTAGTTTACAGAATTCGCTTGGCCTTATCAATCGGTTTGATAACACAGACGATTGGGAAACAATAAAATATGAAATTGATGATCAGCTGTCAATATTTACAGACGAAATAGCGGCTATAGATTCTGCTGTTGACAGCATTGTAAAAGAAACAGCTAAAATGTAAGAAACAATTAGTTTTGCCAAAGAAGTATAAAATGTCAAATAAGCAGAAACAAAGGCCATTAAAATTGCCAAAAAAGATAACGAAGTTAAGACTATTATACAAAAAAAATCTAAATCATACAAATGGAAAATAACAAGAATAGTTTTTGTCTTCAAACTATTAAAGACCGACTTAACACTGAACAAGTTGATAAATACAAATACATTGTCAATAAATCAGTCACAAAAGACGAAGACGCAAAAGAATTCATTACTAAACTCGATAAAGTTCCAACTTCTAACGATCCAGAATATTTTGCACATGTTCAGAATAATATTAAAGTAAATATCATTGCTGTCAGCGGCAGAATAATAAAGAGCGATCTCATATAACACTAAGATGTAAATAATATTTATAAGTATAGACTTTGGCACGTGACAATGCTTTGAATGTACTGAGAATAAACAATTGAATTATATTTGTGTGGTTTTATTTGTGTTGGCCTTCGCAATACAGAGACGGTAAACTAGTATGAATAGAAAATATATTTTCGTCTTATTTATGTAAGGTCATCTCTTATTCTTTGTTCAATTTCTTTATTCTGGACAACAGTTTATGTTTGCCTTACATAAGTACGGTAGCTTTCGTTGCCTCATAGTCTTTCTATAAAGAGAATTTCTTATAAGCACGCTCAAGTTTAACTTTGTTTTATCCAGTTATTTTCTTTTTCTCTGTATCAGGTAACTGTTCCCTAACTGGCTAGCGCGATATTTATCACGGTTTTAAAAATATACTGTCCCATAGATTTGAATATGAGGTAGTAGTTCGATTAGGTCTGCAATCATGTCCACATGATCACATCCTTAAATAATGTTCTATTCACATTACGAAAATAAAAAAGGAATAAATAATTTTGAACATGTTTAGCTTAACAGCGATAGCTTAGTTGGTAAATGCGTAAGGTTCTGAATCAAAAAGTCGCAGTTTCAAATCCTCGCAGTCATTTTTTTGTAAGGAATACCCATTATACAAAGAGCATAGTTATCTCAGTAAGATTTCGTATCAACACCTGAGAATGTGTTCCCGCTAACACCATCTAATAATACTACTAATCCTTTAGATTGAATCTCGCAACAATGGAATCGTAAGATTTGCAACAAGTGGGATGTTGCTCCCATTCGAAACTCTACTTTATGTCAGTACTGTAAGGTTGGAATTTAAGTGAGAAGAGGGAATAAGGTTTTTATGCAGCAGTTCAAGAATTCTCAGTGTTGAGTGAAGCGCATTTTATTATTGAAAGGTAATGTTGTTACTCGAGATGATTTCTCTCTCGGTATTGATTTTATTATACTCTCCAGTCGTCCACTCCAATAAGTTTTTATGAAGTCAGATACAGACTTAACTAGCATAATAGATACAGACAGAAGAATAAACTGATAACTTATTGGGATATTTGTATCTTCATAATTATATTATGTTGTCTCGTAGTCTTATCAATATAAAGCTGTAAAACAATTTCAGTGAACCCTTTGTCAAACAGACAGGCGTGGCGAATGCGAATCGTGACGAACGCGATCCGATAGCGTGACCGAACTATCAGACTGACGTCTCGTATTGGTTCTTTATCGCTTCGGACTCGCCTGTCTGTTTGACAAAGGCCTGATTGTGAACACAGATGGCCCAATTTAAGTAAAAAGATGTTTTATTGAAAACCCCTTTTACAATTGTTCGTATGCTAAGGTGTGTATGAGTAGTGACTTAAAATACGAGATTAGATTTAGCTTACATTACTCAAAAAAATATAGGTATCAGCGACTCCGTAACGAGCTTTATCTATTGTCTTTATCTTCCGAGCCAGTGGGTCCTTCTTGGAGCCTTATCAGCCATCATATCTTTCTTTTTACTAATCTTACTTCTTACTAATATTATAAATATGAAAGTATGTTTGGATGGATGGATGGATGCATGTTTATTACTCTTTCATGGAAAATTACTCAACAGATTTAGACAAAAGTTGGTACACCTGGATTAACCCAATTTTTTTAGCGTGGTAAAATCATCAATTGAGTCATCCCACCCTGGGTAGAGCGGAAGGGACTGTCAGACTCGTACTAATTAAAATCCACAGTGTCCTTCAATATCCCTTATCTTTACATCGCCCCGTCATAATGCTGACACTGTGAGGCGGGCGTGGAACACAACGCGCCGTCGACCCGGGCATGGTCCATGGTCGGACAGCGAGTCGCCAATTACCGCGCACCTGGATTAACACAAGAGATAGTTTTTATCTCAATTTTATCTTCCCTTAGGATAATTTTCGAGTTGTAGCGGGTTAAACTGCTGTCAACAGCAGTACATAGTGAATGCAAAAGCGTTTGAAACTGAAATGAAACTTGAGGATATCACCCATTTACATCATTGAATTTCTTTCGATAAACGATCCATTTAAACTGTCCCCTTGTCTCTTACCTACGGATAGTACAACGTACTTTGGACTAACTTTGAGCCCGGGAACGTGTGTTCGATATAAAACAAGAAACTTCTAATGCCGCCGAGTTACAAGTTGCAAACCGTCTGAACAGAATTTAGTTCACCTGTTTAAATATACAGGGAGTCTACGAGAATGAAGTTGTGTTGTCGAGTTCTTTTTTTTGTTTTATTTTAGGTATTTTGACAGGCCTGTTGGTCTAGTGGTTAGTGACCCTGACTTCTATGCCGGAGGTCGTGGGTTCGATTCCCACCCAGGACAAATGTTTGTGTGATGAGCACGATCATTTGTTCTGTGTCTGGGTGTAATTTATTTATAATACGAGTTTGTATGTATTTAGAAATATGTAAGTATGTTTATCAGTTGTCTAGTACCCATAACACAAGCTCTGCTTAGCTTGGGACTAGATGACGTTGTGTGATAGTTGTGGAATATTTATTTATATTCATTTATTTATTTATTTTAAAGGTAGCTAGGTTAAATTTTAGCAATGAAGAAGAGAGCCTCCCAGTCAAACGTAGACGAGCTCTTTTACATTAATAACTATAGTCTGAGCCAGGATTGTAGCCAGAGGAATGGGTAACCATACCTTCGGCTCCCAAGTATACTAGTTATAATTATAGTAAGCAATTTCACTGTATTTTTTTTTTAATATTTCACACGCAATAACTGGATCACGATTTAGAATTCTTTTTGTGGAAAGACTGCGAGCAGTACTCTGAAACTACGAATGGTATATGGTTGGAAAATTATGGTATAGACTTTCGATGTACTGAATCGTAAAGTCTCAATTGATATTTTCTATCCTCAAAAAAGCTTTGCAATTAATACAAATATTAATAATATTAATATCTTAGAACTAGCTTCCGCCCGCGACTCCGTCCGCGCGGATGTCGGTCTTCGCGTGGATGGTTTATTTCTCCATTTTGAGTAACTCTGACAATGACATCTTATAAATATTACGGCGCTGAATCCACTGCGGGTAATGCAATGTGTGTTCGCGGTTCTACAGAACAACGTCTATGAATAAAACTGAAAAATAAGATTTTTTTTCTACGTATTTTTCCAGGATAAAAAGTATCCTATTTTATGCCCAGGATAATAAGGTATAATTATACCAAGTTTCATCGAAATTGAACCGTTAGTTTTCACGTGATGCCTGCATATACAGACAGACAGAGAGACAAAATTTTTTTTAATCACATATTTGGGTTGGGTATCGATCCAGCAACACCCCCCGCTATTTATTTTTTCAATATTTTCAATGTACAGAATTGACCCTTCTACAGATTTATTATATGTATAGATAGATTCTCGACCAGATGTTAAAAACTCTTAGTTTCGTTTCTGTATATAATAGAATTTTTATTTTTACTTACGGACTAGTAAATTATTTCACTACTCACCATGGGTAAAGCGTGCGTTAAAAAAAGAAAAAAAAAAGTTACTAGCACAAAAACCACTAGAGACCGACACAAAAATGCAATAAACATTTAACTCATTAAACAGTTGACGAACACCGAAGCGCTGATCAAAGTTTAAATTAGACGGAATAGTTTCACGTTCGTGTCGACGGCAGGCGCCACTCTGGTGACTAATCCCTGGTAATCACCACTTTTACTCTGCACTCCTTAATTGAAAATTTGTTGTGAATTATGTTAGTGATGGACAAAGTTCGATGTACACTTTAATGGCTTTCTGTGTGTTCTTCCGTGTATTTACAGCTGTTTTGTTTTAAAGGGGAAGATGTGTTCTGTATTTTATAACATCAGATAAAATGTATTAAATTCTTTTTTAATTCTTGAGACCTCCCGCCTTTGTGGAGCTGAAGGGACTGTCAGACTCGTAGCGACTAAAATCTACAGTGTTCCTCTAATAGCCCTTTGCGTTCCAGGGTCACGGTTATCTGATGAGACAGTCCCGCGACCCAGACAGGCTTTGGTGGTTTGACAGGTAGCCAGAGGTACCGTTGCTCTGGTTGGGTCCCAGTCATCGCAACGTCAACACATGCTCTTTTTTTTTAGCGTGGTAAAATCATCAAATGAGTCCTCCCACCCATTACTGTCAGACTCGTACTGACTAAAATCCACGGTGTCCTTCACTAGCCCTTTACGTACCGGAGTCACGGTAATTCGTACAGTACCGCGACCCCGGCAGGCTTTGGCCCTCTAGAGGCGGGCCCCGTCACTCTGCTGACACTCTTTGAGGCGAGCGTGGAACACAACGCGCTGTCGACCTGGGCATGATTCACGGTCGGACAGCAAGTTGCCCATTACTCGTTGCCCGCATGCCCGCGCCTACGGTGGCCGGAGATCGTCTGGCGACGTCCGTCGCCGTGGGCTGGTGTGGAGCTCCTCCTTCACGAGCATGACTGCTTCGTAAAACACATCCTACTACATAATTTGACCATGAAGACGTAAGTGCATGCTTATATTAGTTAAGCGATATTATCAAGTGCGGAATGCAAAGCACGCCGCGCCCGTACACACGTAGGTCTTAACATCTGCTTAGAGACAGATGTGATGCGATGCAGGATAAATTAGGTTTACGCTTCATGGAGCAATTGAAATGCAAAGTTTTTATGCCCTTTTTGTTTCAATTGTATTCGGCTTGAAATGTTGACTATAATTACCAAATTCAGCTAGACAGAAGAAAGTTAGATAGATAGATGGATAGAATCTCTTTATTATACATACCATACAAATTACAGGTATATCCAATTTACAATATCTTTTAAAGAGGGTGTCACCATGTCGGTCTTGTCGCTAAAAGCGATCTTCTCAAGACAACCTTTGAAGAAGAAGTATACTCTACTGATTTTTACGGCTATCAAGAAAAGGAGAGGATTATAAGAGAAGTACTATTTTTTTTACACATGTAACAAGGGTTAGGTTATAGGTATCAACCGGACGCAATTACAGATTTCGGGCTCCCACTGAGAAAACTTGGCAGAAAGCAGAACAACAATTTGTCCAACAAAAGAATGAAATCTCCTGCCAAGTTATTCGTAGCGGCTACGGTTTATTCGTCAATGGCGTAGCCGCGTAGCATAGTTGTGTTGCGTGCTACGACTGTGCTACGGCGTAGCTCGAATTTTCGTCGTAAGTATGATATTTCAACAACGATTTCTATATACATTTTAATTGTGCGCCTACTAATGGTTTAAGAGCGTGTATCCAAACAGTTGGAAACGTCGCAAATAGCTGACAAATATTTACAAGTTTTAATTAATATTTCAAATTTACTGTATAAAAATAAGAAATATTACTGTGTAGTGCACTAAAAATTGATTATGACTTGCAATCAAACGCCTGAAGTTGGTGTTGTAACCGTTTTAGGTGTAAAAAGGCCTTTTGGCAAGTTCCAAAATACTTTTTTTTACATCTAAAACTATATATTCGGTGTTTTTTTTTTTTTACTGTGGTAAAATCATCAAATGAGTCCTCCTACCCATTACTGTCAGACTTGTACTGACTAAAATCCACGGTGTCCTTCAATAGCCCTTTACGTACTAGGGTCACGGTAATCCCTTGGTCCCGCGACCCCAGCAGGCTTTGGCCCTCTACAGGCCCCGTCACTATGCTGACACTCCTTGAGGCGCGCGTGGAACACAACGCGTCGTCGACCCGGGCATGGTTCATGGTCGGACAGCGAGTCGCCCATTACTCGCCGCCCGCATGCCCGCGCCTACGGTGGCCGGAGATCGTCTAGCGACGTCCGACGCCGTGGGCGTCCACCACTGCGGCTGGGGTGGAGGGAGGACGCCGTCCTCCCCCTCACGCGGCTCGCCTCCTCCTTCGCGAGCATGACTGCTTCGCAGAAGGAGGCGACCGCTTCCCAGTCCGTCTCGCCCCGCAGCATGACCTCGACCAATGCCGGGCGCGAGAGGTCTCCACCAATCGCCGCCGTGAGGACACGGCGGTGCTCTGTCCAAGCGGGGCAGTCCTGCACCGTATGCTCCACCGTGACCTCCGGACGATCTTCGCAGTGGTGACACCCAGGCGTTTCTTCCCTCCCTATCAGACACAGGAACCTCCCGAAACTTCCGTGTCCGGCGAGGACCTGCGTCATGCGGTAGGTAAGGACGCCGTGACGCCTATCCAGCCACTCCTCAAGGAGGGGTCTTACCGCCGCGATTGCGGCGTGCCCGATATATTCGGTGTAACGATATTAATTTAACATAAAAATTAAAACGAACATTGAAAATGAAAAAAAAACTGTTCGCCTCACTCGACACAGACTAGTGGTACTGCCTATTAAGTTGTCAATAACAGGATTTCAGATATCTTAAAACATTCTACATCAGAATATTATTATAATTAATGATGGATTCAGAATTAAAATGTATGAAGACATCTTCAATTCAAGGTGAAGGCTATTAAGGAATGAATGCAAAGCACGAATCTCCTGGAACACGTACACGCTAACGTCTGCATTCCGATAGATGTGAGAACATTTAGAGGTGAACGTATGTGCAAATGTACAACAGTCTAAAAATAATCAGTCTACATTTCATTACTAATGTTCAGGTGGTCAACCATGACGTCTTAAAGTGAGAGTAATTCCAGTGTGGAAACGAGATGGCGCTAGACGACTTATGTAGCTTTGTCTCTTTCCCACAGTGGAATAACTCTCTCTAGATGAGATTCAAAATGAAGCGAGCTCACACAGAAGTAACAGGAACTCTTCAACGGAACCCCATAATATCTCGATGAAACTATAAGGCAAAATATCGTTTGGACATGTAATATTTGACAACAAGCAAATTACGTTTTACCAGGCCATAGCATCGAACCCAAGACTTCTACGTACTTTGTTTGCTGGGCATTATTGTCATTCAAACCAATTCAACGCTAAAAGAGACTGTGACACCTCTGACTTTGTCTCGGTTGTTTCTTCTCAGAGTAGTCAGGTACGAAACATCGGTTTTACTAGTGTCAGGCCTGGCTCACTCCGCGGTGTAGGTATAAAACTGCAAGTACCGGCGGGGGCCCTTTCGTCACGGCCATTTAGTCGGTTGTCGCGCGCCGCCCACTACGCACGCGCTTACTTAAATAATATTTAAGTTTGGTGTTTGGTTGTATTTACGCATAAGTTTAAAAAAATATATATATGATGAAGAAAAGAAAATACTGCATAACGTTTGGTTGTTTAAATAATGACAGTGATAGGAGCCTCACGTTTCACACACTACCACGTGATTTCGAAAGGTAAGGAAAAAAGTGAATATTTATCTATGTAGTACATATTTAATAATGATCAAAAAACTATCTACCTGCTTGTGGTGTGCTTATTAATGTCATTCAAGTACCGGCTAGTAATCATGATCAGTATGATTAGGTAGGTTACAAATTTGGCCTACAAGACGACCAAGATAAATAAAATAGACGAATATCAAACCTGACATCACTCTCACTCACCTAAGCTGAATACGTAGGTAGGTCGAATTATGATCGGTAGAAAGTAGGAAGATGTTTACGTTATTGTTTAGACACGTTCAAACTCAGAAAATGGCTACACTACGCATTCAAGGTCAGCGATCGTATTTCTCTTCGCGACTTTTTTACCTACTTACCTACAAAGACACGCAACACGGGGCCTGTGACAATGAAATGAATGAAATGATAAGGACTAGTTACCTATTTTGCCGTAAACGATAACAATCGATCTTTAAAGTTATGACTACAACTTGGCCAGAACGGATTGAAACGGAACTAATCTTTTACAATCCTAACGTTTTAAAATCTTTGATATTTGATGTAAACAAAGACCGCAGGTTTGTTAGATTTATTATTGTGCCACAAAACTAACGTAATAAGAGAATTAAACAATGCATAAATAATGTAATTAAACAATGCATAAAATACGTATTCCTACCTAACTGTGCCCAAACTCGCGAGTCGCAACCCTATTGAGCTTGACCGACAGTAACCTTTTAATGTCGTTGGCGTCAGATAAACTAAAATGAACTCTCGCGCGTCACTATTCAGTTCATTTTTGCTTGCGCACGGGAAGTTTAGGCTATTATAAAAGTAGGTGAGTGATGCGGCTGCAAGTAAAAATGGACTCTATTCTTTCGTGCATAGATTTTACATTTGTTTGTTTTCTTTTTGGGAGTTACACTTCTGTACCTTTAGGTACTATTAAGTATTCTGTGCTAGTGTTAAAAAAGTGTCTAAGTGTTTACAAACATACTTAAGTTTTAGAAACACACGTATATTTGCCAAATTAATTAAAACTTTGACAGCTATTTGCGACGTTGCCAACTGTTTGGATACACGCTCTTAAAAAAAGTCAATACTCATTTAAAATCAAGTGAAATTGAACTCTGTTTCATGCCTTTGTCAAACAGACAGGCGAAAGCGAAGCAAGTCCGAGGCGATACCGAACCGAAGCGAGACGTCAGTCCCATAGTTCTGTCACGCTATCGGATCGCTTTCGCTTTTCAATGTGGCTGGATTCATACAATTCCATACATTACAAATAAAAACGACACGCTTCGCATTCGCTACGCCACACTATGGGCCAGATCCGTGCGTACCGTCTCAAAAATCTGTAACTTTTAAGTTAATTGAAATAAATAGTTCAAATTTGGCACGTAGTATCTCGAATATATATACAATCCAATTATGTAACACGTTTTGTCAAATATTGAATTTATAATATTTAAAAAATAAAACAAAAATAGAAATGTATTTTTTTCATATTAAACCATAGTTTGTTTAGCTAATTCAATTACAATTTAATGATATTACTTCTGTAAATATTTTTTTTAATTATATATATATCTAACATTTAATTAAATAACAAATATAATATAATAATTAATTCTTAAAATATATTTTAAAATTAATGTAACACCTACTTCCACTTAAATATCTAAGAGTTTCTTGGCTTCGTCTAACAATTTCTTGGAAATAGTCACTGATGTTTTTCTGGTACTTGATACATAAGGATCTGATGTAAATAGAAGACCATGAAATACGTTTTGATTCGTTGCTGATTTAGAGCATTTTCTTGCGTGATACAAGCAAATTTTTTTGTAATCTGTTTCGAGATACTTGGGCATCTTCAGATAAATTACCAATAGGCAGAACAGCAAAATATCTAATTGTACTTTCCCCATGTACTCGTATTTAGATGTTATGTACTGAAGAAGGCATACACGTACAGTTGTACGGTTGTGAGAGTATATTCACCAAATGTTTCTGGATTTACAGCAATATGGATGCCGAACTCTGGAGAATAACAGAAACCTTTAATAAGTTCCTCGTGAACTCCTGAATTTTCTGAAATGCAAGAACATTTCACAAAAAAAAGGCTGAACTGTATTGCCATCATTGCTGTTTCCACTTCCTTGTCAGGGCTTATCAACGTGCAATCCCATTCGACTTCTAAATAAACGTTGTACAAGCTTTTTCTTGTCTTCTTTGCTTTTTTTATCTTCCGGAGTTCTCGCAACAAAGGTTGTTTGAAATATGACAAATTAACCTCCACATACCTGATGCAACGTAGACAAACCGTATTCGTATACATTTATATTATCTGGCTTTGATTTAATCTCCTACAAATTATTCATTTCGCTTTTTTTAGCCCCACACACTGTACACACAGATCCAGAATTTGTGTCAGTTGGAACTTGTGTAACTTTTCCATCCACCATAATTAGGAATAGCTCGTGCCTTATTTCAATGACCTGTTCATCCTTGTGGATCTTTGAAGTTAACAAATTTTCAAATTGAACCCTAATATCACCAACCACTGATCGGTTTTCTCGGGCGTGTTTTTTGCAAATTATGAATAGAAGAACAAGCCGGATTTTTCCAAATAACTTCATTCGTTTCTGTGTCAGCTAGCTTTATCGGTATCAAAGATTCTTTAAATAAATTTAGATGTGAGACAAAGTCACTCTCATCTGTTAAAACTTGTTTATACTCATGTTGTCCCGATGAACCAACACATCCCACGTGGTAAACAGTGTAAGAGACATTCTTGCAGATAATATTATTGAAGAATTATAAGTCAAAAATAATCTAACTGTCCAAAAATCTCATCAATCACAACTTAAAATATTTTTGTTTTTTTTTTGTATTTTCCCCCCATCTGGGATTTTTCGATTTATTTCAAGGGGGGCAGATTCGGGCAGAATTTTTTTTTTGCCCTGTCTTCTATATAAGTTGCTATAAGTAACAGTACCAAAATTACGTCATGGGCAGACACGGCTAACTGTCAAAAGTCTATTTGAAGTTTCTAATAAGGTTAAAATTTGAAGTCCCGAAATAAAAATTCTATACCTTTTTTGAATAAGAGTACTTACTAATGATTCTAACCATATATCACACTTATACATTTGCTGTGAAATTAATGAAAATATGATCATGAGAACTGAAGGAATTGTGTTCTACATTATTCTCATATTTTTAACCGTCAACTTGCAAGCCTTAGTCTAATAGTAAAAATCAATAAATAATGGATTTTAACTACTACGTAATACGCATTGGACATTTAGTTAGACATGTGCATTAAGGAAATATTCAATATCGAACATTACCAAAACCTATTTTTGAGACGGTATGCACGGTACTGGCCCATAGTGCGCCAGTCTGTTTGACAAAGGCAATTTCAATTTTAACCTACAATAAGTATTCGTACATCAACGTCCCAACTAATTCCTAAAGGAATGAAAGCGATGCAGCGTTGCGGGGTGAGGGGGGAGCACAAAGCGCCCGACAATCGCCTTACGCAAACATTGCCGGTTTTACTCTTCGCTCACAACTATGCCCGCCTTCCGAAGCAGCAATGCATTGAAATGTTTTGTTGAATCGTTGAATTCTTCAAGGTTCTGCCAGTGAACGGTAGTTTTGTGTGGATGTGCGTCTTTTGTGTGATGTGGGTCTGTGAAATGTAATGTTTGATGTAATTGTTTGTTTGAAGAAAAATGTGTGATGGTTTCTGATAGACTGAGTAAGTTTTGAAGATTATTTAAAAAAAATTAGGATTAAAAATCTTAAGGTGATTTTCGGTTAGTAAATCTGTGAAATACGAGATCAAAGTACTACGCTCTAAACTCACTTTGAACTAAACAAAGGCAATCCAATACCCGACAGGCTTCTCAGACAGTACTTAGATTTTGAAATTATCAACCGGTAATGGATTAAACATGGAATCTTCTGATTTAGCACACCAACTAGAACATTGCAGTCATGCTCGGTAGGGTCAATTTTTTCATTACTTTCTTAACGTCTACGATGATGTTTTTAAAGTAATAAATAATTCACCAAAAAAGCCTTATACACACAAAATTTACGGACATGCGGGCAGCGAGTAATGAGCAACTCGCTGTCCGACCATGGACTTTGCCCGGGTCGACGGCGCGTTGTGTTCCACGTGCGCCTCAAGGAGTGTCAGCAAAATGACGGGCCCCCCCTCTAGAGGGCCAAAGCCTCCCGAGGTCGCGGGAGTCACGAATTACCGTGACCCCGGTACGTAAATAACAGTCCCCCCGCTCTGCCCTCGGTAAGAGGACTCATGTGATGATTTAACCACGTAAAAAAAAACACAAAATTGGAGAAGAACACTGACATACATTTCTAAAAACACTATCAACTCAGCTAACCTAACAGCATTTGCTTGCAACCTAAACTAAAAAAACAAAACAGATTACGACTTGCAAAAATTTAAAACGATACGTTGCATGCCTACCGCCCATAAGAGAGAGGGCGCCACTGTCTTCGCAGTAAACGGAAGCGATTTATTATAATAATTTCCGTTAAAATGGCTGCTCTTCGTTTAAGGCTGTGCGTTCGCGTGTTATGCCGTGGGAACTTGTACATGAATGATGGTGATGTCTCCAGAACGATTAAGGTAATACTGTAGATTATAAATGTAATCGTTAGGGTTAATTGGATTCATTAGGGAGGTTCTGTTTTTCTTATTTACAAATCTTATTGAGTTTTACTTCTTTTTTTACCGACTTCAAAAAGAAGGAATCTTTTTTCTTGCTTCCCTATTTTTCAGAGGCACCTAGACGGATTGAAAAAAAAACTACTTTTATTTAATAGGTACACGTCTTTTCGGGTGTTCCCATGATCATCAGGTCACGAGCTGATGGTGGAATCCCAGAGAAATTGGAGAAACCCTTCAATAAATTACGGCAAATCAACTATCGATTGCCTACGATCGCTGCTACCGCATATCTATGCATTGTCTATACAAAAATGCAACATAATTTATCACCTCTTCTGTGCTCATGTAAAAAACAAATATGCATATCGAATTGAGAAGCTCCTCCTTTTATTCGTCGGTTAAAAAAGAAAATCATCTCGTATTTCATTGTTTCCTTTATGTCTTTACTTAAAAAACAAACTAAAAATGTATAATTTTCCTTGTAGATAAATAAAACTTACTGAAAAATCACGTAATTTCACTTCAAATACAACTTAGCTTATTTAAATCACTTGATTACATCTACACTTTCAAGAAAAATAAGAAAATAAAAGCTGAAACACATTCAAAACATACATTTCAGCTGAAACCTCTGCCACAAGTATCTGTTGCGATGTTAACAAGAAAATTAGCAATGCATTACGTGATGCAACCTCCTGCGCTGAAAAAGAACTGAATTTCAAGAACATTTCTTGAATATTTTCCATATATTCGTTTGATTTCTATCTTGATATTCTAATAGACCTGTTGCTATAATAAATATAAATACATATACGGTCATTGTTTTTAGGTAAAAAGTAGAGTTGATATATCGAAAAAAGTTGATAGATTTCAACCTTTTTATACTTATAAGTTTTGCTTTCTGTATATTGCATTTTTAGACATAGTTCTGTAGTCTATTTATATAATTTACACTCTTAAAACTATTTCCTAGGTTTGAGAATGATAAACCAATCATAAGCGAAGTAAAAGAAGGCTTATTCGTAAGATCAGTAACAAGACTAAAACAATATTTATTGAAGAATATTTAAATAAAAAGCGAGTCTGAAAATACTACAAAAATTTTATTTACTTTCGTCACCCAATTATAAATATATTTTGAAGTGGGTTTACAACTTATTGCTAGAAGCTTAGAAAAACCAAAACAAGAATATTTTTAAAATAGTAAATTTCAGTTATTTATTACACAACCAGCTTATACCGCTTAGTGCAGGTTTGTTTGTCCCACGGGATCAAACTACCAGGATAAAAGTTATCTAATGGGTTAAATCCAGGATATGAAAAATCTGTGTGTGCTACAATTCAGAATTTGTTGCACTAAAGAGTTAAAAAACATCATTCCATCGATATATCCATCTCTCTTACAAAATTTTTCGTATTTTTTATACTAGTTAGAGTAACCACCAGAGAACTAAAAACTATATTTAAAAAAAAACTCCTTTCAACCATAGTTACTGTTATAAACATCTAAATATCGTATCATCTCGTAATATACATTACATTCTATAACCGTCATCCTGACATCGAACCGAACTTTGTGTACTTACCGGTTTACCGGTTAAGCAGACGATTACGATTCGCGACGATCACAACCCTATTTCAAAGGCACATTACACATAAGACGCCTAGCGACAACGCGAAGTAATGCGATAAACAAGCGATTTTCTGAAGTAAGAAAGTATTTACATGAGGTTTATACAATTGAGAGTAGAAATAGAATGGTTTGAAGGTTTTTTTTATGATACTTGTTCGTGTTTTTTTTGCCTTTTGTTTTGGATGGTAAAGTTATCAAATTATTTCTACCGCGCTCTCAAACTCTCTAAAATTACACCCTGTTCCTTCAAAGTATTAATTACGTTTGGAGCAGACGCTGCAATACAATTTAATCTCCTAATCTGTGTTCACACATTTGAATGCAATCATCAAAGTATTTAGCAAACACGACAATAATTTATCGCATTCGAAAGAACAAAGTAACCATTTACACAAAGGCGTCGTTGGCCCAATAGTTGTATTGACTTATGCACTGCGATTCGTCGGCTTGATTCCCGTACAAAACAAATATTTGTATGATCTAGGTAATAATTTTTGTATGTGTGTTTGAATGTTTGTGAACGCATCCACGATAAAGGAGATAATTCTAGCGTGAGGCAAAAAAAAACAACAATTCAACATGCATAAAACTTTAAAGCAACCGAACAACAAGTCTACCTCTACATTCCGCTCACAGACAAAGATTAACTCGACCCGTAGACACAAAACAACGACAACATCCAACATCTACCCTAATGTACAAATCCCTTAAGGCGAAGTCAGCTCCGCGTCATTAAAGGTTACATCGGTGGATTAAAAGAGATCTCGGATCCACTCAGTATAGGGAAATGGAAATGCACTTAATGCATACGTAATCAAATTATCCAGCGGTACGCCCTGCGACGGGCTCTCTGTTACACTGAAGTGTAAGCTTGTCAATGTTTAATTCATGTTCGTTGAGAATAAAGATTTGGTTTTTTTTACAGTGTGACCCTTTGATTCTTTTTCCAGATAAATCAGTTTTTAGACTGTATTTGAGTCTTTTTGTCTGTAACTAATTTTATAATATCGATGGCAAAATTATCACAGCAGTGACACTATGGAGCCATTATCAAAATATTTTTATTCTTTAAATCGTTTAGTAGTTTCATACGGATATTTATCGTTGTATTAATCGTACTTTTACATCAGAAAACACTGACACGACGTAACAAGAGTTTTATAAGGGTTAGGTCAAAGCCGATGGATTGAACACCGAACAGACTGCGAACACTGCAATTTATCAGATACTATGACACATGTTCTACTTCGAAGTCCGTTTGTTTTTTCCTTTTAAAAAACGTTGGTCCACACTAGGAATTTCTCCTGTGTCGTGGTTATCAAACGTAGCAACACACAAACACCAGACCCAGAACAACTACTTGTTGGTACAAACAAATAATTGTGTTCCGTGCGGGCATCGACTCCGCGATACGCTGCGCTAACCGTGCCGTCAGATCGTTCAACAATAGACCCCTAGCGATTTGATCGCGCCTTTGAAGAAATTATTGACTCGCTACGATTCGCTTCGGTGTGACACACTCCCCGGGTAAATAACGCGGCGTCGTTGGGAACAGCCTGTCAGTTACTAATGAGGGCCTGGTGGCATGAGAACACCACTTTTCATTACATTTTTATACGTCACACGAAAATATAACCTTTGTTAACGTGCCCTGAATGCGAATGTGAATATTTTCTAATGCATTTAATGTAATTTAAAAGGTAAAAATGCAGGTAAAGTTTAGCGGTTATTACACGTAATATTTCCGGGTCGGCATGATATAAAGAAATTGTGTGACAACTTCCGTCAGCATAACTTTTCTAAAGTTGGGTTGCTATTAAAAATACGTAACGGTAAATGCCGTTCAGCTTAACTCGACCTGTACTGACAGAACTCAAAATGATTCAGTGATGTTAGACGGAGTTTGCCTATAGATACAGGTTAAACAGAAGCTGAATTATGTACAGTAATTGCTCTAGGTCCATATTGTTTTTCAAAAAGTACTACCGAATATAATTCACTGAATCGAATAAATGAGTAGCGCTCTATGAATATTTAGTAACGTTCACGTTCGTTTCTTGTTAATTAAAAATTAGTAGGACGTGAAACGTAGAAACAGTTTAGTATTTTTAAATCAAAATAATGTTGCAGGAAAGTAATTACTTTGAAGCATTGCTTGCCAATCTAGGCTGACTGAAAAGTAATTAAAACTCAGTAGTAGATTTAAGTTGTATTATAAAATAAATTATGTCAATTCATAATCGTATACTTTCTAGAAACTCATGAGAAAACCCATTATCAAGTTGAATGTCAGAATATATATAAATAAGCTTAAGGACATGGATAAAAAAAGAAGGAAAATAATATTAAAACAATGTCACCTGCAACTTATGTGCATACTTGAAAGACTTTACAAAAAACGTGTTCAATTCTGAAATGTTTAAACAATACAAACCTGCACAAAAGATAATTAATATTGTAGTATGCAAAATATTTCCACTTACGTCACATGCACAATTTTGTGAAACACTACAAGCGTGCATTTCAAGAGATCTCGACTTGATTTATCAGCGGAAGAGCGCTCTTTAGCGCTTTTTTAACTCTGCATTATTTTTGAGCTGCAAAATAGCAGGATTTATAGTTTCAGCACTCCAGATTTTAGAGCGCTTGAATTTTGAAGAGGTAGAACTTTATTTTTGGTGATATCATACAATGAAAAGTTAGAGTTCGTGGAAATTGTTGAAGTTACCCGTACCTTCTGTATAGTAGCACAGAGAAACTTTTTTCTATTGTGGGTTGCATATGTGTGCAATGTGCATATATCAAATACGTGAAGTTTTCTATGTCAAGCGCATCGTAAAAGACAAGTATAAATAGCAAAAATGTCATGACTGTGTGTTTTTCAAATAATTACTAGATCAATCTATCTATATATATAAAAATGTTATGTTGGTTTGTGTATGCTTTAAAAACTCAAAAAGTTCTGCATCGATTGAGCTGAAATTTTAGCATGATATATAATCCGCATCAAGGATTGTTTTTATCTACTTTTTTTTTTAAACCGTTTTTTGTGCCACAGCGAAGCGGGGCAGGTTACAGCTAGTATACCATAAAATAGTACTTTTAATCAAGACTGGCTTTAAAACCACCCTTAAATTACACTTTAAATGCAAAAAGGACTTAAATATACTCGGTAAAAACCGGATCCACGTGTGTAAAACCGCGGACGGAAACTTATGAATAAATAAATAGCTTCAAAAATTCCAAATAACTTCATGTAAAAACGCAACGAAGTTTGAAAAAAAATGTAAAAAAAAAGTCGGTCGCACAGTTACGGAACGCGGGAAAAATCAGTGTAATTCGGACGTAAGATTTGCATTTTTGATTACGTAAATCGTAACGAGGAAGGTCTTGAATGGGTTTTTGGACAAATTCTTCTCTGACTGAATATATTTCATTAAAAAAAGTTTCTTTTTTGTTAATTATTCGATCAGTGGTATTTGAAGGTGACGTACAATGGTATTTATCATTCTTTCTATCTCTACGTACCAGACACTGGTCTATACAAATCTTAAGATTGAATTGTTTAAGGATCAGTGGTCGCCTAGTGGAGGCGGTCCCAACTTAATAGTTGTAGGTAGTGGTTTCAAACCCAATCAGTGGCATTACTTTGCTTGATTTTTGGTATTTCATTACCCTTGCTCTCGTTTCGAAAATGGAGAAAGAAGAGAAAAAATACGTATGGCACTCGGGGACTGCCGCGGTAAAGCTACTGCATAGCATTTTTTATCAACTTATGCAATTATAATTATTATTTTATTTTACACATGAAACAAAGAAAAAAAATATCGCCTACCGCTAATATTTAACAAGAACATCATCCCATCGTTGCTCTATGTAAAACATATGTACACATACGTAAACATTGAGAGGAGATAGGCATGTCATAGTAGTAGTCGAACAGCGCTTTGGGGGTCTTTGTGAAAATTGATCTTCAAAGAGTCTTAGTCTTACTCGGCCTTATTACAAAAACTAAACAAACCTTGGTTTAAACCTGTTCTATCAAGTCCAGGCTTATCTGCAGAGCCATAATTTAAATTTGTCCGTATTACAAAACTAAGATAAAACGTCGACTTTAGTACCGCCATTTGAACGATTGTCTAAACAATTAAATCTACAATGAGTAATAACAATTATACCTACCTTATTTCAATTGTATTAGTTTTTGTGTTATTTTCACCCGAAATGGGGGTGAAAATAACACAAAAACTACAACACAATGAAAAATTTGCTATGAGAGACTTTGACACCCCTTTGACAGCTACTACTGTTAGACCATGGTTTATCGCAAAAGCACGAATTGTAATAACTTTTGTGTAAACCATAGTTTTACAAGATTAAACCTGGGTTTTTAGTTAAGCCTTTTTTTGCAATAAGGCGGACTTAGTCTATTTTGAAAAAAAAAAATTTTTTTTGATAGTTATGGTTTCTAGAATCAATAATGCGAAGAGGCGTGACTTCTACTGACACGCACTAGGCCCTTAGTGGATTCCAACTCACTCACACTCACAGAGAACCTTATTCCACGTATATTTCGTCCATTAATCGTCGTCATAGTTAACTAATCACCTTACTAACAGGCGTTATATTTCAAAGCGTTGCAGGAAATTACCGCCCCGCTCTTTTGTTTCAAATAATTTGATACTTCGAGATAAGGACCGAAGAAATGTTAGGGTGCATTCATAACTCAATGAGTTGTTGCCTTTGCTACCTTGATTTGACCTGTAGACGAATTGAGAATAGTACTCGTAATATCTCCGTAAATCATTCTTCATTGCTTAAGTTTTGAATTGGCATCTTTGATCAAATCTACGTATAGTTTTTAACCGACTTCAAAGAAGAAAGAGAATTGTAACTGCTTTGTATGTTGTTTTTTCTTTTGTATTTTTTACTCGATTTCTCGGAGACGCCGGAACTGATTTGGATAACTTTTGTTTATTGGAACCAAAGTAAAATCATCAAATGAGTCCTCCGACCCAGGGCAGAGCGAGAGGGACTGTCAGACCCGTACTGACTATAAACCACGGTGTCCTTCAATAGCCCTTTACGTTCCGGCGTCACGGTAATTCGTGAGTCCCGGGACCCCAGCAGGCAGAAGAATACCCATGGTTTTAAACTCGTAAGTCATTTCAATCCAAGTTTTCTGAAGTAGTATTTTAAGTAAAAAAAGGAATGAAATTGTGAAAGCCTCTTCATAGTTTTATTATTTTGTAGTTCATTATTTTTCAATTTATGAGAGTAATTTTACTTAATTTTAACAATCTTCTTAATTGTTTAGACATTGATGAATTAATTGCCTCGGAATTTTAATAATTATCTTTAAATCGAGAGACTAAAAACTGGAAAATAGAGACGGATTTTTTGTCTAGCCACCGGCGCTACAAAACTAATTATTTTTAAGCATTTACATTTTTTAATTATTTTAGAAAGGTTTTGTCTGGATTATTTCTTTTTTATTGTCAATATTTCATTCAAGTCGTAATATTTTGATCAGTTTCATTAAAGAACCATTAAATATTTTTAAAATATTACAGAAATATATTTATAATAGTTTTTTGTTACTGTAGATTATTTTGTGATTTCTTCTTGTTAGATTATTTATTTAAAAAAATATTTTTTTCCATTAAATTAAATGAAATATATATCAGCCTATGCTAGTGATCACAAACTTTTCTTGGTGTGTGTATATTGTGGCTGGATGAACTGTAAAACATTTAAGAAATGGAGCAACTTAAATGTGAACTAAAAAAAGTACAAGTAAAATACAGAAAGATTAACGTAGAATAAATTTAACATAACGTTATAATATCCACCTAATCAATTCACCACGAAACTTTAAACCCACAACTTCCAAAAAATGGCAACAGAGGATACCGAACAAAAAAAAAAGAAATAAACAGCGATTTTCCATCTTTTTTTAGTTCATCAAAAATGCAAAACTTCATGAAAATGTATGCAGCACTGTGTGTTGGTCTCTCGGTCTCGACGGAAAAAATGCTCGAGCGTTTGTGATGCAGATCATGGCGTCCTATTGAGAGTTGTTTCAGCCGAGTGTATCGGTTTGTAGTGGTTTGTGAGAGAGAATGTGGAAGCAGTGGAGCCTATTGACTCTGAAAAGAGATGGGTGGGTGGAATGAAACCTTTTGTTCAGTGTTCGGGCTGCATTTTTATGGTGCTGATCCTGGTTAGCACGTGTAAACTGCGTTTCAGAGCTATATTTATATCTCATACGTACTATTGTCATTTCCTTGCTCTTCAACCTACGTCCGGTGGCCGTCTGAACACAATCAGCATGTACTCATTGCCACACACACATTTTGCCAGTTATAAGACCCTGTATGCAGAGACGAGCTTATTGCTATCAACCGGTCAAAAATCCACATTCCGTGCCACTGAAATATCTCTTGAAGTAATATGCCATTTGCAAGAAATTTTAAATGAAAACTAATTCATAAGCTGAAGGTCCTGCAGTTCAGGTGAATAAGATATGCTTATGCAATAACGTCAGGTTGGCTTGCACCATCTGGTTGCCAGCTTACTAAAACACAGGATCTTTGCTTATTAAAACCACACTGACAAAGGTTAACAAACATCATCATATAAAATACGTGGCCAATATATTCCTGGTGCCCTCCTGTTTCCGCTGAGGGAAAGACAGAGACATACAAGGCGTCTAGCGCCATCTCGTTCCCTCAGCGGAACGACTCACGCTTTTAGATGTCATGGTAGGCCCCTGATTTGTAGAATGACTCGACGTGTAGCGGCATAGCTGTTTGCTACGGCGTAGCAAATGGTTACGCCGTAGCTGTGGAATTGCTACGCCGTAGCAAGATGAAACTAAACAAGCTACTTTACTAGCTGTTGCCAGCAGCTTCGCCCACTACGACTCGCACAATTATCTCACGGGAAAAAACTAAATAGTTACTATGCCACAAGTTAATCCAATTCAATGTGTACCAAATGTCATCCAAATTCGTTCAGTAGTCTTTGAGTGAAAAAGTAACAAACATCCCGCCATTCATCTCTTCATCCTCACAATCTTTGACTTTTAAAAAATAAATTTTTTAAATATTTTTCTAATTTTGTGAGTAAAAAGTACTGTTTATTTTTAAGATTGAACTGTCAGATGATCTCGAGTAGTGTAACCCCCACGTCGTCTGGGACCTTAGTATATTTATTTGATATGTCTTTGAAGATAAATAATTTTATATTCAAAGTACGTGTTTATGTATTATTCAAATAGTGTAGCTGATCCAAATGTGTTTACATAAAGTAAGTAAATGTTAGTTTTCGTAATAGATTTTATTATTTGAAGTAAAATCTTTTCTTAGTACATCGTATTTTGGTCGCGGGACCAAGGGATTACCGTGACCCCAGTACGTAAAGGGCTAGTGAAGGACACCGTGGATTTTAGTCAGTACAAGTCTGACAGTCCCTCCCGCCCTGCCCTGGGTGGGAGGACTCATTTGATGATTTTACCACGATAAAAAAAAAAAAAAAAAAAGTACATCGTATTTTAATCAATATTTTACTCAATGTTTTTTTTTAAAATTAAATAAGATCTTACGGACACATAACATTAGCTTGGATTCAAGATTTATTTTCTTAAATTATCTCATTAAAAATCACCCAGTTCCAAGGACCACATATGGTCCTACTTCAAAGTGAATTTTAACATTAATTCTTTAACAAGCGTTATATTAAAAAACTAGCATTCTACCCGCGACTTCATCTACGAGAATTTCGTGTTCAACCCTATGATTTTCAATTACTCCTTTGGGATTGGAATTTCCAAATATATTGAAACAATTGTTTTATCACGTTTTTGATAAGAGTGTTTTCAAGCAAAAAAATCAAGAAATCAAGAAAATCGATTGAAATATAATTTAATTTTCATATAAACTTTTATTCCATTTTTGTTCCCATCATAGTAACAGGAAGACAATGTACAAGGATAAGATGGAATATTTTTATCCTAGGAGAACATTCCCATGTCGCGGGACTCACGAATAACCGTGACCCCGGAACGTAAAGGGCTATTGAAGGACACCGTGTATTTTAGTCAGTACGAGTCTGACAGTCCCTCCCGCTCTGCTCTGGGTGGGAGGACACATTTGATGATTTCGCCACGCTAAAAAAAGAATAACTTTCCCGTTGGATAATTTCTGACCTCCACATAATTAAAACCATGGATGAAACTTTTAAACCATATAAAATATGAGTTTATCTAAACCTATGAATATGCACTGTATAGACACTCTGACATGGTCGGATAAAAAGTCATTTTATTGCACAGTCACCTGTCAGTGTTTGGCACGCGCAATACGGGGCGTTCAAGCCTAGCCTTTATTTTAGGCACATTTTGAAGCCTATACAAAATAGGTCGGCTTAGGTCTTTGACCTAAGTTTAGTCTGGTACTATCAGTACTATATTTAGGGTGGAGTAGCAAAATGGTTTATCTTATGAGGTAGACAAATAGAGCTTATAGTAGTACGCATTCCGACATGCTTCTTCAGCCTGGGTTTGAAAAAAAAATTCTTTAATTTCTAGGTCAGGTTAGAATTAGTTGAACATTGTTACATTCAAAACCAACACACAATGGCACACACTAAACCTGCTATTTTCATCCAAAAAGACCAACCATCCCATTTAGCGCAAGCGCAAAGTATACACGGTTTTCGGACTGTGTAAGCCGCTCCTTAATATTGTCATAGCGAATCCAGCCAGGAATTACTTGGATCCATGCCAACCACGGCTGGCTACAATTAGCCTTTCGCACTACCGTCTGTTGCATACCAAATTACGATACAAAGACAGGTCAGGATAAAAGTTTTGGTACTCGAAGTACAGACACGAGCATCATCTGTGCTAAATAATTCGAAGAGGTGTTTGTAAGTTTGGATGTTGAAACTGATCTTCGGAATTACTGACGCGATTACGAAATTATTTAATTGATGGTTTAATCTAATAGTTACAAGTAACAGGAATTTAAACCATGACATTAATATTTTGTGTTCCCTCGTAACATCCTCTTTAATTCACCAAAGCAGCCGTAGTCTAACGGCATTAAATCTGGCGAGTAAGGTGGATGTGTCCAAAGCCTTATATTTTTTTCTTTCAAAAATTCTGTAACTATCTTGCTTCTGTGCGGGCGGGCATTATCTTGGAGGAGTACAGGATGAGTACATTTTTGTTTGTTCATCCATCCTGGGATTTCTTCATCTAGTATAGAAATATACAATGAGGCAGTGATTGTTTGATTTTCATCAAGAAGCCTGTGAAATGCGATGCCGTTATAATCTAATGCTACCAATAGCATCCTCTTCCTCTCGTGAACATTATATGCCACAACATGCGGAGCCTGTTCATTTTTTCCCAGCCAGAATCTTCGCTGATTTCGGTCCGGAGGTGTATACAGGGACACCCAAGTTTCATCGATGGCCAGAGTTCTCTTGAGCATAGCAGGGTGTTTGTTATATTCAGATAAGTTACATTTGACAGCTAATAGTCGATGATCTTTTTGATTTTCAGTCAAACTGTGTGGTACCCACTTACCGACTTTCTTTTTTAAATGAAGAATTTCTGTCAAAATCATCCAAACTGAACTGATTGGCAAGTTTAATCGCTGGGAAATGTGACGCACTGAATAACCTTTATGATCCTTCAACAGCTCCTCAACATCATGCTTTCTCTGCTCCCAATCTGTTGATTCTCTGTGGTCACCTCCTCTTCTTTCTCCAACCTCAAATTCATTCTTCCTAAATCGAGTCACCCACGATTCTACTGTACGTTGACTATAAGCTTGACCACCTAATAATTGCACTAGTTGTTTGTGAATTTGCTTCGCAGTCCAACCGAGACCCACACCAAACTTAATAAAAATCCTCTGCTGATAGTCGTCGATCGAATTTTTCAATTGCTCTTGATCCATTGTGAAATAAATTTAGAATTAAATGCAGTTATAAACACGTCTTTTGTCTATTTATACTCTCGTATTACAACAGGTTTTGCAATGCATCCGTTCTCGAAATATCGCGCTACATGTCACCACACGTTTGATGTGAACAACCTAATATTTTGGAACCAATTTTTTATTAATGAATGAGGCCTTATCTTAAAAATTGCAAATATTTAATCCATAACAAAATCGATTATAAATAAAAGGAAGTCTCCACATATTACTGCTCGTCACTGTACAACTTTTGTTCAACGCAGCCGTTCTACGGATTATCTGGTTGAGCAGGGAGTTCTTTTTTTAAGTTTTTTTTTTCATTGCAGCGTTTTTTGGAAAGTTCGGTTATTAATTGATCGTTGCCGTAGTAAAGTTTGGCTTAATGTTGGAGGTATTGAACTCTTTTTTTCGGAAGATTAAAGTAACTAGCCAGTGTTTTAGTGAGTTGCTTACTAATGAAAATTGGTCCTTAAAACTTATCCTTGTACTTTCATCAATCCGGATTTATTAAAATATTTTACCTTCTGGCATAATATTGATTAAACTTTTAAACACTAATAAGGTCGTGACTTGAACAAACTCCTTTCATATTAACATGACGCCTATAGTATTTGAAGACTTAGACATAGGTGATAAAAACTCACATTAAACCAATTTTACTTTAAAATTCCGATATAACAATATCAAAGGCTGCTCCTGAGAAATTCATGAAAAAAACGATCTGGCTGGGAATGAAAACCAAGACGCTGCGTCGTCTAGACCAATGAGGCTGTCATAAAATTATACGTATTAAATTTAACTTATGCAACAACATCATTAAAAATGTCCTCAACATTCTTTAACTCTTTACCCAACCCGACTTAAAGCCTGCACCAATAACGTGATCCTGCAAAAGTTCAAAGCACACGTATCACTCGATTATATTATAAATCTATAAGACACAGTCAGCGAGCACAAAAAGTACTGTATTGGCAGTATGCCATGGCCTGTTGGTACATATACTAAATGCTATATTTTATCTCCCCTGTCCCCCGACCCCCTGCACTTACGACCTGTCAGGTTTTTAATTTACTTCGGCATTCTAGATTTATATGGTCGTGCCTTTTTTGTTTTTTCTTTTTTTTTGCGACGCTGATAGGTGAATTAATTTCGTTGAAAATGATTCGATTTTTAAAAAGAGGAAATGGCCGACACTTAAGTACTGAACCCAGACAGGCAGTTGTCAGTTTTGTAATTATCTTTGCTTTCAAAACGGTGACAGGGCATCAATTGGAAGGGCTCGTAATCGATTTTTTTTTTGGTTCTAGGACACCGCTTAGAAGGTACGCATTATCCTGTTTCTTTTTCTTGCACAATTTTAATGTAATGGTTTGTAGAAAATGAAATTTTCAAAAGGTGTTGTCCTACTGCAATATATACAAGACACATTCTTTTTTAATCTAATGTTATGTCTCAGAACTTAATAATATAAAAACACCCGCAAAAATCATAAGTGATAAATTTTCATACGGACAACAATTTCTTTCACGAGAGTTGTATGTTTGCCAGTAACGGAAAAAATGTAGACCAATAATTGTTTGTGCTTTAAATATTTCGTTAATGGAAAAAGTAGTCTACGTAATGGAAAAAGTGTTTACTAAATTTTATTAAAACTTGTGTAAATAAAATTATGATTAAAACTTTTGTGAATTAATAACAAGACTCAACAATGCATTAATTACAATCTCATGGAAATTGAAGTATTCAAACATTCCCGTATATTCATATTTATAATATTCATGACTATAATAAATGCATTATTGTCATGAACATTATAAATATGGACTGTGCATTGAATCATAATAATTTCTGAAAGACCAATTAAAATCGAGGAATTCAGCGAATTAATTTATTGAATAACTATGTTTATTTAAGCTAATATAGGAGTAATATATTTTTCAATCTGTTCAAAAATGTACACAATAATAATAATTCATGTATTCTTCTTCTTCTTCTTCTTCTTCTTATCGTATGGTTGATGAACAACCTGGTGTCAGAGTTTAAACCGCCCGTAGGCCTCTGACATGGCTTCACACACCGTGAAAAATCTCTCAGGTGTGCTGGTTTCCTCACGATGTTTTCCTTCACCGTTTTTAGCAAGTGATAATTAATTTATAATACGCACATGAATTCTAAAAGACATTGGTGCGTGCCGGGGTTCGAACCTGCAACCTTTGACTTGGCAGTCCAACGGTCGTACCGCTCGGCTATCACTACTTTTATTCATGTATTTAAAGAAACAAATTAAAAAAAATATCTTATGCATTATCATTATCACAATATCCAGCCAAGATGCTCCTTAAAAAATCACTAGAAAAACAAAACTTCACAACAAATGGAAAAGGGGTGCGAAAAAATTGGTCACCAACCCTTAATAAATTAACTCGTCACTTCCAAAGGCGTTAACATGTTCTAACAACATAAAATTGAAAACAGTTGAATTTTGAATTCTATTCCAAGAAAGATAGAGTCTTCAAAAACTGCAAAATAAACTTTGCAGAAACACATATCAAACTGAAGACGTTACAAGTCAAGAGTCAATGAAAAGAGGAGTTTACCTGTTTGTAACAAGGTACGTTTTAGCTCGAAACAAAAGTTATTGGTTCGTTCGTTTCGAAGGATTCAACTAGCGCAACAATTTATGTGTTTGTCTAAGTTGGGTCTTTTCGGGTCATTATTTTTATTTAGTTCTCCCGTTTTGAGGTCGGTCTTTGGGACCTGTAGTGGGTTTAGTAGCAGGTTTTAGGAGTCGAGTTTTTATGTTTCTTTTACCGCACTATACAATAAAATTTGGTAGTTTAGTGGGTAAGAAATCGTGCTGATTGGCAGGGAAATTACTTTATCTTTGGATATGTTTACTCTAGACATTCTTTCTTCTTTCTTTATTCTTTCCTTTCTTTCTATCTTTATATTTCTTTCCTTTTAATACCATAAATGATAATTTGAATTATGATTAATGTCATGTTCTGACGACTAAAAGAGAGGTATACATATATATACGCTGCTGGCAGTCACGTACGTCGGTTGTGCTTACGAATATACATTCTGTTCTATATAGCACAAAGCACAATACCACTGACGTCAATGTTGCGTTCTTTGCTTTGTAGGGGAACAATGTATAAAACGGGGACGCGAGGTATACTGGGGAGATACACTCTTTAGGCATACATAACACAACACACAGGTAGCGCAAGCGCCATCAGGACGTCATTTACAAGGGGCCATTATCAAATGGCATCCTGTTGGCACTTGCGCTACGTTAGTATTGTGTAAAGTTTGCCTTAAGTGTATGATTTCCCGTCATACCTCGCGTCCCCGTCTTATACACTGTTTCCCTGTTTCTCAACGACATGTGCGACTGACCGAGCGCGACAGACGTCAGCATATGAGGAAAACAGGTTAAAAAAAAGACGTGCTATGAGTTGGCGTTATTACATCGCCCCTGAGACATTAACATCCCCTAATGATAATTAATAAGGATTAGCATAATGCTAATTTTTTGTTTTCAATCTTTACTGTTTCTAAAACTCTAAACGAATGACGTTTACCAGTATTTTAATTAAGCTACACGTGTCAAAGCAAGCAATTTCTCCTAACTTCAAACGTCATCGGTTTAAAAGGCAAGCCATTCTTGAAAACTCCCCATCAAAGACTAAAATGTACGTGACCACAAAACTACATAAAAGGGTCATTCATTAGAACCCCCTGCTTAAAGTCCCTTTAAAAATCTTTGCTATAAACTTTTTAATTTCTTTAAGTGTACATGTAAAGTGTTTGACTTTTAACTAGACCTTATGTTGCAGAGCTTAAAGGTGAAATTCCAATGTTTCTATTATAATATTCCATGTGTTTACTAAATGGAGAAATCATTGCCATGTAAACGGTTTCTTTCAACGGTGTTCGGGTTCCGTACAGAGGTTCTATTTTAAATGAATAAGTTGATGTTGGAAGTTCACTTTATACATTAAATAATTTTTTGGACTTGTTTTTAAACTAGCTTTTTCCCGTGGCGCCGTCTACTCTCATTATAATGTCAATTTTATTTTCACTTTATTATCATACCAGCCCATAATATCCCACTGCTGGGCAAAGGCTCCACTCTTTCGACTTCTCTCGGCCCAATTCTTCATAAAGCGGTGCAACTCATCTCGCCATCTTAACTTGGGCCTGTCTCGACGATTGAGTTCTCATTTTGGCACCAATTCAATTTTTTTTTTTATTATTTGCCATTCAACAGATAGGCCTGCCCAGACCCATTCCAGCTTGGTAGAGCTTGGTAAGCTGAAACCCGACTGGGCACTGGGCAGGCCACGTCTGCAATTTGCGTCAAGTAAGGCTCATTATCTGCCTAGCCTTTTCTCCAACTATCAACTATCGGTCGGATTTCAGTCTAAACGGAGCGACTGGCTATTGGACCTTCACAAACCAATAACTGGCATCCGATAACCCTCGGTAGGTCTGGTTGTCAGATCTTCGACCTATCGCTAAAGTGCATAAATTAAAGTAGGTATATATTCATTGCATCCCACATTTTCCTAATAAAGTAACCTACCTACCCTACTTTTTATAACCTAGAAGACATCGTATTAGGAGAAGCACTTTAAGTTTCACCTTTTAAAATATTATTTAAGTAGGTAATCGGATTTTCTTTAAAATTTGTTGCCCTACTAAACTACTTTTGAGCTTCTTGTACGCTGAAAATGTTTTTGAGATTGTTTATATTGTTTTCATCTTTGCTACAAATGCTTTCTCTTTCCGGGCACGCCGCAATCGCGGCGGTAAGACCCCTCTTTGAGGAGTGGCTGGATAGGCGTCACGGCGTCCTTACCTTCCGCATGACGCAGGTCCTAACCGGACACGGAAGTTTCGGGAGGTTCCTGTGTCGGATAAGGAAGGAGGAAACGCCTGGGTGTCACCACTGCGAGGATCGTCCGGAGGACACGGTGGAGCATACGGTGCAGGACTGCCCCGCTTGGGCAGAGCACCGCCGTGTCCTCACGACGGCGATAGGCGGAGACCTCTCGCGCCCGGCATTGGTCATTGGTAGGCCATGCTGCGGTGGGGGGCGAGACGGAGTGGGAAGCGGTCGCCTCCTTCTGCGAAGCAGTCATGCTCGCGAAGGAGGAGGCGTGCCGCGTGAGGGAGAGAACAGTGTCCTCCCTCCGACCCAGCCGCAGTGGTAGACGCCCACGGCGACGGACGTCACCAGACGATCTCCGGCCACCGTAGGCGCGGGCATGCGGGCAGCGAGTAATGGGCGACTCGCAGCCCGACCATGGACCATGCCCGGGTCGACGGCGCGTTGTGTTCCACTCGCGCCTCAAGGAGTGTCAGCATATTGACGGGGCCTGTAGAGGGCCAAAGCCTGCCGGGGTCGCGGGACCAAGGGATTACCGTTACCCCGGTACGTAAAGGGCTAGTGAAGGACACCGTGGATTTTAGTCAGTACAAGTCTGACAGTCCCTCCCGCCCTGCCCTGGGTGGGAGGACTCATTTGATGATTTTACCACGCCAAAAAAAAAAGGCTTTCTCTTAATGTGGGATCATAGTGGCCCGTGATCCACCGAATGTGGGATGATAGTGGCCCGTGATCCACCGCGCGGGTTCAGAGCATATAAATATAAAGTCACTAGCTGATCCTCTCAGGTTTACCCGCTGCACCTTTTGGTGATAGCGTGATGTTTTAATAATCTATAGCCTTCCTCGATATATGGACTATCTAACTCAAAAATAATCTTCATATTCGAACCAGTAGTTCCTGAGATTAGCGCATTTAATCAAACAAACTCTACAGCTTTATAATATTAGTTTACGAATTTTCACATCCATATACATTTTTCATGACCTCTTTTATCGTTTAAAAAAAAAACTAACTTCTGGCACAAAAGAAAAAAAAAACAACAAATTACAAATTCCCTCACCATTTACATCTGCCACGGAACCCATTAATTTATTCTTCAAGAACTTAACTATTTTTTAATGGCCGCTGTATTTCCACCTCAGCCTCTCGCTTTGGCTCTAATACACCGTGCCTTGCACAGTAATTAAAAAAATATTATTCAAGAAAAACCAATGGGCAAGGGAAACTTCTCATTTGTAAGCTGTTTGTAAGTGCACGGAATGAGATGCAGAATTAAATAAGTTTGGTGTGTTTTTAAGTTTTTTTGAAAGCAGATTTTTGGGTGTGAAAGAGAAATAATTGTGTAGCATTACTCTGTTTACTTGTCGTCTACAAGTAGAAGTCAGTAGAATTTTAATCCATTTCGTTTTCTCTTTTCTGACTTGTCTATGTATTTTTATTAAAACGTTGCCACCACGAGGAATGTCTCCTGACTTGGGTGCGTTTATAAACATATAAATTCACATACACATACACCCAAACCCGGAACAACTACTTGTAAATCATACAAATATTTGCTCCATGCGGGAATCGAACCCGCGACATTCGAAGGGGATCATGTTTCTTTATATACATATCTTCCTCATGATGGGGTCAGCTTCCAGTGCACAAACATTTTCTTTAAATTCCACGAGGCAAACATGCTTAGTTAGATGCAGAATACAGGCACACTCTCCCGCTCTCGTGCATCATCATCTGCCTAGCCTTTTCCAAACTATATTGGGGTCGGCTTCCAGTCAAACCAGATGCAGCTGGATATCAGTATTTTACTTACTTACTCGGTAATACGATACCCCATGGTAAGACTGGTTGTCAGACTTTAGAGCTTCCGACTAACAGTAACGACTGTCAAATATCTACAAATGACAGCCGGGACCAACGCCTTTACGTGCTTGCCGAGGCATAGAGGAAACTCGCTGTGACAGATGGTCACCCATCCACAGACCAACCTTGGCAAGCGCGGCTTAACCCGGAAGATCGACCTGTGAGAGAGTATACAATATATACATTGCATGCATTACAGTTCTGGTATTTCACCAGAACTGTAATGCCGTCACTATTTGAAGAGTCTCGTATAAAGAAAAACAACCCATATCAAAACACTTTTTTCTAACAAAAATCTCGAACAAAAATATTAAAAAACAGAATTTACTTATATTTGAAACTTGGTACAGAGGCAGTAAAACTAGCTAGGTAACGTTGGCGGTTCGAAACCTGGTCGAATAACAAACTTGTACCGTAATGTAGCCGAATACGGCTTTGCACGGAAATTGAATCCAGAACTTGGCGATACTCCTGCACTCCAACTTTGATCATAAAGATGATAAATCACAGTTTTGTTGTAGACTAGATTTAAGTGAGTGTTTTATTGAATTTCTAGGATACTTTTAGCCCCCTCTACTGTTTTTAAATGTACAATATTAACAAAGGTGTGCACTGATAGAAATTGGTGCTTTTATTAAAAAAAGGTTGTAGCGTCTATACGCTACAACCTTTTTTTAATAAAAGCACCAATTTGCACTGCATAATGCAGTCGCGTTGAAACTTAGCAGATTTGCAAGTTTTCAGTTTAGGCAAATGCCGATCAGTACCGAGATTTATTATTGGATTTTACTAACTCAACGCCGCCTGTAGTCACTTTCAAATATTGAATAACAGTCTACCAGTCATACCCACACTGAAAAGCAAGTTCCTCCCATGCTCTCGTGACCGCGTTTCGACCTACGCTGTGCTTCAAATTCTCTGTGTTACGCTATAGATTTTACCTACTTATAACGTCCATTCCTCTGTAAAAGCTGGAATTCCGGTCTCCCCTAAAAGAATTCCATTGCAACTGGAATGCGCTTTAAAATTCAACGGGTCGCGTTTTTAACAAAAGTCAAGATATAAAATTCTTGGGTTGTATTGTAGGTAGGAATTCAAGGTACATTTTTACTATATTTTTTTATAAACATATTATTTTTTTACTCAACTGTGCCAAAAGAAGGGTTATTAAACGATTATATTCGAAGATGTATAACATCACGCATGCAATCAACGAAGGGTTTGGTAGACCTTTCAATACATTTCGCCAGTTATGTTTAGGTCATTTGGAATAGAGGGTGAGCCTATTACCATGAACCGGGCACAAATCCAGACTGTTACTGAGCACGTCGCTGTTTCTGAGAAATTCCTAATGAAAAACCCAATAAAACTTTGCCCGACCCGAGAATCGAACCCGGGGTCTCATGCTCAGCAGCTTTGTTTGCAACCACTAAAGTAACGAGGCAGATTTTATGAATAAAATAATTTATGAATGCTTCTTAAATAAAAGGATACTTGCGATATTTAGAAAAGTTCTTACGTACCTACTAAATGTACCGGATACAAGTTGATATTACTCGTAAGAAGACAGCCTAGTTAGTTCAAAAACAGCAATGCGTGGTTGTGGAACATAACGCCGTGGTTTGCATTCCCCAACCGGGAAAAATGTTGTTGGAGATTTCAATCCAAAATTTCTCAATATAAATCTCAGTTACACAGGTTTTTTTTTTAAATTAACCAAAAGGGGGATTTCTGAATCCGTAAGGGATACCTAAAAAATGTTAGGAGGCTACAGTCTGGTCGTGGGACTTACGTATTACCGTGACCCCGGTACGTAAAGGGCTATTGAAGGACATCGTGGATTTTAGTCAGTCAAGTCTGACAGTCCCTCCCGCCCTACCCGGAGTGGGAGGACTGTGTGAAGACCACAGGATCGCGCTGGATGCAAGCCACTTCCAACCGATCCTATTGGAAATTATTATATTTTACTTCGTAGTTTCTTCTCGACTTAGGCATATTATCAAATGTAGTTATCACAAACATGAACTGGAATGGATTCACAGACCATCTTACGTATGAGTTTATTGAAATGCATGAAAACCGCCGTTGCCGACCTAGTTCCATACACACCGAAGAATGGAACTATCCATACTTCGGTGTGTCAATTATTGAGGAGCTGTGGTTACCACACGTCATGAGTTTGTGTGGAAGTAGCAGGTTAAGAAGCGAATAAAATGGACTTTTGTTTGTTGTTCACGCACACAAGAACACCAGGCGACGGCGGCGGCAGCAGCGGGGGAGTGGGAGCGACGGGCCGTGCCACCGCAGCACGTGCGCGCGAGCCGGTACGGCAGCTCTACCAGAGCATTCGAAATCGTTGTCGCGCAAACACCTCATTTTGTATTTTTATTCACATTACAACTAATCATAAAACGTCCGCTATTTTATTCTCCCTGGCCTATCTGTTCTCCGGCTCTTAGGCTGACGTATCTTTGTAAGATAAAAGCCTCTAAATATTTATTTATTAAAAAGATTAAAAAAACTATGCTCCGGCTCGAAGGACAGTTATAATGTAAATAAAAATACAAAATTAGGTGTTTGCGCGACAATATTTGACCAAGGTATGGAATTTGGTTCAGAGTTGTAGATAGGTTTTTGTACCCTACATTTTTATACAGTGGATCAGTAATGTATTGGGGGAAACTTTACGACGATTTTTAGTAATTGTTTGATTTCAAAGAAAATCGTTGAAAAGAAAATTGTGCCATTTATCGTGCATATTGTTTAGCTGTTCATAAGCATCTCTTGATGATTTAATCTTCTGTGAATCAGGTTCTTGTTAAAGACCATTATAATATAACTAGTTAATAATTTTCGAAACCTTAATTCGAGGATTTTTCATATGACTCGGTTTAATCATTAAAATTATACAAATAAACTTGTCAAACAAAAAAAGGGCTGCCAAACAAAAAACACCTCCACATTATCATCATCACGCCTGCTTTTTCTGAAATATTAAGCAGAGGCTCACCATCAATACTCCCAAATTTCCTCATCGCGTGGTCATAATCAAAATCTTCTAGAATTCTATTAAATATCCTCAAGTAGTCACACAAATGATAGTCCCCCTACTGATTAGGAATTCGTCACAATATTTCATGGTAGTCCGACTCACTATTGTAACTAGAACTTTTTGCTTCATTACGATTTCTTTAGAATTGCTGATTTATACGTTTAGTTTGCTTCTACGCAAAACTTGGCGATTTTTCTTAGTATTGTGATAATATGGTATGGCTAAAGTTACAGTTTTTACTTATTCTTTTCTTTGATTGAGAATTTAGCCGAGTTACCGTGTTTTTTAACCTGCGAATGCCAATTTTTTTCAAAATATATTTAACAATATTTTGACCTTTCGATTCAGTTCATTGGGCACCAACCCAGCGTAGGCCTGAGCTTGCCGGTGTCCTGGGACTTTCTCATCATCTGGAATATAAATTACAGTGGATTTTAGTCAGTGTAAGTCTCACAGTCCCTTCTGTCCTGCTCTGGGTTTTCCATGCTAAAAAAAGCATAGGCCCGAACGGATGATTAAATCTCACTTGCCTGTAGTATTCAACCGAAACTAGATTTTCAGTTATGGTCAATTGTAAAAAGAATTACCCCAATAATGTTTGTCTACAAAAAACGACAATAATTACCAACCTACTCATTAAAAATTTCAACAAACAACAGCATGTAAAACATAATACTATTAACGACACTCAATTCAAATTAGTACAAATAGCTTAAAGGTCAAAATGACAACAGAGCACCCCGCAATGCCCCTCAACACCCCACAATACCCCACGATACCCCAACCACAATTATTGTGGACACAACGGCACTTTACAGCCGTTCAGACCGCTAATGGCTGCAAGATTTGTTTAATGGGTCTTACGTCTTTGTGAATTGTATGGTATGGATTGCAGAGGATTTATGGGGGGGTTGAAGGGGAGTAACTCTGTGTTGGAGGTCTTGGGTTGGTTTGATAAGGGAACAGAATCAGTCCTTTGGTGTACCAAGCTATGTAGTATAACGCTAGGAAAGAAAAAAAATCATAGAGATGTGTCAGACTTGTCATCATCTGCCTGCCTTTTCCCAAATATATTGGGGTCGGCTTCCAGTCAAACCAGATGCAGCTGGATATCAGTGTTTTACATGGAGCGACTGCCAGTCGGACCTCCACAACCCAGTAACTGGGTAATAAGATACCCCATGGTAAGAGTGGTTGTCAGAATTTAGAGCTTCTGACTAACAGTAACGACAGTCAAAGATCTACAAATAACAGCCGGGACCAACGGCTTTACGTACATATTTATTTAGCCATGAGCTCCTCGAGATGTGTCAGACTTGTACTGACAGATAAATGCTATATTCCTTCAATTGCCCTTTACGTTCCCGGCCCAGATTGCCCTTTAAAACATTCATATAATGCTGGAAAGTCAAGTGAAATAAAATATTATAATACGAGTATTATGCCTCATGGAGCTATTACCACACTAAAGGGCCCTGGATAGGGCCAAGCGCCAGACGGATTCATGAGAACGTCTGTATAGATCACCGTGACCCAGGAACGCAAAGGGCAACCGAAGAATCAGGGTGGAGTTTTAGTCAGTAACAGGCTGACAGTCTCTTCCCCTAATAGTTAATAAAAATGTTGGTAATAAAAACTAATTCGACAATTGCAATAATTTTTCTATGTTTTAAATCTAACTAAAATTCAACTAGCAAAACAAGTTAAAAATAACGGGTTAAATGATAATTTAACAGCACCATTTATCTAACTGAAACAAAAATATATGAGAGAAAACTTAAGTTTAAAAAGTTTCAAGCATTTAGCGAGTTATTATATTTCTGTTACTTTATTTTTTGTCAACACGCCAACTTTGGTACTGCAGAGGTAGTTAGCCAAAAAGGTAATTAAGAAAGTACAATCCCGAAAATATTTTGTAGAAAGCTTAAATCTGATTAACTTTTGGATTTCAGGAAGGTGCAAGCAGATAAATTATTCGCTTGATTTATGATTGAGATTATGAGTTTTAACTCTTTATTGAGTAACTAATATACTAATATATATATTTATAATTAAATATGAATCGTATGTGCGTTTACAAACATTCAAATACACAAACACACTGACCAGGAACAACTAGGTATTGTAAATAATTCAGAAATTGAATGAAATTGTTTGCTCAGTTCGGGAATGAAACCCGCGATACGTAGCACATCAGTCAATTACTCAGGCACTGCTCTAACCGTGCCGACAAAACAATTTTTACCCATTTTTAACCATTTTATGGTCTTGAGGTTTTTGTCAAAAGAATGGAGATAGACCTGCGATTTCTCTACAAGTAAAAAAAACAATTAGCAATTAATTTCAATTAATCTATTAGAGCCTAATCTATTACTTTGAACGTCAGACTTAAGAAAAACGAATAAATAGGTAAAATAAAGTTTTTTTTATCGTAGTAAAATCATCAAATTAATCCTCCCACCCAGGGCAGAGTGGGAGGAACTGTCAGACACGTACTGACTAAAATCCACGGTGTCCTTCAATAGCCCTTTACGTACCGGGGTCACGGTTATTCGTGAGTCTCGCAACCCCGGCAGGCAGATAAAATAAAGATTTAGGGACTGTCTGGGTTGGATCACAATCGAAATGGTGATATATTCGTGATCTGATCCGTCGGCCGCAGCATCACATCTCAGGACAGTATTGTACCTCAATGCAATTTATGATGAAGTATTTTAAAGAGAAAATATATTTTGTAATAATAATAAACGTGTTTCGATGGCGATCATCTCTGCCAATGGTAGGACCAAGGCAGCCAGCCTTGTGACCACCATTCTTGCGCTAGAGTTCCCGTTTCTTCTATATGCAGTCACTCAATTTTAGGTCTAATCTTCGCTTCTGGCTACCAGTAAGAAAAAAAATTACTTTCTTACCTTTTTTTCGAAACAACTATTTAAGTTAAAATCACTACATTGGCATGAAATATTCTTATTTTATTCAAACAAGATAAACCACGATTAAACTGTAGCGAAAAACAAGAATCTTTCTGGAACGACATAAAAAGTTTATCATAGCCAGTCCTCTGTTTGCCAACTTTGTGACCTACGCAAGCACGTTTAAGCTTCTCGTACTTAAGCTCTAAAGCTTATTAAGTTACCTTTAAGCTGTAGCCATTTTAGGGGGTCGGTAGCTCACTTTGGGCTTGGAATTATGATGATATTGAGTTATGCATTGTTGAGTTGATCTTGTGATTTGAATTTGGGGTCTTGGGTTTGGCAAGGTGTTATTGAGGTTTATGAACGGGGATATAAGCCATCGTGGCACAAATTTTACAATAGATTCTGTATATTATACATAACAATACAGTATTTACTATTCTAATAACACCTCTGTTACGAGTATACGTTTAATTTGACCATCTAAATAAAGTACAGTTCAGCATTTTTTATATTTACAATGCTGTACAAAATCCCTCTAAATGAAATTATGTTTATTTATGCAAGTAGGTTATATAAACACTTTTACACGTCTTTTTATAAATCAAGGAGGGGCCGGTGTTTCGTACCTGACTACTCTGAGAAGAAACAGCCGAAACAAACTCAGAGGTCACAGTCTCTTTTGAAGTCCAGACATTATATGTAGATCAAGCTATACGAGGACCATGCAGGTTAGTGTCCGAAATAGTCTTTTGAAAAAAGAACCACACACATTTGAGTGGGCCTGTCCAGTCAGTGCAAGCAATTGTCAGTTATCGTGTAGCTCGACTCATAACTCAAGGAAACTTACTAAATAAGATACTTTCCTAAATAAATACATCATCTATGTATATTTTAGTAACAAAATAATTATAGACTAGTCTCTTAAATGCACTTAAATGTAACTAATTACATGGAATGTAGCAACTACGTTTCTACCTAGGAACTTCTACTCTCATGTTTTTCAAAGGGTGATTGTAAATATATATATAATAGTAACCGGTATTATTATACTACTAGCGACCCGCTCCGGCTTCGCACGGTTGCAATCTCTACTCTATTATGCATGTTATATACTTATAAACCTTCTTCTTGAATCACTTTATATACCTATTACAAAAAACCTCATCCAAATCCGTTGCATAGTTTTAAAGATTTAAGCATACATGGCACAAACACACAGGCAGCGAGAAGCAACTTTGTTTTAGACTATGTAATGATACGCACAGATAGGTTTTAGAAAAGAAACCTTGCCAACATAAAACTACAATTCACATTCCAAAAACTGTCGCAGAATTCAAAATATTTTACCCGTTACGATTATAGCCTAAGATTCAGACCATAAACAGTAGATAAAGCTGAGTTAGGCTAAACTTGAGCAAGTCTAACCTAGTTATATTCTCGTCGTAACCGCTAACGTCAAAACGTCTCGTCGTTTAGGAATAGGGTCGCACCTCGTTTAGTTCTAGGCTGGTCCTATTTGATTATGTGATTAGAGTTTATCTAAGGGAATGTTGGACAAGTATATTGAGTGCTTGCCGTTTGGTTCAGTACATTAATGGTGTGTGTATAATTTGTGACTAAATTCAAACTAAGCTATGTTTTATTTAGTGTCATAAGCAAGAAATTCTAGTTTATTAACAATAATGACTTACATGTAATTGTTCCAGATATTCTGGATGTTTGTTTATGAGAGTTTGTTAAAATACAATGTTTTAAAAAATAAACAAATAATGGGAAAAAGTGCTGGTAAACACTTGTTTTGTCAACCTTACCTACGGCAAAGTAGGAAAGGTCATAAACCTGTGATCCTTATACAGTATTGTACTATAATGCTACCAGTTGATAAACTTTTTCACGAGGATCTTTTCAACTGAAATAATGAAAAAATAATCTCCAAAAAGACCAGTTTTTTAGAATCATAAATGAATTATGATAATATTATTCTTTATCTATTAACTATTTTAGTACTTGGTCGGTAGAATAGAATATTCCATCTTACGTATTTTATCACAATTCATATTAAGATTCTAATAAAGCGGCCCTTTTACACATCCTTTTATTTGTTTTTGTGTGGTAAAATATCAAATGAGTCCGATCCAGGGTGGAACGGAAGTGACTCTCGGACTCGTACTAACTAAAATCTACGGTGTTCCTTCAGTAGCCCTTTACGTTCCAGGGTCACGGTTACTTCTTCTTCGGAGAGTCCCGCGACCGTATAAAAACCCTTGAGTATCTAAAATACTTTTCTTTTACGTTATCACTAGTCGAGACATTACGTTCTAGTCAAAATACACTGACAGTAGGCGTGCTCCATAAGCATATGAATTTATAATAAATTGGATAGCAAGCCTTCCACGCGGAGCTTAAGCTACAGAATTTATTCAGAAATACTACCCCCGGACAATAGGACCACCAGAGTTAGAGAGTATGGAAGTGGCTTTGTCCTATAAAGCCTTTGTCAAACAGACAGGCGAGGCGAACGCGAAGCGAGGCGTTTTTATTTGTAATGTATGGAATTGTTTAATCCAGTCACATAGAAAAGTAAAAGAGATCCGATAGCGTGACCGAACCGATGCGAAGACGTGGCGAAGGCGTATTTGCTCTGTTTGACGTCGTTCATAAAAAGCCAGCCATTCTTTCTTATTCATAATCTTATCTTAGTTTGTGAGAGTGGATGGATGGATGGATAGATGTTTGTTTCTTTTTCGTGCAACTACTGAAGGAATTCAGATAAAATTTGGTACACTGCGATAACCTAGAATAAACCATATGATATGATTTTATGTTCCCGTGGTATGCAAATAAAGAATACTTACTACTTACTATAATTTCTGAGCGAAGCCGCTGGCAACAGCTAGTTCTTTTATAAATGCGATTGTAAAGTTTGTTTGTTACCTTTTCATGCCTAAACTAATGAACCGGTGATCCCGATCCTATTGGTGGAATTTTGTACGCCCATTACGAATATATTTTCTTCTAAAATCTTAAGTCGTCACATCTAGCAACCCTAAATCGACTGGCCACGAACGCATCATTAACGAGAAAACAATGGATCGCGTCGACACCACTGACCGCCACTTACAAGCTCAAAAACTTACCACTTTGTTGCTAACATGCCTTCTAATAGCTCCATTTTGTGCTGTAACATTATGGTTACCACTTTTTTTAGTAACGTTTGAGGTTACATAACCGTAAATCAATTTTACAATTTGTGCGATACTGGTATAAGTTAGATATAACTTTGAAGGAACAAGTCAATGATATTTATGTGTCACTTAAATTGTAAATTTGTTAAAATTTTAGTTTTTGTTATTTTGTGTTTTTTATTTGTTCATTTTTAGTTTTAGTTATGTATTTATTTGACTTACTTAAAAATATACCAATAAAAATGTTTGGCCGACTTTTGCAAGCAATAAAATACTTTGTGGAAATTAATTTTAAATAGTAAATAATATCTTTATTACGTTGTTTAAGATATTTTCAAGTGTTTTTTTTTAATAGAAACCTTGCGGCGAATTACAATCGACAATTTGAATCATGGCGCATTTTGACAATAAATCGTTTTAAATACAATAAAAGATACTTATCATGGATATGTGTGTTTATGCTAATATGGATCTAATTATATTTGAATGTCTGTAAGGAAATAAGCTTATGGTGGGTCATAATTCAAATTTTAAACAACAAATTACTTTTCACCAAGATTGTAAACTTCTATTACTCAAAATTTCACCCCGTCCTTAAACAAAACAACGTAAGCATGCACTCAAGCACATAATTTTCAAGTTTCTCCCCTTTAATTTAACGGCGGTAATCCGATCACAGCGCCGCACTCATATTCTATTACTTACAACACCATAATAATTATACGGGCTGATGCTAAATTAAGTTGAAATCCTTAGAAACTACCACATTATAATTAATTTTCATCGTCACAATCCACTAGGGTTGGTAGATAAGTGACTTTAACACTTATGAGAAACGTTGTTTAATAGAATTAGTTGGTCCCTTGATTCGCGGGTGGTGAAGGGTGGGTACACAATGGCCTGTGTTGGCCCGGACTTTTCCATTAATTTCTCTAATAACTATGAAAGTATTTTTTTATTATTTACTCTGTGTTCAATTAATTAATTTAGCCCATAAGCCGCGATGAAAAGAGTTCACCCAAAAGAAACTGGAACTTCCTGGCACCCACGGAATATAGTAGGTAAAGACTTTTGGCACCGAACTCCGCCAGGATTGTAGTCGCAAGCCGGGTATTTCTGGCCTACCATCGCCAGCCATCACCGTAGATTATAGGTAGCCTGTGGTACCGTTACCCAGGGTGGACCGTTAGGCATCCCTAGGATTTTAAAGGAAAATAAATGCAGCGAAAACTAAATAGTAGGTGCCATTGCAATATTTGTCGTTCCAGTTATTATGTCTGCTTACACCACAAATCATACATTTTTAACCAAAATGAAGTCTTTCTGTTTTTTCGGGTAAAGATATGGCCATCTTTAGTATCAGAGTTATACTCCACAGGCTTGATACACGGCATTTTTTTTTACGTGGTAAAATCATCACATGAATCCTCCCACCCAGGGCAGAGCAGGAGGGACTGTCAGACTCGTACTTACTAAAATCCACGGTGTCCTTCAATAGCCTTTTACGTACCGGGGTCACAGTAATTCGTGAGTCCCGCGACCTTGTTGTCTTGGCTTTGAATAATTTCCTTCACTGATATCAATAATGTCTGAAAAAAATAAAAACACATCTATATTAAAAACTGTATCTCGATGCTGCCCCGTGTTTTAACTCGCAACCTAATAATGCATTAAGACAACGCGTTGACTTAAAACTTGGTTCAATAACTGTCAAAGTAAACGTTTATGCCTTTGTCAAACAGACAAGCGAAAGCGAAGCGAGTCCGAGGCGATACCGAACCGAAGCGAGACGTCAGTCCGATAGATCTGTCACGCTATCGGATCGCCTTTGCTATTCTATGTGTCTAGATTCAAACAATTCCATATATCTATATATATAAAAGGAGAACTGACTGACTGACATATCAACGTACAGCCGAAACTACTGGGGCTAGGAATGTGAAATTTTCACACGGCTTCCTATTATAATGTAGGGGAGCACTAAGAAGGGGTTTTTGGAAATTTAACCTTTATGGGGGTGAAAAGGGGGAATTAGGAAAGTACGTAACCCACGCGGACGAAGTCGCGGGAAAAGTGCTAGTTACAAATAAAATCATCACGCTCTGCATTCGCCACGCCAGTCTGTTTGACAAAGGCTTTAATGATAACAGTGGTATAACACTGATTTTAAATGGTAAATGAATGATTGAAACCGCATGTTCTGCTTAAAAGATGTAATAAGAATATCAATTAATATTAAGCACTGTTTATGACTTTACTTGGCTGACCATTGTGTAAAAACACTAAAGTTAATGTAGCTACTCAAGCAAAACTGTTAGGTCTTTTGATCCAAACATTAAAAAATATGGTTCTGTTAATAGTTAGTGCTGTAATTACTATTATACTAAATCGACTAATCGTTTATTCGGTGCTAAGAAGGATTTAGGTGGTAACGAGAAATTAATGATCGCGAAATTACTATTGTTATTGCTTAATATAAAACGAACGATTCTTGTGATTGTTTGGTAATATGGTTTTAGCACCCATTTGAGTATTATTGTGGAGATAAAAAATTATCATAGGTTGATGAGATGTGTCACAAAAATATTTCGTTGAGTTATAAATTGTAGACGCAGTGGCTAAGCGATTGGAATGCAGGGCTGTGTTTCGCGGGTTCGATTCTCGCACGGAACAAATATTTGTATGACCTACAAGTACTTGTTCCGTTTCTGGGTGTTTGTGGATGTGAGTTTCTATGTTTGTAAACGCACCCACGACACAGGAGAAATTCTTAGTGCGGGGCAACGTTTAGTAAAATATTTAGTTTAAAAGATCGTTGTCCTGGAACTTAAAGGGGGACCGATGGATCAGGGTAATTTATATTCAGTAAGAGTCTGACAGCCCCTTAGGATTAAAATAATGATCATGAAACAAAGTTGACCATCTCAATCCGAAACTAAATTTTACAGTGTCTGACAGTCCCTCCCGCTATGCCATGGATGGGAGGACTCATTTAATTATTTTACCACGTAAAAAAGATAGCAATAGACAAGATATTTATAATGAATAAATTCAAAGGTTTTAAAGTCCTACTTTGTAAACTAACGTAACTCTAAAATTCACATCCTACTGCAATTTATTAAAATTATTATAATTATTCGTTCTTATTGCATCTTATAAGAGAACAAAAATGTGTTACATTTCCATACATTTTAAGTACAATGACTCCATATTCAATAATATACATGACAAAGGAAGGAACACGGTAACACCAATGCATTCCTGATCCCGAAGGCTATTGAAAACTCTTCGTTTATATTCGTCTATTTTCGCGCGAGCTCGTGCGTAGTGCAGTCACGAATGCTGTGTCAACCGATCGAATTGCAACCTTATTTTATTACTTCTCTATTCCTTAGCTTGGAGAAAACCATTTATTTAGTAAATGTTAGGAGGGGAGATATATTAATAAAATTTAGTTTCGGATTGAGATGATCTACTTTGTGTCATGATCATTATTTTAATCCTATGCCATTTGATTTTCAGTCACGTGGCAAAAATTTCATAAGCAAGATATTTACTACTCGTATATGCATGTAAGCATACCCGTGCAACGCCAGAGCGGATTGCTAATAATTTATAAACTAAAACTAGCCTTTCTACCTCACTAAAACAGAAATAGACAACCTATTCTTAACCCAACCCATTAAATTTCCACCAAAACTTTTCCCTTACATCACTAAAACCTAGATACACTTCAGATAGCATTGTCTAAACCTAAAGAGTAAAGTTTCACACAATTTTACAGCTCACAGGTAAAACTACTGCCAGACGAATAGTTTGTACATTTGCCCTGCGGAACCCTGAGGCTGTTTTTGAAGTCGGCTAAGCGGGTTCCAACTGCGTTTTGAATAAAATTCGCAAGCACAAAGTGTTTTGGGGAGGTAGTGACTGTGATTTCGGCTATTTTGCAACTGGTTGTTAGTTTTAGTTCTATGAATGGGCTGATGACGTGGTGATTACTTGACCCACTTTAATCTTATTCTGCCGTATAAAATGGGTCATATAATGATGGGCATCACCGTACGTGTGTGTTTAATTGTGCATTTGTTAAAACGATTTTTAAAAAAATAACTAACAATTAATTTCTGAAATGAATTTTGCCAGGGTCGTGGGACCACCTGTAAAGGGAAACGTGACCCTAGAACGCAAAGGGCAACAGAAGGGACATGGTGAATTATTAAGAGTCTGACAGTTCGTTCCGCTAGATCCAGGGCGGAAGAACTAATTTGATGATTTAAATACGCATAAAAACATCAGTTCTATTGTGTTTTTTTTTCCTATTTCTGAGTTCCTTTATCTGTTTAATAAAAGTGGAATACCCGTTCATCATCATTATTACTTAGCCATATGTAAGGAAAATATGTTTCAAAAGAAAGCTGGAACTGATCTGAACTGTATGCAGTATATAAAATCCGCACTTTATAATAATTGATTTAATTGCTCTCTAGTCATCGTCTTTATAAGAAAAAAAAGTATCAAATTCCGTTCTACCGTATTTTCTTTCTTTATATTATACATTTGCAGTTGCAATTGTAAGTTACATTGTAGTACTAAAATGTGTGTTGAACTTCGAGAATATTTCTCGAAACTTAAACACAAATGTACGGTGCAGTGATACCGCTTTCTGCAGCTAAGTCTCACTTGGAACTAGGTTTTATTCTATCGGCTGCGGACATAAGACCATGAAGTATGTAGGGGTGTTTGTAAATGTTTATTTTGAGTTTGGCTTAAGACACTTCTTTTTTTAAGAAATTCCTAGTGTGGGTATAAATGGTAAAAAAAACAACTACCTAATTAAACAACTAGCTAGGAATTTTTGACACATAACATCTTTTTTCTCGAACTTTGCGACATCCAAACTGCTATCTTAACATCACAATCAGCAGGTAACGATAATCTGCCACTTTCCATCGGTGGCTTGCAATTCTCGCGATCGCGTCAGCTCCTACATCTGCATTTTTTTTCCTTAGCCTGTACTGTCCCACTGCTGGTCAAAGGCTTCCGCCTATTCCTTCCAGGAACTCTTTTTCTGTACCGCTTCGAACCAACCCTCATGGTAAGCATCTAAGTCGTCTTGCCACCTTTTTCTGGACCAGGCTCGGCGGCGCCATCCATATCCCGGTACCCATTGTGTAGAGATCTTTTCCCAGCAGTCCTCTTGCCAATCAAATCCAATCCCATTTCAACCTAGCCATCTGCAATATTCCTTTTTTATATGATATGGGTTTCTTCTTGTCATTAGTCTAGGTCAAAAGTGACAGAGACAAAGCATACGACGATGGAGCGAGCTTACTCAGAAGAAGCCTGTTCACTAAAACCTGGAAGATATTTGTGTTGTACGTGTTCTGGAACATAGACGCAAGTAGTGAGTTCCACTCTTTTGCTGCGCGCAATATGAAGGAAAATTGAAAATGCGAATTGGTATAATGGTGAGTTCTATAACCAATACACTCAAAGTATTTTTACACATACAGTATATATAAAAAAAAATTAAATAAAAAAAACAACACTTCAACCCAGAACTGCCAACCAATGACGGATGATCCATCGTCTGGCAAGCGCGCATCATATGCCAATGCCAATGCCATCATGCCACACATCTGCCATTCTTTTTTTACGTCACTTTTATTTTTTACGTCACTCCTGACCTAACCCGATGAATAAAACATTTTCTGACCTCAATATCTTCGAGAATATTGAATGTTACTGAGATCGGAGAACGAATCATTTGATATTTTCCTTGTCATATGAAGGCGGTATTCGTAACGATCTTTTTGCTCTTTGTGTTACATTTATGAAGGTTTTTTAGTCGAGTGTTGAAAAAAGACTTGTGAATTGTTGAAATATTTTCGAAATGTTATGATTATTGGATTAGGAATGGTTTGAAGACTACTGATATTTGAGGGGAAAAATTATTATACCTTTAGTGCCCTGAGACCTAAGCACGAGTTTTCTCTCTTCTCTTGTCGTACTAATAAAATTCAAGTACGCTGAACGGCCAAATACGTAAAATTCATGCTAGGGCCCCTGATTACTCACATTCATTGTTTTTGTAAAAGTGTTACTCTAAAGAATTTTAATAAACAGTTTTAAATTTCAAGAAGTTTGTGAAACGAGTTAGCAAGGAAATACGTGCTTGTTATAAAGCGTTGATTACTACAAGAAGAACAAAACTTAGGTTACTTCATTCAACAATTTCTCCACGAAATGTATAAAAGGAAACTAAAATTTGTCTTCGAACTTTACTATTACAAGCTTGAAAAAGAAAAAGAAAAAAGTAATGAACACTTTTGCTAGAAAATATGAATAAAGTTTTGAAGATCGCTATAATGCAAAAATATACTCAAACAAAATGCATTTCAGTTCCAAACGTTATCGAATTACCATAAAAAAAACTAGACAAATAAAAAAAGAAATACTTGAACTCCGCTAACAATCTCATGTAGAGTCACAATATAGAGTTCTAAACCGACCGATGTAAGATAGAGCACGTACAAGCCAATAAACTTTTATTATAACAAGTCTGCAGACGTTATACTAAACTCTACAGTTCTAAACGCGAAATTGTTGAGTCTCCGGTGAACGTAAAGGCGCAAAGCAGAGGAAATAGTATGTAAACGCAGTGCTCGCGTTTTGTGCTGCGTTTGAATGGGAAAGTGGACTTGACTGTGGTAAGACGTTAGTTATATAAGTTTCTACAAAATTTTCTTTTTGAAGTGAAAACTTCTTTAGCGGCGTTGAGCACTTTTTCTGTAATGGGTATAAAATCTTAAACTCGCGTCAGGACACTCGCGTCAGGACACGTGACCCTGATCGAAAAAGCGTAGGACGGATGGAGAGTAGACAGCTATCCCCTCTCTACGGCGCCGCGAAAATGTATGCCTGGGCCTACTGTTTCGTTTAGGCGGCGCAGGGCGCTTGCGCGAATGTTCGTCTATGTTACAGCGTGCCACGAATCGAGGTCGAGGTCGAGGTCGAGGTCGAGGTCGACCTCGACCGTGTACGATAGCGCAATAAATTAATATTGTATTCTACCACATAAATGATAGTACTTTTATACTGATAAAGCAATTGGTGCAAAATTATTCCCTAACCATTCCAAAATATCAAACATGCTCAACGTTAATAATCAAGTTTTCACTTCTGCCGGCACTCCCAGAGTGCAACCCGTCGTTTTTTTTCTTATCAATGCATGGCAAAGGTCTCCTCCTAGTAAAAGATTCGTAGCTACATCTTATGGTCGCGGGACTCACGAATTACCGTGACCCCGGTACGTAAAGGGCTATTGAAGGACACCGTGGATTTTAGTCAGTACGAGTCTGACAGTCCCTCCCGCTCTGCCCTGGATGGGAGGACTCATTTGATGATATTACTACTATAAAAAAAGCTACATCTTATCACAAAATCTAGCAAAACTTTAATATAGTACAACCTTTTTCATCAAACACCAGTTGCTTCTCCAACACATTCTTCAAGATTTTGAAACTTGTACAATTATTTCAGGCGTCATCTATCACGTCGGGCTGACAAGATACAGTTATTAAAGTCAGAGCGAAACCCGTTTGAAAATACGAGCATATGAAAGATTTGAACCAAAAATTGTTTAGACTTTCAAGAAAACTTAATCCACAAGAGTGATGTATTGAGATGGAATGTTTGAGTAGGTCGGACGTATGTCTTACATATCTGAGTAGGAGGACACAATCTGAGGATTGTTGACATGGGTAGATGTATGTTTGATTTTTCTTTTATTTTTGGTTAGAAGATTTTATAAATTCTTGGACAATTTTATCAAGGATTTCGCAGCACCGTTTTTTTGTTTGAAATATTTCAAGGCGTATGTACGATAAACCAAACTTCGTTCTTAAAACACTAAAATACGGTTAATTAAATAAGCTGAAAACAAAGCTGACAAGTATCTTTCCTCATAAAGGGTAGCCGTTACTTATAGGTTCCCATCTATTTAAAAAAAAACATGAACACCAATTCAGCGGTTTCGGGATGAAAGCGTAAGGGTGCCTTTCCACCAGGGATGTGCTATGGTGCGAGAATGTAAAAGCTGAGCTACGAAACTATGTGACCGTTTCCTCTGATGCTAAGCTATGTAGCGGTGCGAGTAAGATGTGCTATGAAGATCACCGCCGGAAAGTAGCTGAGCAAGGAAGATGCGCAGCTCGAGCTATGCGATGTATCGATATTGTAAACATATCTTAGTTGAATTCGTTTCCACCAGTGCTGTGCTATGTGTACCAATGAATATGATTGGTGGATATCAAACGCATCGCACACAGCAGCCTTACACACACAGTCACTTTTACGTTTATAATACGACTAGTTAATACAAACAGTAAGAAAAAACAAATAAATAAAATACCCATCACTTATCACAAGCCAGTAACTAAACGCAGCACCACGTTTCAAAAGTGGGGGAACTTATAACACTGACTTACCCCACTTTATTCCTTTCGGTATAGCACGATCGTGCCAAATTAGTATTGTAGCCTGGTCGCTTGTGTTTCTTCTACTTGACAGATAATCTAGACTGTTGTATTTGGTAAATATAATACAAGTAGGTACATGAGAACAACATTTCGATTACGGGTACGAATTGCCCAGAGGATCAAGTGCTGGAAGAAGTAAAATAAAGTCAGATTTATTACTCACTTTTATTATTATAATTTAGTTTGAAAATCATAACAAAAATTAATCTTCTTATCGTGTAATTACACCTACCAGTTTGTCTGGATTCGATAGATAATCAAAGTCATCAATCAATCAGTTAAAATGACCATTTTATTTGTGCCTAACATTCCAAAAATTGTAAAATCTTGTGAAAACACTTATGAGATGATTAACTATGAAAATAAAAAAAAAAACTTTTTTCTAATAGTAATATATTGGTATATAAAATAACCTGAATTAGGTTAATTTCTCGATGAAGAAGTTAAATTGAAGTAATTGTAAAAAAAAAGTACGAGCTGAAAACCCGAATGACCGCAAGCTATAATTATTTTCATTGTATGGTAAATTATACTGACTGTTAAGCTGACTGAAAGTAAATTGTACCAGTTTAAATATCATCTTTTTAAATTGCAAAAACTAAATACTACTCTTTATATTTATTCGTTTAATTCCCAAAACGATAGAAAACTAAAAAAAAAAACACTTAAGTATAATCTGAGATATCGTTTTACTTTTTCAAAAACTTGCTTGAAACATTTAAGAAGAAAGTCTTATTAGATCAAAAGTTTTCAATCTCCAAGGAATGAATTTGAATTTATTGAATGTATATGATTGTAGGTACAGTTATTGTGTTGCAACTAAAATACCTAATACTCGTAATACTGGTAATATCAATTCTTGGCATATTTCAACTTTTTAGAGTAAAATTTGAATCTAAAGAGTCATCATCGCCATACAATTCAATGGACCATCACACACGACGAAGATTATATATTTAATATTTTAGTATCTTAAGATAGAATTGTATGGCGAGCGATATGGTATCTTAAGATAAAATATTATAGTATCTTAGCCGTGTGTGACGCGCTTTAGTCCCATCGAGCTTCAACTCTTCAACTTGATAGAAGAAATGGCTAGTCTTCTATTTCGTGTCGTTGCTACTACAGCGTTTATATAACCCAGAACTTCGCCACTTCATCACACATATTATATTTCCTCAACATACATTTGTATTGGGCAACACCATGCCAAATATGTCAGACTTTAGACAACTGACTAATCTATGACGACTGTCAAACATCGACAAGTTCACACATAGGCCTTTGTCAAACAGACAGGCGAAAACGAAGCGTTTCCGAAGCGATACCGAACCGAAGCGAGACGTCAGTCCGATAGTTCTGTCACGCTACCGGATCGCTTTCGCTTTCCTATGTGATTGGATTCAAACAATTCCATACATTACAAATAAAAACGCCACGCTTCGCATTCGTCACGCCTGTCTGTTTGACAAAGGCTTTAGCGAGCTTACTGATGACGCGATGCGAAACAATAAACCGATTTCAACTATGTACAAGTGAAAATCATCCATATCACTACGACATATGACATAAAATGTGCAGTTATCTACAGGTAGATGAAAAACAAAACACGTTCGCCTGAGAGTAGCAAAGACAATTTTCATTAGATAAACTGCAAATCGCACGAATTGCAAATGTGCAAACTCGCATATATGCGAGCGCTCCTATTACATTTAAGATATTACTAATTACTTAATTCTGTATTTTAACTGACTCCGATTCCGTTACAGATTCAACAAAAACACATTTACTAACATATAGAAAATCTGAAACGCTTAAGTGCATGCATGTTCGCCATAAGTCTGTAAGTAACTTTATCGTGAAACGTTCTTCTCAAAAGATTTATTAATCGCAATTCTTTCATCCGGGCCGCGTATGCAGCAGCATTGTCTGAACTCAACTTAAGATTTATCACTTGTGAAACAATTTGTTCAAAATTTATGAATGTTTATACTACACGATTACTTTATCATGACATTTTGTTTACATCATTTAAGTCTGTAATATCTGAGGTCTTATACATATAAAGCTTATATTATTTGCCAAACATTAAGAAACCACGGTTGTAAACAAATATACAGGGTGTAAAGAAATATTCAGTGAAACATTGAAAACAATGAAAATTTTATAATTTCGAATAGATTATGGCTCAGAGAGGTACAGTAACATAGAAAAATATCAATTTCATAAAAATCTGTTATTGCCTTAAGTTTGCCGTATATGATTACATCCCACAATCTGATGCTTATTAGCAACACTATCGAACGGTGTAGTAATACAGTATGTGATTTTATTCGTTGGATTCCTGGCCAGAATTATTGAATTTTCTTAAATTCAATGATGCAGTTTTAGTTTTCTTCAAAATCGGCCTCAAGTCTCCTTTGAACGTTTTTCGATATTCCTCATAGTTTTGGATATCGCCATCCACGCCCAGTTGAGAAATTCACTCTGTATATAAACAAACCAATGACATTTTACTGACGCTATTCAGACGTATTTTTTGTCCTTATCGCACGAATGTCGAGTAATACTTTTTTTGTTATATGCCTTGCCTTTTCCCAACGAAGTTGGACTTGACTTCCAGTCGAACCAGATGCAGCTGAATATCAGTATTTTACATGGAACGACTACCCATCTAAAGGTATACTTTAGTTCTATAGCTATTTACATTATCATGCTTATTATTTTAACTGCTTGTACGTCCAAAAAAAAAATAGCAACTACCTATCATAATAGTAAATTCAAACTATTAATTTACAACGCGTTTTGTGTTAACGGCCTTTAACTTTTAAAACGGCTATTATGAGTGGCGATAAATTTATCGCGTGCGCTGTTTACACGGATATAGAACTTATGGAAGAGTTTAAAATAAAACTTAATCTATAATCATCATCATTGCCTGGCATGCTCCACTCACTGCTAAGCAGAGGCCTCCCGTATTTCCCTGATCTGCACCAAAAATCAGGTTTTAGCCACGATCTTCTGATATCATACACCCATCTTGCTATTCGGTAAAACTTATCTTACAATCCAACAATTTCAGTGTTTTGTTACACAGAGCCTTGTGTGACAGAACAATGCTGGATTATTTAGCACGTTTTTTTCTTAAATCATCAAATAAGATTTCCCACCGTAGAGCGGTAAGGACTGTCAGACTCGTATTGACTAAAATCCACGGCGTTCCTCCAATAGCCCTTAACGTTCAAGGGCCACGGTTACCTGTTTAGACACTCTCGCAACCCCACTTGGAATATTTCTAGGTTTTAGCCAGAAGTCAGTACAGTACTCCAGAATTAATAATGCACATAGAAATCTTCGTCACTGTTCGGCAACAGTCGTGTTCCCCGAGCGTCGGAAGACGATATGTATATAGAGTGGTTAAGTGCATTTTCTTCATGCATAATTTAGTAGAATTATGTGTTTTGTGCTAAAAGAGATAAATATTGATTTATTAGTAACGAAATTGATTCGATAATTCGATGTAAGTAAATAGCGAGGAAAACGAATTCACCTTTGAAAACAAAACCAAAAAGGGTGTGTAATAGCAGCTCTATATAATTCCACACAGAGAGAACACGTGCAGTCACCACCAATAAAGTCGACTGACGGACCTTTGACTGACCGGCGACAGCCGCCGACCGCCCGAATTGTTTCACACGATTCGACATTTGACATTGACTCCTGTTTCTTTCGAACAAGGTGCAAAATGCAAGTGCATTGTTTAGGGCTCTCTCCCATTCAATGATTTGGGTGTTTCCGGGAATACGACAATTAGCGAAGATTTGCATGTGCATTATTAATTTGGGAGTACTGTACGTACAATTATACTATCTGTCAAAATCTGAAGTCCAGCTCAGTAAGTTAGCTAGCGCCCTTTTAGCCGGTCTCTTCCAATAATTCCTTTATATCTTCGTTTTTAGAAGCGCATCCGAATCCATTTGCATCGGCCACTCGGCATATTTCGCGAACATTCGGCCACCGTTTGTCACCGCGTTCGAACATTTACGTTGCACGCTGAATTGTAAAATATTATCTGATCATTTTAATTTGTTACTGGTGGTGGTTTTTTTAAGTTGGTTCCTTACATATTGTATGTATAATATTATGTATTACTTTCTGAGTAGGTAGATTAAGATATTTAAATGTTTATTCAGATACATCCACCCACAAGGTGGACAGACGATCTGATGAAGACCACAAGATGACGCTGGATGCAAGCCGCTTCCAACCGGTCCTGTTGGAAATCTACAGGGGAGGACTATGTTCAGCAGTGGACTTTCTATGGTTCATATGATGATGATGATTCAGATGATAAACAGCAATGCGACATGACAGTCTCGCACAGATCTGTGTACAACTAGACGTAGCTTTTCTGTTAATCTGAGCAAAGGGAATGACATAAACAAATTGCGATCGTAAAGTAATCCGTGCTTACCAAGGTTGGTGAAATTTAATAGTACTCCTGACCGATTTCGGCCACGGCGGCCAATCTCAACGGAGATTAGCCAACTGCGTGGGAGATATTATACTGCACAAGTGTGTGCGCAGGCACAGGTGCACTCTGTTCCTTTACTCTCATTGTTCCGATGGGACGGCAAACCGACACGACCGGAGAGAGATCAGGCGCAGGACCAACGGCATAACGTGCTTTCCGAGGCACGGGGGTATTATACCGAGGTGGTAAAATATATTTATAATTCAGCTGCATCCAATACAGACTATTTTCTTTCATAGTTGGGAACAAAGGCTCGGCAAATAATGGTAATTGAAATCTCGGTTGTAGTAATTGAAAATCTCGGAGAACGCCAAAACTGTCGTAGATATCAAGTTACAGCCAAAACTGACTGTTTCGAATTGAGACTTTCGATACTGAACATGATGTCGATCCGGAGGGAGGTTAATCCAAAACAGTATCACCGCCTTAGGGCCTCCAATCATACAAACTCGACTAAGATCAACAAAACGTACCGTAGAACAGCACGATACCCCAAGATACCTTACAAACACAGGAGTTATCTAGTACAGACGCCTATTCGCTGTTCAAACACTGAACTACCGACACACGTTAACTGGGCACAAATATTTGACATCAATACACGAACGAACACACGACAATGTTCGACAAACAGATACAGCTTTTCGTTATATTGAAAACAAACTAGTTGAGTGGTTCGGGAAGGGTAGACGGTGAACTTTTTTTTTACATAAATATAATGGAATATTTGTATTTTGGATGATGGAAGGGATGGAATCGAAATTGGTGTGGTTTATATCTTGTACTAGCACTTTGCCCGCGACTTCGTCCGCGTGGGTTACGTACTTTCCTAATTCCCCCTTTTCACCCCCTTAAAGGTTAAATTTCCAAAAACCCCTTCTTAGTGCTCCCCTACATTATAATAGGAAGCCGTGTGCAAAATTTCACATTCCTAGCCCCAGTAGTTTCGGCTGTACTTGATATGTCAGTCAGTCAGTTCTCCTTTTATACATATATGTATATATAGATACAATATTTTCTTGCCTATGTAAACTAAAACAGACACTTCAATAATAATATGTAACTCAAGAAAACAATGTTTGCAAAGAAATTGGTACAACTTTCAACAATAATCCTTACGCTTACCTTTCGCACGAACGAATCGAACTTATACAGAACTGGTGAAATATAATAAAATATTTTATTTTATATACCTCTGTCTAGAAGTTTTTTTACATTTTCTGGGCAAATCTTTTTCACATCACACATTTCAATTCATTCTATAAAGAATTTTGTGTAAAAATTTGCGAATTTTGAAAAGTCTTAAATTTTATAAAAGTAAGTATTTAGTTTCTTGCCTATTGTTCTCCATACTTATAAAACTGCCCTTCTGATTGGGCGTGGAATAAATCCTATTTTTCTAATATTTTTATCATCATCATCAAAAGCTGGAAGACGTCCAGTGCTGAAGAAAGACCTCCTCTAGACCACCACGCCGAACGACAATCTACTACTTGCTACTGGTTGCCCGCGACTCTCACGAATTTGTCGGTGCACCTAGTGGGAGGGCCTGCAGACGCTATGTCTTCATTTAAATGAAAGTTCATGAATAAGTTAATAAGAATTCTCAATTTTGACTAAGTTAAACGTAGATCGGTCACGGGACTGTACGAATTACCGTGACCCCGGCACGTAAAGGGCTATTGAAGGACACCGTGGATTTTAGTCAGTACAAGTCTGACAGTCCCTACCGCTCTGCCCTGGGTGGGAGGACCCATAAGATGATTTTAACACGTAAAAAAAAAGAAAGTTAAACGTAGATCAGTTTATCCAAACCTAAATCCCATAAGTAAGGAGAAAACACCTTTACACGTAGAAAGTTGAGCAATGTATTAAAAGACAGAGATAACATGATTAGCTGCTAGAATGTGTTCTATACCTTAAACTTCTTACAAGAAAGAGACAGCACGATTGCTAGTAGGTGCAATAATATCCGTTACATCACATCATTCCGACTTGAGACCTAAGTGTTCCTATTACACTTTCCATCAACTTTTCACGGAATGGAGCCGTATGCCGCGGTCCTATTCTGTGTCGGAGCATTGTGTTTAGATCGCCTATTTTCAACCAATTTTCTTGCAGATAAGTCCAAGTGGATTTGGAATTATTTGTCATTTTGAAACTCTACGACGGTAAAAATACATAGGTAATTGATTCATTGATGTTTAATTTCTAGGGAGAACTGATAAGTCTTTCTTTTTTATCTAGTTGTTTTTTACTTTTCTTTCTTGGTCGGGTTTTTGAGTTTTGATTACAGCAAATATCTTCTTAATCATTTATGATGCTAATGGTGGTGGTAGGCATCACCATTCTGCCGAATTTCGGCGCCAAACAGTTTTTACTGTGTTCCGTCGGTGCGCAAGAGTCCCTCTTCCTTCTAAGTGTGCTCGTTCTATTTTAGGGCTCATCTTTGTCTCTCTGTTTGATTGAGGCCTAGATCACAGATTTTAAAAAAAAAGTGATGTAGGAATTTGTCGATAGTTTTGTTTAAAGACTCCTTTAATTTTTTAAACTAGCCGTCCAATCTAAAAACCCAAACATAAGGTAAACCATAAACAACATAAAGCACATTTCACTTACGGCATAAACTTTTATCGCCTCCAGAATATTACCAAGGAAAAATAAATTACCTTCAGAAGCAGCATAATTCCACGTGCATTCAGAATAAGGACGTGGTGGAAACATTGCTAAAGTGCATTCTCATCGTTCCTATCTTTTGTGTTAAGCGGGAGGAACACTAGCAACTGTTGGTTCGCGTATATACACAGGCTTTTTACTTGGTGCTACGGGTTAGGTAAAAGGAAAGGCTCTTTTTTATAGTAGATCGGGTTTTTGTTGCTGATCAAATAATGTTTTATAGGGTATTTGACTGAAAAAATCTAATATATATATCAAGTAACCAGGACTCATACTTGTTAGTAAACAGAAAAACTTACACTATGTTAGGGACTATCACAATAAAATTATTAAATTATAACAAAAACAATGCAATGAAACTAAGCAATAAAATACAATAAAATCTATCTATCTTCTATATACTATAATAAATCTGTAGAAGGGTCAATTCTGTACATTGAAAATATTGAAAAAATAAATAGCGGGGGGTGTTGCTGGATCGATACCAAACCCAAATATATGATTAAAAAAATTTTTGTCTGTCTGTCTGTCTGTCTGTTTGTGCAGGCATCACGTGAAAACTAACGGTTCGATTTCGATGAAACTTGGTATAATTATTCCTTATTATCCTGGGCATAACATAGGATACTTTTGATGCTGGAAAAATACATAGAAAAAAAATCTTATTTTTCAGTTTTATTCATAGACGTTGTTCTGTAAAACCGCGAACACACGTTGCATTACCCGCAGTGGATTCAGCGCCGTAATATTTATAAGATGTCATTGTCAGAGTTACTCAAAATGGGGAAATAAACCATCCACGCGAAGACCGACATCCGCGCGGACGGAGTCGCGGGCGGAAGCTAGTGATACAATAAAATACAATTCAATTATGAGTCCGTCAGTTAGATTATCAAAAAATATTTGTCACGTATTTTTTCTTTTGTTACGTAAACCAGAATTAACGTAGAAAGTGCACTAAAAAATTAATAAGTATTATAAAACAATTTTAAACTTGCCAATACGTTACAAGCAAGTAGAGTTTTTACTAGCTTATGACGTAAAGAGCCCCCACTCTCGAATTTTGATGCGTTATTTATCTTTGTAAATATGCATTGATTAAACAAAAGAAAAAATATATGTCCATTATTTTTCAAAACTGTACTAATTAGAATTGTCATAAGTTTGTTGTTTTGTTTTTCAACTTTTTTTTTAGCCTGGTAAAATTATCAAATGAGTCCTCGAACCCAGGGCAGAGCGGGAGGGACTGTCAGACTCGTACTGACTAAAATCCACGGTGTCCTTCAATAGCCCTTTACATTCTGGGGTCACGGTAATTCGCGAGTCCCGCGACCATTGTTTTTCTATTTGGTAATGATTTAAAAAAGTGTGGAATCTTCAACTGTAAATATTTTATCTTTCAATGTTTCAGTAATATTTCATAAAACAGTTTCTCAACAAAAATCAGTCATTAGATCAGTGGAATGAAAAAATCCATTGCAAGCAAGACTTGAACCTCTGATCTTCTGGTTTAATAAATTAGACTGTCTTACCAACCGAACCATCGCAATCTTGCTCAGTTACTGAATCAGATGATCGCAGTTTCAAATCCTGATTACCAATTAAAAATACGGTTGCAATTTTTACTATTTGAACTATGCTGCATTGTATAGATGTCATTTGCTTATCCAGCACCTGTCTCGTACTAATTTAAAACTAAATAAAAGACATCACGTCCAAAAGTGCAGTTAGCTTTATTTCACGAGCTTCGTCCTGTCCCGAACCGTCATGTCGTCGCGTCGACTGCCGAAAAACCGTCACTTTGATGACCGTGACGGACGGCATCACACGTGACTTTGTAAAGAGTGACATAGTGGGAAATTGGTGACGTTTGTGGACGTTAGGCACGACAATGCCTAACAACAGTGTTCGTTTTAGGTAATATTGTTATATATTAGTCAATTGGTTTTTACAATGATACCAAATTACGTGTTAAATGTTTTTTTTTTAATAATAAATATTCCACAACTATCACACAACGCCATCTAGTCCCAAGCTAAGCAGAGCTTGTGTTATGGGTACTAGACGACTGATAAACATACTTATATATTTCTAAATACATACATATCATAGTTAAATTACACCCAGACACAGAACAAATGATCGTGCTCATCACACAAACATTTGTTCTGGGTGGGAATCGAACCCACGACCTCGGTATAGCAGTCAGGGTCACTAACCACTAGACCAACAGGCCTGTCGAAATTATTAGGTTATATTAATTATTTAAACATAACCTATTAAATACACGGGGTGCTAAGACAGGAAACCACCACGTGCGCCCGTGGACTGGAGTTCCCCTTCGGATACGTCCGGGGGGAAGACCAGTTTTTCGGGCCGGTGCACCCTGGGATGCGGGCAAAAACTCTTTTAGGCACTGTGTGCCTAAGGGGTCTCTTTGCCCGTATGCGAATAGCCTGTCGGGTGGATGCTCCAACGCGTGTCCCTCTGAACAGCAGAGGGCACAGCGGCGGAGCGGGCTTGCGGACGGTGAGTAATGGGTAAGCTCGCCGTCCGACCAAGGACCAAGCCCGGGTCGGTGGCGCGTCGTGTTTCACGCGTCACCGACGGGGCCCCTTACGGGGCCAAATGCCTGCTGGGGTCGCGGCTTTTTTCTTAATCCAGGATACCGCGGCCCCGGAACGTAAAGGGCATCCGAAGAAACACGGGTGGATTTTAGTCAGTAAGAGTCTGACAGTCCCTTCCGCCCCGCCCAGGGCGGGAGGACTCATTTGATGATTTTGCCACCCTAAAAAAAAAAAAAAAAAAAAACCTATTAAATACACATCTATCTAAAGATTTTTTTATCATAGTAATATCAATAAATGAGTCTCTCCACCCAAGGCGAGATGGGGGGGACTTGTAATGACTAAAATCCATGATGATCCTTCAATAGCCCTTTACGTTCCAGGGTCACAGTTACCTGATGTGACAGTCCCTAATGTATATCTAATGTTACGTAGGATACACGTAATATATATATAGACCCTGAAATATAATATAAGTATGATCGAATTAGTTTTAAGTAGATAAATATATTAAACGCCATTGTGAAAATAGCCTGTATCATCATTTTCACCTAGGACTTTTTTTTATCGTGGTAAATTAATCAAATGAGTCCTCCCACAGGGCAGACCGGGAGGGACTGTCAGACTCGTACTGACTAAAATCCACGATGTCTTTCAATAGCCCTTTACGTTCTGGGGTCACGGTTATTTATAAGTCCCGCGACCCCGGCAGGCTTTGGCCCTCTGGAGGGCGGCCCCATCATTTTGCTAACATTCTTTGAGGCGCGCCTGGAACACAACGCGCCGTCGACCCGGCCATGGTCCATGGTCGGACAGCGAGTTTCCCATTACTCGCTGCACGCATGCCTGCTAAAAAAACCTGAGCCTTTCTAAACTATTATGTAATTATTGGGGTTGGCTTCCAGTCTAACCGAATGTAACAGCTGATAGAGCAGACTGCCTATCTGACCTCGAAACCAGTTAATAGGTACTGGATAATACGACACCCCTTGGTAAGATTGATTTTTAGATTCCGTGAACGTGGACTATGTATTAATGCAAAACAAAGTTTTACCTACAGCGTACTTGAGTAAATAGTTCAAGTGCGGCGTTTATTATGTGGAAAATGAAAAACGCCTGTAGTTTCTAACGAGGAACTCATTTTTACCATAAAATTAACTTTAAAGTTCCCGTTTACATTACGTCAGTAAAATGTGAAATGGACTAGGGCATCAGACAGACAATGTGTTCAATAAGTCAGGTTTGAGTATAAATATTTGTATATTAAAAAAAAATTGGTATGAAAATGTTCAAACACTACTAACTATAGTGCCACAAAAACAAATATTTTGTATATTTTTGATACTCGTCACGAATTGATTGTGTAAGTAAACAAATAAAAAAATCTGCATCAATTACATGCCGCACAAACAATGTAAACGAGTCAAGCTAACGAACTAGAAATATTTGATTTACATTGTAAAATAAAAATAGTTTTTAGGGAAGTATTTATGTTACTTTTACCTCGAAATATGGGATCGTCAAAATTTGATAAAAAATGGAAAAAATTGCATCCTACATTTTCAAAATTCACAGCGAGAAATTCATTGGAATTTTAATGTTAAACTTTAATTAAACTTTAGTTAAATGTTAAATTTATTTATTTAGTTATTTATCAAACATGAAGGGTAATTAAGGAACAATAATTATGGATTTCAGTCAGTACGAGTCCGATGGTCCTTTTCGCTCTACCCAAGACGGGACTCATTTGGTGATATAAATAAGCACATTCCCTGTTATAGGCTAAAATAATTATTAACATACCCAATAATTATCATTAGCAAATTAAGTATATTGATTTGGCTCACGAGGTTGTCGATATGTGGGATGTGGATTCAGCGATCTTTTTGCCAATAGTTATGTCGGCCCATGGCTTAATTGCCAAGAGCCGCGACCAACATCTAAGGAGGCTCTCGTTAGGCAGCTGGATCAAAGGCCTGATCATAAATCACTTCTTCTGGACACGGCGCGCATTGTTAGGAGGTTCATTTCTTTGGAGCCCTAACCGCCGGTAGCTTGGACCCTGTTCCCGATACCGGTGGGCCACTATTATTTATATTTTTAAATGTTTTTTGTTTTTGTAAAAAATGTTAAAAATATACTTAGTAAGTGAAAGTAATGAATAAAGGAAAAAAGATCATACCCTACGCTTATTATTAAAAACCTCCTAATAATACCACTACTCTAGTTTTGCTAATTACCTATCCTAAAATACCAGCGGTCAGAAACACTAATGATCTAAATATTTCCACTGAATCACGACCAAATCCGCCGCCATATTACCGCAATATTCCATCAAAATAATATCGCATTCATTAACCAACGGTTATTTAAAATACCCAACTAACCAGAAATAAACAAAGCATATCCAAAGGATAGTAATTACATGTTAATAAAGCTTTCAAATTATTTAGGAATTGAATATAAATGGGTATTATACCGACCACAATATTTCAATTCACTGGTCAACGGAATAGAGTATTGGTTATCTAAATATTCAGGTTGAATAGAATGAAAAATATATAGTGTGCAGATTTTACGGTACAGATTTCAATTTCATTCTGTATAGGGTAAAATCTGTCGAATTTGAAACTCAATAGCTTACGCATCTATTGAAATATAGCACACAATAGCCTGAATTTGTTAGATTACAAAACATAAACTGATTTGTGTAGGTAAAAGTTTAAACTACATGTCAGAATAAGTATAGTATAGAATCAATCAGTAAGCTACTGTGAAAAGTTACAACTCAAAACTTGTAAGTTGGGGATACCTCGACAAAACACCTTCAAGATACACTTAATCACAGCCTATAAACGAACATCTTTCCATACACCTGCGCCCCTAAACAAATGCAAATTCATTTGTTTAGGGGCGCAGACTGCTTCCATAGTCATAAGCGTTGAAGTCAAATGACTTCAACGCTTATGACTATGGAAGCAGTCTTGAACCAAAAATTTCTAATACCATTGATTGTGTCGCATCGACATGAAGAAGAAGAAAAAACACAGTACCTAATGTGGGTATATGTGGGTATATAAAGGAATACAATATTTCCCAGTTTTCCTGAACTTAAACTTTTTATCCAATAATAAATGAAGGCTTTGCCAAACAGAACGCTCGGCTTGGCGTGACGCTAGCTTGGCGTGTCCTTAGCGTCATCCCCTAAATGCTAGTGCCAGCGTAGCATGTTTTGTATGCCGACTTACATTACATTTTCAAAAAAACTTATCACGCTAAGTTCACGCCACACTAGCGTCGCGCCCCGCCAAGAAAATTAAACCGGTCAGTATTGAAAAAACTCAAAAGCGGGCAACCAATCCACAATCCACAGAACGCAAGCTAAAAGCTACGACCGTCATTTACGGCGTCAAACCGCTACAGATATTGCGCCAACTTTGTCCAATCTAAAGCGATCAAAGAAAAATATGGGCCAGAAATATTCGATAAGCAACGTACTAACATACCAATATACGGCTGCAATGTATCACTGAAGCAATAAAGAGAAGAAAGCCGTTAGTGTCTAAATAACGAAATAAAATATTCAATGGCTTGGAAATGGGCACACATTATTTGTGCCTAACGTTCCTTGTAACTTTAACTTTGGGCAAAAATCTACGCGACGGACACACACGGACTTGTGGAGTGGCTAACTTTTGTTTTGATTAAATTATGGAGTTCCGTTATTATTTCAACTGTTATCTTATTTATTTTTCAATGTAATTGAATTATATAACTTTGTATGTTATTTAACTAACTTTTTTTTTTTAAGCTTCAGCTACTAAATTAATAGCACCCGGATGCATCACCACCACTGCGGCAAGTTGCGAGGGTTTTTTTTTATCGTGGTAATATCATCAAATGAGTCCTCCCATCCAGGGCAGAGCGGGAGGGACTGTCAGACTCGTACGGACTAAAATCCACGGTGTCCTTCAATAGCCTGTTACGTTCCGGGGTCACCGTAATTCGTACAGTCCCGCGACAAACTTGCGAGGGATAACGAGCAAACAGGAGATCTGGGCCCTTCAGCCATTACTCCTCAGGTAAAAATAGGAATTGCGGGGTCGTAGCTGGGAGGAGTCAGCCAGGTCATTTTTTGGTATTGTTCGGTTATGAGTCGAGCTACACGATAACCGACAAAAGCTTGTACTGACTGGACAGGTCCACTGAAGTCTGTGTGGTTCTACCACAAAATACCATCTCAGATACCAGCATTGTCCTCGTATTACCTGAGCAATACAATGTCTGGACTTTAAAAAAGACTGTGACCTGAGTATGTTTCGACTGTTTCTTCTCAGAGTAGTCAAGTACGAAATACCGGCTTCATCTTGTTTTAAAAATAATGGTTGTAAAGTGTAAAAGAATTTTTTCATAAACAACTTTTTTTTTTGCGTGGTAAAATCATCAAATAAGTCCTCCCACCCAGGGCAGGGCGGGAGGGACTGTCAGACTTGTACTGACTAAAATCCACTGTGTCCTTCACTAGCCCTTTACGTACCGGGGTTACGTAAAGGGCTAGTGAAGGATGTGATTACGGTGATGGGTAAGTCCCGCGACCCCGGAAGGCTTTGGCCCTCTACAGGCCCCGTCAACATGCTTACACTCCTTGAGGCGCGCGTGGAACACAACGCGCCGTCGACCCGGGCATGGTCCATGGTCGGGCTGAGAGTCGCCCATTACTCGCCGCCCGCATGCCCGCGCCTACGGTGGCCGGAGATCGTCTTGCGACGTTTCATAAACAACTTACAAAATAAATATAACCTCGGACTCGGTCAAATAGAGTGTGAAAAGAAAAAACAATAGACCTAAACCAAACTTTCGCTGTAGTAAATTTTTAATAATGCCTAAGTTTGTCCTTAAAAATCTTCGTAGTTACACAGACATTACTGTAGTATGTAGCTGTAGTAAGCTAAGGGTGGAAGTGTGAAATAAAAGAATGGCCGTTAGCCGCGCCCGCAGTCCGAAACGATACTACTTTTTTCATTACCTACGCAACCTTAGGTGGCTAGGGAAAACGCGATTCTGAGGCTAGTACTCTAACTCAACTGGGAAAGCTTTTCGTAAAACTTTTCCTGTCGGATAGAATTTTAAAAATTCTCTCTGGCTCGCGTAGCGTATATTACAACCGTGCCTGTGTTTCAGCAGAAACATAGGCTAACCCGAGATGGTTCGTGATGGTATTTTTAGACATTCAAACAATGCTTATAAAAATTTAACGTTTTTAATTTAACGCCAACAATAAACGTATAAAATAAATAATTACACTTTGTTACGTTATTAAGTATGTTTTAGATGAATACACTCAACATGCATCTCTTGATGGTTTTCATTTTCCAGAAATTCATTGAGATTCCAGTGTCTGTCCTGTGCCAAAAATAGGGATGTGCCAATGGTGCCGCATAGGCACAGGACCTGGCCTAGTCATTTTGCCAGATCAGGTCTACAATTCGCCAGACCAGGGCGCAGTTAAAGAAGCTCGCATTGGGTGCGTAAAAAGCTAATTACGGCACTGCTCCTTTCTAACTCGTTATATCTTTCCCTTTCTAGAATTTTTTGACAATACTCTCACACTCGCACTTATCTCTTCGAAAAAACAACAAGCAAGAAGTTGACTCGCCGCTCCCGTAGCCCCACGGTAAGTGCTAAACTGTCGCAGCTATTTTATTGTCGCGCAACACAGCGGCAACTTAACACTCTTGTTTGCAACTTACTATACAGTTCGCCCCTTTTTTGTTTCCTTGTTGCCGCTTACGATTTGTTGCTCTCCCCGTAATTCGTAAAACCGATATTGGTAAAGTTTTATGTAGAAAGTTTTGCGGGCAATTATAGGTTTTAGAGTGAGAAAAATGTTCTTGAAGGTTTTGTTCTAAGATTGTGTTGCATTATATAATTTGTTCGTTAAGATTTATCGAATTTGTGTAAAGGAAGCGAGGTCCACAAAAAATTTCGATGTTGTCCTTGAATATCATTGAATGAAATTACGTGCGGTATGTGGTAAGTTTGAAAAACAGAGTGGATTTATTAACATACTCACCCAATTGTCTTGCGTCAAAAATCGGATCTTTATTTAAAAAATGGATTTAGATACTAAGAAATACTCTCTATAAACAATTTGTTTCCTTAAGTTTGCTGTGACTATGAAAAGTATATTATATCATTTATAAAATCATCATAATTTAAAGTGCATTTAACAAAAAAAAGGTAAATAAAATAGAAAATAGTTTTTTATAACTTATTTAAAAAGATAAGATTTGTACGTAAGACCGTCAGGTTTTGGTTCCTTAAAGGCACTATAAGGAAAAACCCATTTTCACAAAGTATGCAGTGCTAAAATATTCTAGAAAATGACACCTATTACATGTAGTTGCCAAAAGTAACCCGCTATGTTCAAACAGCAGACGTAAGCGTTTCTGAAATATGATTGATAGCAAAAGAAATATGATCTAGACAGAATTTATGAAAAACTCACACGAAATAATATTTTGCCTACGTTATGAAAATTAGTTCACCAAGCTGAGAAAATATGGGCGCTTGAAATTATCGGTACTTCTCAAAAGCAAATGTTTTAACCTTTTTCTGTCTGCGCTTGGCTGGGCTGACCTTGCTGAAATTGAAAATTTAAACTGTTCCTCACTAAAATTACTTAAAACTGTTTTAGATTAACCCACTTAAAATGACCATGTATTTTTAGTTGTGTTTCTTTGTCGGTAATAGAATACATTTGCGCATTTATTTTACTTTTGGAAAATTATCAAATGTATCCTCTTACATGTGGCTGGTGCGGGAGAGACTTGGCTGGTTCAAAAACCAACAGTTTTTCAGTTTCCCTTTGTAGGTTCCATTCTAGCGACACCGACAGGCATCTGTTCGTATCATCCGCATTCCGAAAACAAGTATCACGTGTTCCCAGCCCGTGACCACAAAAAACAATATAACTCTGTATGATTTGCTAATAAAAACATTCTGTATTTAATTGCAAAACTTCAGTGGTCAACACTTTTTTTTAACATGGTAAGATGAGAGAAGAGAGAGTCCTCCCACCCAGGACAGAGCGGGAGGGACTGTCAGACTCTTCAGTTCAGTCTCACTGACTAAAATCCACGCTGTTCTTCAATAGTCCTTTACGTTCCGGGGTCACGGTAATTCGTAAGTCCCGCGACCTCAATGGTCAACATGGCGGGATAAAGTTAAAAAGTTGATATTTGTTTCTAACAAATATAATAGAGCCATCAGTAAAAAGACAAGATATGCCAGCCACGCTATACCTCAAGGCGGCACGAAATATCCGCATCCCGGCGAGAATATTTCAATTTTCTATAAGAAATGTATTTATATTCTGTAAGGAACCACACATCCTGCTTAGTACCGGTGCATCGCGAAACGGAGATGAACTGACGCTTCACATATTTTTATCATTACTTATAAAAAGGTTTTTTTATAGAAATCCTGTTTATTCAATATTTAAAGGAAGTTGGAAGTTTATATGATTACGTTTAAATCAACGAATAATCTGGAAAGTTTAACCATTTTTTATGTGTCATTAATTTTTTTTTTTTTTGGAAAAGCTAGATAAGTTACTTATTATGATTTTGGTTCATAATATGCTGACTTATTTCAGGTGTTGATTAGTGGGAGTAGATAGGTAATAAAGATAATAATTCTTATTTCTAACTAGAAGGAAAACTCCAGCTTAGATACGTTATTTTTAGCCAATGTAAATAAAACCAAAGTAGACTTAAAAATGAAACAAATATTAAGAGTTAAGTAGACAATAAGTTAGACATGTTGAGGCTCAAGTTATTTAAAAAAAAATATAATGTAAAAAAAATGTACATGCAAAATAGGATTGAATAAAATAAAAAATATTCATGCGCTAGTAACCCTAGACACGGTTCCCATGAATTACATCTCCACAGATCCAGAAATCAACGATAACACTTCCAATCCTGATTCACATGTAACGGAACATGATACCAATGAAATATCTTCATGAATAGAACCAACTAATTCATACACGGAACCCATCCGCCTACAGACTAGGCTAGGCATTTCATTGTCATGCCGACGGAAACTTAATATCCAGTAGAGATCGAGGGTCCATTGTGTCATGCTCATCACGGCGATATTGCGGCCCGTTGCGGTCCTAGAGATTAAATGCATTCATAGTGTCATTTGTGGAGTGTGTGTGTGTGATTGGTAGTGTGTGTGTTCAAAGATGAGTTGATGAGTTTGTGTTTTGTGATTAGCGGTGACAAAGAAATGGGTTGTTGTGTGAAGGCTTTGAAGAAATAATATATAGTATATGATCCTGAAATATGAATGATAGAATTGGTTTTTAGAAGATAAATATATATTAAAAGCCATTGTGAAAATAGCCCGTATCAGCATTTTCACCTAGGGCTTTTTTTATTACCGTAGTAAAATCATCAAATGAGTCCTCCCCAGAGACCAGAGCCGACAGGGAGGGACTGTCAGACTCGTACTGACTAAAATCCACGGTGACCTTCAATAGCCCTTTACGTTCTGGGGTCACGATAATTTCATAGGTATGTAATTTGTAAGTCGGCAGTTACTTTTTATTCTTACTACAGCAAATAATATAAAATATGAATTAAAAATGTACGAAGAAATATAAGATTTCAAAAGAAACCGAAATCGTATCAATGAACTTGCTCAAGAAATTAAAAATAAAAACAGAAAAGTAGAATAAGAAAATATAACAATGTCTCTTCAAGCAAACAGCGAGAGAAGTTTTAGTTTTCATTATTTTATAAAAAGAAAGACTTGCCTCAATCATTGACTCACCGGTATCCAGCCAAAATCCCCTTTAGGCGCCTCCAAATCAGAGCGCTGAAGACACGCAACGTGGCCAAAACGCAACGTGGACATAACACTGCTATCCCGATTTTTGCCGCCGCAAAAATCATATGACGCGGCTCTTAATCAAAGGAACTTTACCCAATAAAATTACGGTAATTTAAATAGTTACTAGTCATTGGAAATGCATGGGTAAACAAAGTGAATAACAGAGCCAGTACTCAATTAATCCTTCTTTATTTAGAACCTAATTGCCCAACTGGAAGCGTGTAGACAAACATGTGAACTCGATAATGATAGTACACAATACCGTGTCAGCTTTAGGCTTAGCTTACACTATGGGATTATGTGCGCTCAGGCGACTATTGTAATACCGACTGTTATTACATAATCTACCTCGGACACGTGTCATTTTCCGGTATTAATTACGCATATGCAGTAAATCTATGTGAATACCATACAGTATTTCTGTATAGGGGATCATCAAAATAAGTACTCATCTCTCGCGGGACTGTCTCATTAGGTTACCGTGACCCTGGAACATAAAGGGCTATTGAAGGACACCGTGGATTTTAGTCAGTACGAGTCTCACAATCATTTCCATCCCGCCCGGGTGGGAGGACACCTTTGAAGATTTTATCACGTTAAAAAGGTACTCATCTCGCTCTATGTGAATTTTAAGGGACTGTCAGACTCGTACTGAATAAATTTCAGTTCTTTCAATTGCTCTTTGCATTCCTGACCGCAGGAACCCTTTAAAACATTCTCGCACTCTTTAACTTTCTTCTTTTATTTAGGTTTTATATTTTACCCACTGTAAAACTACTACGCGGATCCGCGGGTTGATAAGCGATGATTTTCTTAGGGCTCTTCATAGTATTTTTCTTCACCATTTTCATAGGGCAGGGATATAGGGCCACTACAGTGGGTCTAAAACGACCACCTGGCAATATTCGTAGTAATTCAGTTCAATAAAAGAAGAATAGTCAATGACGTTGCTGGAAATTTAAGAAGTGAATCATAAAGAATATTGCTTAAAGTGGCGTTTGAGAAACGCTGCTCGCTAGCAGTTAACCATGAACACGACTATGTAGAAATAGACCAACATTTACTCAAATTAATAAACATAAAAGAAATCAAAAACTAATTTACATTAAACAAATGAAAGTCTTTTAATTCAACGCAAACACTGAAACGTAAAAATGTAAATGCTTTCCAAACATTCTGAGTTATTATTATCTCTTTTTTATAAGAGAAAATCCAATTTGCGATCGCAGTTTGGCCCTTCGTTCATTAATTTCTTGGTTGCATTGGTTCTGACATTCATTTATTTAGTATTCATCAATGTCTGGACTTCAAAAAGCCTTTAAAAAAAAAACTAAACTAAAGTTTTAAAAAGTTTTTTTTTTACCCCTTTTAGTTCAAAAATTCAACCCAAATTCTTGTCAAATACTTAATCCGTAGTAATATTAATATTATAACATCATCCAAGTACACAATAAGAAATGCTCATCAAGTTAATACTAAACCAAACTGAAAGAAAATTTATGGCACAAAATGACAGACTTCATAGGAAAAAAAGAATCATCAAAATCGTTTCACGCAGCTGGCTACTAGTTTGTGCCTGTACAAGTACTCGCCATTAGCAAGACGAGAACAACCTGAGGTAATATGTCGGAAAATTCGATAAATAATAATTCCCGTCGTGATTATGATTACTGTTACGTTATTACAACGTTAGTGTGTAATTATATAATTTACTAGCTTTTGCCCGTGGCTTCGCTCGCGTAGAATTTGGTCTGCCTCATTAAGTTACGTGAAATTTTTTATACTTTTATATTTTTATGTAACTTCACATCGTACATCCCAGATTTCTAACTTCAAAATTAGTTTCCATACAATCTTTGAACATCTATACCTAATATTTAGAGGGAATCTTCTTTGTCCCGTGTAACGATCGAACTCGTGTAACTATCGACATCATTGCGCGATCACCGCCATCTATCGAGCATAAGGACCACTCGACATATAGTACTAATAGAATTATCTATACTCCGTTCATCATCTGCCTAGCGTTTTTCCCAACTATATTGAGGTCGCCTTCCAGTCAAACCAGATGCAGCTGGATATCAGTATTTTACATGGAGCGACTGCCTGTCGGACCTCCACAACCCAGTAACTGGATAATACGATACCCCATGGTAAGACTGGCTGTCAGACTTTAGAGCTTCTGACAGTAATGACTGTCAAAGATCTTCAAATGACAGCCGGGACCAACGGCTTTACGTGCTTTCCTAGTGCTTTTTACCCATCCACAGAGCACAAGCGCAGCTTAACCCGTATATATAATAAAAAACTTTTTCAAAAAAAAAATGTAATCGCCTTCAAAAAGAACCACAAAAAAGGGTAAAATAATCTACAAAATAACTTTTATTTCGGAAGTCGGTGGCAAAAAAAATACAATGAAATAAAAAATAACAAAGCCATCGACTTCCGAAATAAAAGTTATTTTGTCGATTATTTTACCCCTTTTTGTGGTTCTTTTTGAAGGCGGTTACATTTTTTTTTGAAAATGTTTTTTGTTTTTCGTTTTTAGTTAAAATAATCAACCCAAATTCTTGTTAAATACATATAATATAATCCGTAGCACTGGTAATAACATCCCTCATGTACACAATAAGCTAATAAAATTCCCTATCTCAAAAACTACTGAACCGATTTTGATGAAACTTGCAGTATTCCCTAAGTTGAACAATACCCAGCACAAAAAAAAGAATTATTTAAATCGGACGTGAAGTTCCGGAGATATGCGAACAATGAATCAGTCGATGCCTACTCCTTATTTTTAAGGAGTTGTACCTTCCATCATCTGCTCAGCTACATAAGATGATGATTACCATACGCAAGTACTTAAATTACTTCATAAGATTTACGAAAAACGATAGGTGAGCCTATAAAATTTGAGAGTTGCCCTCGATTTCTCCAAGATCCAATCATCAGATCCTGATTTGGTGACAATGGTGGTCCCACGGGAAGCACCAGCTTTCAAACAAAAAAAGAATCATGAAAATCGGTACGCCCAGTCGGTCGTAATGCGGTAACAAACATAAAATTGATAACCTCCTCCTTTTTTCGAAGTCGGTTAAAAACTATCCTATGTCCTTTCTCAAGTTCCAAACTATGTCTGTACCAAATTTCACACTAATCGGTTCAGTAGTTTAGGCGTGAAGAAAAGACAGACAGACAGACAGACAGACAGACAGACAGAGTTACTTTCGCATTTATAATATTAGTTTGGATAACTATCTATAATTTAATTTACATACTACATTTAAAAACTAAAATTAAAAGTAAAATATTTACAAAAATGACTAAATTAAAACTAAAATTAAAAATTAATAGGGCGTCAAAAAATTCGTCCACATCGCTGTCAATGGGGAAAGTGCACAGAACGCTGGCGGCATTGCCATGTTGGATGGCAATGCTGTTACGTTAATTGTTATCACTGATAAGACTGCTTAACTCGCATGTGTATACAATTTGCTAATTGATAGTTAAAAAAAAAAATTAATATTTTTTAATACAAAACCCACTCGTTTGACGTATGTTAATCAAATCAAACCATCTGTTCCACTTACTTTACTGTAAACCCAAAAAATAAATTGAATGTTTCTTTTTTAATAACTTTTGAAGCAAAATTTAAAATAAAAATCAGTAAATTTATCCAACTGACGTCGACAGTTCTTGCGAACATGTTTTTTTGCAAAATGAAATTCAGTTTCAATTATTCTCAACCAGCCATAAATTGTTGATCTCTCAGTGTATTGATATTTTTGTGTTCGCATTTTTCATTTGGGAACGAAAAAGATTGCAATTTTTATGAATCAAAATATTATTTTTAATTATAAAACGAACACTTCCGAAGCCGTAAAATGTCAATGTAGAAAAAGTTTAATTTTATACTGTTGTGTTCAGTTCAGAAGGCAGCACATAAAACTATCCCAATCAACAAAATCTCAATCGAACATTAACCTTCTTCTTTGAAGGTAAAGTTCTTTTTTTAAAGTTGAAAATATTTTTTTTAAAATGACAGGACAGGTAGAGGTTGCTGTGATATTGTTCCAGGTTTTAACGAACGGTTCTTAATAACTAACGGAACTTTTAAATAAACGTATATAAAATGAATTTGTAGTTTTACTATATTTATAGTTTTTGGCGCCGACTACTCATAACTATTTGCGGATTGAACAAGTTCACACAACAGCCTTCAACGTAATTGTTTGTTTTAAATGAAAGAAGGATATCACTTTTTTTTCTTTTCACTATTGAATTATTTACCCTTTGAGTCATCATAAGCGATATCATAATCTTATTTAAATAGACTTATGATACCGTTTATTTAATTTGACCCAATATCTTGGTTTAGGTATTTTTATTCGTAGTTACCTCCAACAACTTAACATACTCGTACAAGAAAATATATCAATGCTTTTAACCAGATAGGCATATGTCTATCTGGCATGAAGCATATGATCGTGGACGAGAAGAAAAGAGGTTAATCCTCTTTTCTTTCTGGATCGCAGCATGGTCGCGCGACTGTCTTATAAGGTAACTCTGGCCCCAGAACGTAAGTAAAAGGCTGACAGTACCTCCCGCCCTGCCCTGGGTGGGAGGTATTATTTGATGATTTACCACACTGCAAAAGGATCGCAGCATGCGGGTTCTTTGGTTTCTGCCATGGAAAAAGGTGTGAGTTTGCATATGTGTCGCACAGGATAAAGCTTTTGTCAAACAGACAGGTGAAAGCGAAGCGTTTCCGAAGCGATACCGAACCGAAGCGAGACGTCAGTCCGATAGTTCTGTCACGCTATCGGATTGCTTTCGCTTTTCTATGTGACTGGATTCAAACAATTCCATACATTACAAATAAAAACGTCACGCTTCGCATTCGCAACACCTGTCTGTTTGACAAAGGCTTATAGGCTAATAAAATGAGGCGTAAATATTCACACGGTTTAAATTGTTTCATTTCTTAAAAAGAAGAGCGGTCAAGAAAGTCCATGGTTACTCTTAAAATAAACTGGAACCAAAAAATTTCCTTAAACAAGCATAGACAAGAAGGATCGAAAAAAGGATCGGTCCTTGGAGCCGCACAAAGACGGGATCGAAGTAAACTAACACTAGGGCTAATAGCGAAAGGTGGCAGTAGTTTGAGTGGGCCGTGGTCACACCGAAGGCGGCCATTGTCCGCTGCGGTGAGTGCTTTGTGCTCCGTACCTCCGTACACATTCAACGCAGATGTTGTGGGGTGCAAGTGTAAGATGTAGCGTGTCAAGTGAGGTATGTGTTTAAATTAAGACGTTTATGAGGCACATTTGAACTCGAAATGATCAGGATAAGAAACTAACCAACTTCAAGAAGGAAGAAAAAATTAGGTTTATTATATTATTATGTTATAAAGGTTTATAATATTTTCTGATGTTTTTAACATGCAATAAATGTAGATAAAAGCCAGATTAATGGAGTAGCCTTCCTACTCCTGTCGTATGGAGACCGCGTATAGGTAATCGTATTATAGGACGCTCATGGCGAGATGGACCGATGACCTAAAGAATATAGCTGGCAATGGCTGGTTGAAAGAAGCGGGATATCGTACGTTGTGGCTTTTTTGTGGGAGGCCTATGTCCTATGTGCTGTGGACTGCAATAGACTAAAATAATGATAATGAAATTATTGTGTGTAAATGATAACGTTTTTGACAATGTGATGATTTTGGTAACAAACTGAAAAATGAAAATTAATGACACTTCAAATTATAATGTGATTTCAGATTAGAAGGAAAATTATTATATAATAAAAACATTATAACATTATTTCTTTTTTAGAATTTAGAGATGTTCTTGTAAGCTTTCTTAGTTGAATGTAAGTGTTTTATCGCCCGTCGCTCATCAATTGGTCTAAAGTCTCGTGTTTCACACAATAGTCTGATACCCCCTTATTCAGGAAATATAGCTGGCTAACGTGTTTTAAGACGCACGGATGCCCCTGCTATTCCGTTTTATTGCTGAAAAATACTTTTTTACAGCACAGCGTGACACCATTTTATTGGACCATCAATAAATAATTTCACTAGTGAAAGATAATAAAAGCAAAAAGGTACCTTCTCTCAATGTGATACATAGTTTCAAATCGAGTTTAATTTTTATTATATGCAAACCAAATTGTATTATTAGCCATTTAATATTATTCTAATTGAAGTAATATTAGTTCATAATCTTACTATTTACACAGTGGAGGGTAATTTAATGAGTGTATTTATTCAGATTTATGAAGTGCCCTATTAAAAGTGGGTATGCTTTTGTATTGTATTGTTTTATTAATATATTTCGTATATTTATAATAGGGAGTGAAAAGCAAAATATATAAAAAAAATACGTGTGGCAGTCGGGGACTGCCGCGGTAAAGCTATTGCAAAGCATTTGTTATCAACTTATGCAATTATAATTGTTTATTTATTTCATTTATGTTAAATTTATCGCCTACCGCGAATATTTAACAAGAATATCATACCATCGTTGCTCTATGAGCAGTTAATCTACTAATTAGGCTATGGCCAGACACGTCAATCAAGTTTATCGTCAAGAAAAAAATTAATTCATTCAAATTTCATTCATTCACGTTGATATGACAGATGTGACAGTGACAGTGTTAGCTTTATTTTCGTTACGGAATTTCTTGATTCGGTCGCCGCGCTCAAAGCCCGCGATAAAAGCTATGCAATAGCTTGAAAAACATCATGAAACCCAAGCTTTCCCAATCAAGGTCTCTCATATCTAACTTCTGTTATGTTGACCCGGAGGTTTAGCATAACCTCGCTTCTCATGCAAAGTTCAAACCCAGTCAAGTAGCAATGCGACTTTTTCAATTAATTTATACTTTTCTATGCTTATTTCGAACATCACTGACGGCGCAATTTCATTGGTCGTTAACTCGTTCAGTATACAGCATACGGAGAGTCCTCGCATGCTAGATAACGATCAATAAAAGTCACAAGTCGATACGTGTTACACCGTCTGCCGTGATACCCTGCATGCTTTATACCGATCGTGTTATCGACCAATTAAAATCATCGGTAGCTAGATGCTTGCATGCATGCGGGCCCTAACAACTAATGAAAATGCGCCATGGAAGCGGTGACGGAAAACATCATTAGAAAACCTGGACTGTCCAAAGTTATGTCAGAGGCCTGTGGTATGTCAAGAGGTGGTTTAAATAACTCTGGCAGCAAACGAAAGGAAAATCGAACTAATATCAGTACCGCAAACAATGTATCAAAGGATACGCGAGCCGATACAAAGGGCATGTTTCTATCATAATCCTCTGTCTCTCCGTTCGCAGATATTTTGACACAGACGCGCACAATTCGGACAGACTAGCATTATCTGTGTGAATTTCGTATTCACTTACTTGATTGTGTAATGCCCGATGTTCTTTTATGAGATTTGTAATTTGGAATGTTCCATTGTTTTTTATGTTTGTTTTATTTAATGTAATGAATTAAGTAATATTTTACTTATTGTTTTAGTATTTAAATGTAGTTTGTATATATATTTTTAATAATAATTAAGTTGGTATTTAATAATTATGTAATCGTGCCAAATAAACATATTTAAATACTATTTAAATATGTTTTAAAATTATGAGAAAAGGGAATATAGTCTGTTACGCGACTGGATTCGTATTTTAGCATGAATTGCAAAGAAAAAGATTTTTTGAATTTTTCTTATGTAAAGGCAAAGGATAATAAAAGCTAGTCCATGTTTTATTGATCCAAATATTCAATATCTTTTTATGATTTTCAACAAAAGCTAACGTTGATATCCTATTAAAATTAATCTTTCTTCCCAAACTAATAAATCTACCGACAACAATCCCAAATTCACAGTCCCCGCTGCATAAAACATAAAAATCTTTATTAAAAATTTAATAACACTGGCATGCAATGAACTGTCAAACAACATAAAACGAAAGAAGAATTTCAAATTTCGAAAAAAGAATTCTAAAAATAGAACACCAATTTCTCACATACGCTATTGACTGACGAATATCGCAAAGCTGGGTCCACACAAGCTTAAATTACGCCGGCGGCTTGCACGTCGACTCTTATCGAGCCGTTCTCTGTTCACAGTGCATAAATCACTTGCACGGCTCTGATACTGTTGGCTAGTGTGCGCGCAGCCTAACATCTTCGTTGGTGACGTTAATCTCGTGTTATCAGCTAGTGTTGAGAGTGGGAGGTAATTAGGTAAGGTTTGGTGAAGGAATGTGCTAACTTGTGGTTCAATTTATTTATTTAACTATTTATGTACATACAGTAAATGTACAATATAAATTACATAATGAAAACTAAAGTATAAAGGTACTGCTTATATCTTTAGAAATTTCTGCCAGCAAACCCTCTAAAGGAATCATGAGAAATGTAGACGATAGTGTATAGGAATACCTAAATCCATGCACATTGGGGTACGTCAGGTATGTTGATAGGTCCTTGAAGCGCGCGTGGAACACAACGTGTCGTCAACTCGGTCTTGGTCCTTATCGATTGGTGATCTACGAGTATCTATTGCTCACTATCCGTAAATGCGCCTCGCTATCCCCGACGCCCAGAGAAGTGGCCGGGGCATGAGGAAGAGGATGACTCTCTGTCTCACGTTTCACTGCTTTCTATTCCCCTTGCCCACCTATCATGGCAGGACGGGAGAGATTGCCTCCGAAATGTTACTAGGCATCATCATCTGCCTAGCCTTTTTCCAACTATATTGGGGTCGGCTTCCAGTCAAACCAGATTCAGCTGGATATCAGTGTTTTACATGGAGCAACTGCCTGTCGGACCTCCACAACCCAGTAACTGGGTAATATGATACCCCATGGTAAGACTGGTTGTCAGACTTTAGAGCTTCTGACTAACAGTAACGACTGTCAAAGATCTACAAATGACAACCGAGACCAACGGCTTTACGTGCTTTCCGAGGCACGGAGGAAACTCGCTATGACAGATGGTCACCTTTCCATAGACCAACCTCGGCAAGCGCGGCTTAACCCGGAAGATCGGCCTGTGCGGCTGTATTTATTTAGCTACGAGCTCCTCTAAAATGTTACTAGGCATTACCTGGGCTTTTCTTTTAATGTCATCTCGCAGTTCAATGTTATCGCCTGCTTAACAGGGTGAATACTTGCCTGTAGAGTGCTGACGTGTAGTCTGAAGTGTATTATTATTTCCTCAAAAGGCCGTTTCACACACGAAATTGACATGGTGCTCAAATGATCGAACCAAGTCATGGACTTTAAAAGAAGCTGCGAATTTTGTTATGGTGATCTTTCCCAGAGATAATGAACAGGAAACACAGACTTTCTCCACGTTTTCTTTTATTCACGTGTTTTACGTGTGTGATCATTTACCAGAATAAACATCATTTATCAATAAATCTAAAAAATTTTAGGTACCTAAAACATCTAACCCAATTTTTTTTACCTTCCACATTTCTAATTTCATTTTTGCAAATTTAATTCACACGAGAAATTTTGATTGGCAGTTTTACACGAGGCATAGAAGTCTAATTTTACGTTCAAATTGAACTTGATTGGACGGACTGACGAGCAACTAATATTTTTACAGAATCCTTTGTTCGTGCTGTACCTACCTTCGTGCACCTAGTTCATCCAACAAATTAAATTCAAACTAAATTGGAAATCAAATTTTTGGTCCTTTTTCTTGTCGACTGGCCGACGATGAAATGAAAGCTCCGACTGTCACGTGTTATATGGTAAAATATAAAATGCTGAAGAGACCTTTTGGCGGTTTTAAGCATTAAAGCCTTTGTCAAACAGACAGGCGTGACGAATGCGAAGTGTGACGTTTTTATTTGTAATGTATGGAATTGTTTGAATCCAGTCACATAGAAAAGCGAAAGCGATCCGATAGAATGACAGAACTATCGGACTGACGTCTCGCTTCGGTTCGGTATCGCCTCGGACTCGCTTCGCTTTCGCCTGTCTGTTTGACAAAGGCATACCAGAAAGACGCTATTTATTGTAAAATTTGTATATGTATTTTTTCATCAAATTGTCAAGACCGTTATGGTGGCATTAGACACTGCTGTTGTGGTCGTTTAATCAAGTATCGTTGTTGCTATTTTCTATGGACACGGTGAGGAGTCGGCGTCGAATAGAACTTTTCTTAATTGAATTTTCAACTTCATACTCTAACTCAGGGTTTCTTAAAGAGGGGTCCACGGACCCCTTGGGGGTCCGCGGCATGTGCACCAGGGGTCCGCAGTAGATCAGCTAACTCTTAACCTATTTACTAGGAAATAGTGTAATAATCTCGTCTAGGCCTAGGTTAAGCCAAGAACTCGCCGCGACGACAACGTATCGTCAGTCACAAAACATGAGTTAATTGAACAAAGACTAAACTTCTAGGGCAGGGTTTCTTAGCAGCACAGTTGTTTAATATTTGACTTAAAATTATTTTTTCAATATTAATATGGCTTTTTTCTTTCCTCAAAATATTCTTTGACAGGGGTCCGTGGAATTATTTATATTGTGAAAGTGGTCCGTGACTGCAAAAAGTTTAAGAAACCCTGCTCTAACTATAAAGTTGAAAATCTATTCGGTCAAGTATACTAGACTTTAATAACTTATTTAGGCAATTCTTACACGACACCGATCGTCACGCAGTCGGATGATGAACTGCATACTTAAGTAAATTTAAAAAATCCATTATCAATACACACGGTTAGCGCAGTGGCTGAGTGATTGGACTGCTGTGCTGCGTGTCGCGGGTTCGATTCCCGCACGGAGCAAATATTTGTATGATCTACAAGTAGTTGTTCCGGGTCTGGGCGTTTGTGTATGTGAGTTTATATGTTTGTTAACGCATCCACGACACAGGAGAAATTCCTAGTGTGGGGCAACGTTTAAAAAAATATATAGAAAGAGAGACTCAGCCCTCGAATGAATGATTAATTTTGAATTAACTACGTGCTCTTAACAAAGCAACATTATCAAACTTTACAATTTCAAGCGTCGCCATTAAGGAGACACTTGCTTTGATCAAATATTAAGACGCGATGACAAAATGGCGGCGTTCGGGCATGAGTGCACTCAAAGCGAATTTTATATGTCCCCGAATGAATGTTAACGTTCACTGGAAATAAGACGTTCAATGCCTATGTTAATAATATTTGGAAGTATCTCTCTTCATGTTTATAGTGTTTTTACTGGGCTATGAAATGTAAAGGCTTGAAAACTCACGCTGTTGATGTTGAGTTTGGCATGAATAAATTACTGATGAAATTGTTACGGCAGGTTTGAAAAGAGAATTAAGAAATGAGAATTTAGAGATGCATTATTTTTTTGATACTTTTGGTGAATGGATTGAATGAATGAATGAATGACCTTTCATAACAAATATCTTCATATTTCGATTATCAACTTTATCACAATTTTTGAAGGTTCATTTTCGATTGGGAATATTTGACAGATTAGGGTAGTTTGTTTTTGTGGCGGATAATTTTATGAAAAATATCACTGATGATTACAATATAAAAAAATAGCTCTAATGCAAAGTATCTTAACCTCTCAGGCGCGTTACGTACACCCGGGTGTATATAAGCGAAAACGGACAGACAGTCGCTCATTGGACGTTGGTTTTTATCACATACACAATTTAGTGAGCATTTATCCATTCTGGCAGGTATTGCGGTTTTAATTTTTTGATTTTAAAACAGGTTCTTTTTTGGTAGGCGCTTAAACACAGCCATAATTAAGTCTATATGATGGTTTCTGGCAAAGGGGCGGGGCATTAAGGGCTAAGACTGCAAATTCGCCAATGACCACAAATAACGTCACAGAACACCACAGTAGATATATTAACCAGTATCCTAACTTAAGCAAACATGGCCACAATGCCTCAATGTGCCGTAGGTAAATTAAGTCGAACAGTAATTAATTCTATTACTTAATTATAAGGCAAGTGATGTATCTTACATTGCATCCATGGGCTGTTCACAACTTGGGGTTGGTGGTTTAGGCATGGTGTTATTCGTGATTATAATATTGTTTGTGTAGTTAGCTATTGCCTTTAGTTACGGGCATGCGGACAGCAAGTAATGGGTGAATCGTCGTTCGATCATGGACCGTGGCCCTGGAATGTAAAGGGAAAAAATATTGAAAGATCATCGTGGATTTTAATCAATCCAAGTCTGACAGTCCAGTCCACACGGGGCGGGGCCCCCCACCCTGTGTGGGAGGACTCATTTGATGATTTTACTACGTTAAATGAATGAATTACGGGCATGCGGACGGGGAGTAATGGGTGACTCGCCGTCAGATCATGGATCATATCGGGTGCGACGGCGCGTCGTGTTCCACGCGTGCCTCAACTAGAAAACAGCTACCTGACAGAGGACATCAAGGGCCAAACGCCTACCAGGGTCGCGGATCCGTCCATACGGGAAACCGTGACCGTAGAACGGAAAGGGGTAGTTGATGGAACACGGTGGAGTGTAGTCAGTACGAGTATGACTGTCCCTTCCAGACCACACGGGGCAGGAGGACTCATTTGATGATTTCACAAAGTAAAAAGAAAAAATAATAGTAAACTTACAAGATTGTTATTCGATATAGATACGAGTACATATACAATGTTTTAATACTTCCTTATGGATTTACACAACTACCAGACTCCATGCACTAGTGATGTGCATAGCTTCCTAGCCATACCTTTAGTGATGCTCCACTAAGCACTTTAACCTGTACATGTCACGTTGTTTCATTAGCGCAGGAAGGGAATTCTGTTCAAAAACTTTTTCTAAGTTTTGAACTTTCGAGTAGATAGACGGAACACTTTAGGGACATGAAATTTAAATACCATTTTGTGCTAGATTTATTTTAAAAGTCTAAAATTGGATTTTTCGTAGCAGTCTGCTGTTTTTGCGACAAAATGGATGATGAATATTTTATGTTTTATTATAAAAATTTAATCTATTATTTTGGCTAGACTAGACATGTCATTGTTTTTTGTTTGACTATCTTTTGAGAAAAGCGATTTTCATCTTTATGCTCTATAATATAAACTTGAAATTCTATTTAACGGTCCGTTCACTACTTTGGTCTAAGCGGTGAGCGGTGTGGCAGATAGCAATAACTTTGTAAGTACGCAGATTCACCATTGGTCCGCATCGAGGCGTGTTTGAAACATTTGTATACATTTAACCTTACCGCCCCGCCCCGCGCTAAAGCCTTTGTCAAACAAACAGGTATGACGAATGCGAAGCGTGACATTTTTATTGGTAATGTATGGAATTGTTTGAATCCAGTCACATAGAAAAGCGAAAGCGATCCGATAGCGTGACAGAACTATCGGACTGACGTCTCGTATCGGTTCGCTATCGCTTCGGACTCGCTTGTCTGTTTGACAAAGGCATTACTTTGTATGTACGCGAATTGGCCACTGGTGGCGCCTCGTGTCGTGTTTAAAACATTTGTATACATTTGATCTTACCGCTCCCCGCCCCGAGCTAAGTAGCGGCAAGGTCGTAAACGGGCCGTACGATGTTAACGGTAATTGAATATAGTTTCAACAACGACGACAACCACGACAACTTAAGCCACTGTCAAACTGACAGGCGATAGCGAACCGGACTGAGTCCGAAGCGATAACGAGCCGATACGAGACGTCAAACTGGATGCAGCGAACCGAGGCAGCTGAGGCGTGGCAGTTGTATTAGCTGGCTTTTTATGAACGACGTCAAATAGAGAAAATGCGCCTTCGCCACGTCTTCGCATCGATTCGGTCACGCTATCGGATCGCTTTCGCTTTTCTATGTGACTGGATTCAAACAATTACATACATTACAAAAAAAAACTCCTCGCTTCGCATTCGCCACGCCTGTCTGTTTGACAAAGGCTTTAGTGAGAGAATAGCATTGCTTTGCTCCAACAGTGATAATGTTACAAGCTGGTTGTTTTATAAATTGCAATATGATTATATCGCATTGTACTTATACTATATATCAGTATTTATAGAAGCATACCTAAGGAGTAGCATGATACCCCCATGTCGCACTCGACATTAAGCCGCTTACATGATTAATAACGCGAACAGTGAATTAGCCCCTTCGTACATAAGGCGACACAAGTCTCCGATACCTTATGAATTCGATATTCAAACGACTATCGCAATACAAATCCATAGAGGTTCGTACACAGGCACGCGTCAATTAATGCCAAAGTCGTAATGTATCGGAGACTTGCGTCGCTTTGTGTTTGAAGGGGTTTAGAATTCAAATCATTTGTACATCTCAAATATTTTACTGTTTTGAATGCATTTTAATTAAGAGAAAAGATTTGTCTTACTATTTGGTATGTATAACTTAAAAACTACTGAATCAATTTTCAAAATGTTTTCATATCTGAAAGATACTTTATCAGCGAGGTATAAGGGCTATTTTTAATTTACAAACTGTGTCATTTGAAAACAAAATATAACCTATACTATGTGAAACTAGGTCTAGTTATTAGTTTTCGTTATTAATCGACTTCAAAAAAGAACGAGGTTATCAATTAGACGGTGTGTTTTTTTTTTGTGTGTTTGTTACGCGATTACTCCGCCAGTTGTGGACCGATTTTCAAAATTCTTTTTTATAATATTTATAGACGTATAACCGAGACTTCCGTCAGTGTTTTAGAGTCAAAGGACTCAAGTTAATTATTATCGCATTTATGTTCTAAATTCATGCGGAACTTTATTTACGCGATGCAGGTTTTTGATCTTAGCTTTTCTTTTGCTGCATAAATGTCTTTAGTTTACAACCTGCCTAATTTTTTTGACAACCTTATTATGTCCGCTACAAGAGTATTTAAAGCATTTGTCAAATAACTAATAATATTTTAGTTAAAGAGTTCTTTAAGTTCCTAGTCATAAGTCATTTTCGAAATCTAACCACATCACATATATCCTAAAACATGTCTACGTCACCACCTACGTATGCTAAAACACAACTTTACGAATAAAAAAAAAACTGATTTCATATGTGCGGCACTTAAAATCGTATCAATCAATTGTGACTACGGCAGCCCTCGCATCATACATTATCAAAGGCGTTACTTGGACGTCTTCCATTCTCTGATGTACATCTGCACTGGATGTGACATCCAAGATTGCATATTTATCTTCTCGAATCGATGTAACATTATTTATCTAATCAAAACTTAATGTTTTAAATGTAAAAGTTTGTATGAATTAATGGATGTTTGTAACTCAATCACGCCATAACGACTGATCGGATTTTGATGAAGTTCGACGCAGAGATAGGTTATAGTTTGGAATAACACTCAAAGCCATTTATTCCGGCATTACGTTTCCCTGCGATCATTTTCGAGTTACTGTCGAAGCTGTTAGCAACAGTAAAGGGTTAATGAAGGCTCACCGTGAATTTTAGTCAGTACAAGTCTCATTTGATGATATACCACGAAAAAAAGGTACACTGACACTTCTAGAACTCATTTATATTACACGTCCCCGAATTTCGTTACAAACTTAACTTTACCGTTACCGAAGACCATTCACACCTTTACATCTTACAACTTCACTCGTAAATCTATCTTTTTTCAACTGCAAAATCATTTTGGCGTACCAGTTAATGCCCAAAATACTATCTCAGGAACGTATATTTTAGCTGTTAGCAAAATGTAAGCGATTCCAACATTTCTTGTTGATAGGAACGTTATTTGTGTTATTTGGTTTTGTAATTGCTGAATTAGAGAAATTTTTAAGGCACTAACGAAGATCTTAGCTAATGTATTTTCTTGTAAACCGAAAAATGTCGTCGGCTTTATGTCTTTTTTGATTGTAAGAACTCACGAAGCGAGGCCTCCTGCCCTCTGTAGAGAGGAAGGGAGTGTCAGACTCTTACTGACTAAAATACAACCTGTGCCTTCGCATGCGTCTTGAGTTCCAGTGCCGCGGTTGTCTATGAGGACAGTCCCGCGATCTAAAATCGTTGGTGTATTTTGGATGCCTATTGTATTAACGTTGGATAAATTAATGTTCTCAGTATTGAATAAATATCTACTATCGGAAGTCGTAACGAAACGCGAAGCAATCACAATTCACGCATAAAGTTTATATACGATTAATAATTTAGGGTTACCATATTAATTCGAATAAAGACAAATTGGGAAATATGCAGTTATGAAAAATATGTAACTTGGTAAAATTGTACCTACATTATTTCGAAGAATCAACGAATAATAGTTATTTACTGGACGCCACACTAGTTAAAAAAAACCGTTAAATCAACATGACATGACAACCAACTAGATTAACCCAAACATCTTAAAGTAACAAACTAAATATGCCAACCACAAAAAACCCAATCGAAAAACATTTCCACCGCATGACATGCTACCACTACTATTTCTTCTTCTGTCTTTTTCTGACGAAGCTGCCAATATTCTGGCATGTTCTAAGTTTGATATTCCTGTCTCCTCCGATGAAGTTTACCTGTAAGGGGACCACCAACTCCTCAGGAGATCAGTGTCCTTGTGAAGAACCTATTTGGGATAGGAGTGTGTTTACGGAGACCATGCAGACCAAATATGAGATGGTCTGCGAGAGGAGGTGGCTCATCAGCTTCTCTGAAAGCATGGTGTATGTCGGGACGTTGATAGGATCTTTGTTGTTCGGATTCATGTCTGATAGGTAAGATTCTATTACATTTTAAATGCTTGACACTAAAATACCTTCTGACGGGGCCTTCTGATGAGCTAGACCCAAAGAGGGGTCCCCTAAGGGGGGGCTTAAGGGACCCCCTTCTTTGGGACTAGCACATCAGGTAACCGTGACCCTAGAACGTAAAGGAATATTGAAGGACACCGTGGATTTTAGTCAGTACGAGTCTGACAGTCGCTCCCGCTCTGCCCTGGGTAGGAGGACTCATTTGATGATTTTACCACGCTAAAAAAAAAGACTATAACTTCTCTGAAAGAATCAGCTGTTCTGACGATATTAAGTACCAAACCATCCATAATTCGCATTTTTTAAATTGTTAGATATGATTACACGCCAAAGAACCCTCAACGTTTTAATAAACCATGTCCTTCATTTAATTATCATCGATATTGCCGTCAGAAAAAGCGTCTCGTCACTCAAAATTAATTTTAAAATATTGATGAACGTCCGCACACGTTTCCAATTAATTACGTTAAGCACCATCCCAGGGTTTACATTGTCGTCTGGAAATTACTATGAACTGAAATTCGATGCTGTAGATATTACATGGAATATTCCACGAGGTCATCAATAACATTGAGTGTGTACGTAGGTAGGTATACTAAAAAATTATGCCACAAAAAAACACAGGTTTAAAAATGAGGTTGGTATTTCTTATTTTATTATTCTGACAAGAAACGTAAACCCAAACTCAGCAGCCACTCTCGGTTCTTTGTCAGTTGTAACATTTTAATTACTTAATTTTTATCATCGTCATCATCTTCTTTCACTTCACTCTTGTTCTCCCATTAAACACGTTTTCTTTATTAATTCTCCTCTGTCAGACGTCACGGTATCATTAAATCCTTTTTTGTTCATAAATCCATTCATCCATTCATCTTTACCTTTACTTATTTAAGATTACCAAGTATAAAGAGTACTTTTATGACAATATGTATATGTAATAGGCCTGTTGGTCTAGTGGTTAGTGACCCTGACTGCCATGCCGGAGGTCGTGGGTTCGATTCCCACCCAGGACAAATGTTTGTGTGATGAGCACGATCATTTGTTCTGTGTCTGGGTGTAATTTATCTATAATATGTATGTATTTAGAAATATATAAGTATGTTTATCCGCTGTCTAGTACCCATAACACAAGCTCTGCTTAGCTTGGGACTAGATGGCGTTGTGTGATAGTTGTGGAATATTTATTTATATTTATTTATTTATTAATATTGTAAAACAGCTGATGCTTACCGATCTCATTATTTTGAAGGAACTTACAACCGTGCTTCTCACAGTATCTTCCTCATTTCAGGTTTGGCCGCCTCCCCACTTTTTCGATAAGTTGCCTCACTACTGCCTGTGCAGGATGCTTGGTCCCCACCATGCCCTCACCTGTAACCTTCATCTTCATGCGATGCATCGAAGGTATAGGAGCAGGAGGAGCCATCGTCACTGGCTACGTTCTCTGCGTGGAATACTGTGGGACCAGATACAGAGAAATGGTATCAGCTCTATTTCATGTACCGATCAACATGAGCCATTTGACTTTGGCAGGAATGTCGTATTTTTTGAGGCATTGTGACACTCTCCAATTGGCGCTGTCGCTTCCCATGTTCTTGTGTGTGATGCTCTGGTGTATTGGATTGGAGTCACCAAAGTGGTTGATGGACAGTGGTAATGTAACGAAGGCTACAGTAGTGATGGAGAAGATTGCGAAATTGTAAGTTAGTTGTCAATTTACTGTATATAGTAGATGATTATGTATAACAACGCAAACACCTCTTACGCAGACAACCTTTTTTTTTGGGTGGCAAAATCATCAAATGAGTCCTCCCGCCCTGGGTGGGGCGGAAGGGACAGTCAGACTCTTACTGATTAAAATCCACCCGTGTTTCTTCGGATGCCCTTTACGTTCCGGGGCCGCGGTATCCTGGATTAAGAAAAGATACGCGACCCCAGCAGGCATTTGTCCCCGTAAGGAGCCCCGTCGGTGACGCGTGAAACACGACGCGCCACCGACTCCGGCTTGGTCCTTGGTCGGACGGCGAGCTTATCCATTACTCACCGTCCGCAAGCCCGCTCCGCCGCTGTTCCCTCTGCTATTCAGAGGGACACGCGTTGGAGCATCCACCCGACAAGCTATTCGCATACGGGCAAAGAGACCCCTTAGGCACACAGTGCCTAAGGGGAAGAGTTTTTACCCGCATCCCAGGGTGCACCGGCCCGAAAAACTGGTCTTCCCCCCGGACGTATCCGAGAGGGAACTCCAGTCCACGGGCGCACGTGGAGGTTTCCTGTCTTAGCACCCCACGCAGACACCTCTGGAATATGTTTTGAAAGAGACAGTGAAAATCAAAGAATAGAAAATTGATTCAAACTTAAGACTTATGTAGCAGTCATGGGTTACCGTAAGGCCACTACTGTTTAAAAACGCTTCAATTATATTGATTTTTCAATGTTATTAAATAGTGTATGCTTCAAACATATCATGAGGTTTCTATTACAGCAATCGAAAACCAACTGACACGATCAAAGCAGAAATGGAAGAGTATCATGCATCAAAATCGGCAACAAGTCAGAGCAAACTGACATTCTGGCAAATCTTCCGACATAGGAAGCTGACGATTAATCTCATCTGCATGTCTGTCATCTACTTCGTCTGTGGTATGGGGTACTACGGCGTATCTCAGTACATCGGTAAGATGAGCGGAGACATCCACAAGAACGTCGCCGCTTCAGGAGCTCTCCTCATACCAGGCACTATAACCTGTGCTTTCCTACTCCAGTGTCTTGGAAGAAGGTGCTTCCTAATGGCAACCTGCTTTCTATCAGGAACATGCATGCTCATAGTAATTATTATACCTGAACACGTCAATTTGGCGAGAGTACTCGTCGCCTGTTTGTGTAATACTTTTTTCTTCATGTCTTTCATAATTGTGTTTTTATATAGTGTCGAGTTGTTTCCAACATCTATAAGGAATTCTGTGGTAGGTTTCTTATCAGTATTGTCTCGATTGGGTCAGATTATTGCACCGCCGGTCAACGCTCTGCCCCAATTATTTTCCGGGATTATTTTTGGAATTATGGCTATTGTTGGTGGATTGTTGTGTTATCCATTACCAGAGACGAAGAATACAGAACTGCCCTCTTCTTTGGAAGATTCGAAGAGATTACCACGGAAATTATCAAAACATGGACAAGAAAATGTGCAAATAAACTAGGAGATGTACCTATTAAATATTCCTATCAGATGTTAACATAAAGACGCTTCCTGACTTTGTACTATATTACTTTTGCTACCTGTATTACCTACTTTATGATGAATTCATTTATATGAATTTTTGAAATGTATGAATGTCGTATAACTACTAAAAATATATTATAATCATGTGTGTTTGTTTGCTTTTCTTTTATGTAAACTACTAGGGTTTACTACATTAAAATTGACTAAAAACTACTCAAAAGAAATCCATTATCGAGCTCGCAAATCCAGTACATCGAAAAACCCAACAAATCTGCAATCACGAAGCGCAAAGATGTACAAACACTTTGGTCTCGGAGTCCCGGAGTCCCGGAGACTGCGGGACTGCGGGACTAGCAATTTACAATAAAACAAAGGAAGCCCACGACACTGTTATTTTCAATAAGCTCCCTATACACAGGATAATGAAAAAAGTTTTTACAACCGACAATGCGGAGTAGCTAAGTGGAATAAAGTATGATGTTTTTAACTTGTCCAATATGTAAGAATATTGTTTTATAGCTCGGATGTGAGGGGATTTTGTACTTTTTCTGTTCCTCTTAATTTGTTTTCTTGGGTTCATGGCGTTGTTCAGAAAGACTGGCTTAAAATTGAAACTGACTGGCTTAAATTTGCTTTGAATTGAATATTAATTTAAGAGTAGGAAACTCCTGTATTTGTATTTTCGTAAGACTATTTATACTATCTTACTACAAAACATTTTAGACTAGTGTTCAACAGATGTTTAAATTTCTTGTGGTAAGAGATGTCTGTGGAAGTTTTCCTTTTACATTCCAAACTTCTCTACCTTGTGCCATATCTAGCCATGCTCGACCGTCACAACAGATCAGATTATCAAAACTTTATGACAGCCAATCTTACAAGTTGGTATGTTAATCAATATTAAATTGCTATCTATTCCTGGATTTCTGTCAGATAAACGATGAGAAATTTAGATTGCGATTGTAATAATCTATCGAAAGAAGCTTTCAAAGCGCGCGGCGACAGTGCTGCTACAGCGCCGTACAGTACTACACTATGGCGCAGCCACGCTTCAGTTTATCAGTGCATTTAAAGTGCTTTGGAGCACTTTGTGGAGTATTCGAGAGCTCCTTAAGTGCCTCATAATCCCAAAACCCAATGACTACCAAAACTTAATACATTCAACAAGTATTAAACATTCAAGTATAATCTTCAACAATTCCAATTGCTTACACATTAGCCAAATCACTGACCTCTGATCCAGCTTAACACTTAAGCCTAGTAAATCTTAACCCATGCTATTGTAAATCAATTTGGTCCATTATAATAGCGGTGGATGAGCCATAATCCCGTACGAGAGTATTACGGGCTGCCCGGGGTGAGCAGTAAATTAGGCGAGATGACCCCGAGTTCTAACGTACGACTGTGTGCCCCGCCTACGAACATTAGCTGCAGTGAATTTAGGCATTTTGTGCTAGTTCCAATATGTTGCCGTCTTTTGTTTTTCGGTGGTCTAAGTTCAGGGACTTTTGTTACATCAGCGTCGCTTCGACGAAGGCACTTCGCTAAAAATAAGACGAACTGATTCTCTTCTAAATGTAAGACGATTTTTAAGGAGATGATGCTGACGAGTAAAGGTGCATTCATACACATCAGTCACGTCACGACACCGGCAACGGATCGGTGACGGTTTGTTACGTATCTACGAACATCAGTCACCGTCACGTCGTGCGTCAGTCACATCGCCGGTTTGACTGTCTCATTGAACAATAACATCACTCAAGTTACGGGTTAGTCACACGTCTAGGTAATGACGGTAGCACGACGCTAACTGAACTGAGACGTGACGATCCCAGGTGTGTGGGGATAAAAGTATGAAACTTGTATGTAAATATTTTTGACGTGCCTGACCAGTGACGGTACGATGACGAGACGTGACGGTGACTGATGTGTGTAAATGCACCTTTAAGAAGACATTATGTGAGGATCATAAATGAATTTAGTAAAGGCAGGAAAGGTTGATGATGAATCATTCAAATAAAGCTCCAATCGAGTTGTTTCATGATACTAAGAGATTTTTGTTGAATGCTTTTGAAATGCACAATAAAATAAAATCCATCCCTAGCCTTTTAGTCCACACTGACCATTCGTGAAGCGTAAATAAAACGTTGATATTATTTTATTACCGAAAGCAATAACAATTTACGATTGAAAATAAAATTGGGATCCTTAATAGCTATTTCAGTCACGTATTTTTTTAGAAATTTATTTATTTTTTTAAGGGAACCTCTTCAGTTGTAATTACTAGGTCGTTAGGCGATTCCGAAGCGAGACCAGAATTCTAAATCATAGAAGAAATTGCTTCTCCTGTTTAGAGTTATCCACTTACTATGCATTAATGAACTTCAGTTACTTTGAAGAAATTTTTGTATTTTAAACTTTTAGATTGCCTTTGAATTGAGGTAAGAGGTTAACGACCTACCGGTATCCTTCAAGCTAAAGCACGTAAAGCCGTTTGTCCCGGCTGTCATTTGTTGATCTTTGACAGTCGTTACTGTTAGTCAGAAGCTTTAAGTCTGACAACAAGTCTTACCACGGGGTATCGTATTACCCAGTTACTGGGTTGTGGAGGTCTGACAGGCAGTCGCTCCATGTAAAATACTGATATCCAGCTGCATCTGGTTTGACTGGAAGCCGACTCCAATATAGTTGGGAAAAAGGCTAGGCAGATGATGATGGTGTCGTTCAAGCTACCGACGGTCAGGGCTCCAGAGAAAGGAACCTCCTAACAATGCGCGCCGTGTCCAGAAGAACTGCATTCTGAATCAAGCCCTTGATCCAACTACGTAACGTAAGCCTCCTTATATAATAGTCGAGGCCCTTGTCAATTACTCGTAAACCATGGGCCGACACTACTATTGGCACAATGATCACCGTATCCACTGCCACATATACACGACCTCGCGAGCCAAATCAAGATAATTGATTTGCTTATAACAAGAAATTATTATTATTATGAGCCAATACTGTCCCACTGCAGAGTAAAGGCCACGCTCCCTCCTTCCACCTATCGTGTTCAATGCAATTTTAGGCCAATCCATAAAAATTTGTCCAGCTCATCCCGTCATCTTCTTCTGGGCCTCTCGGAATGCAATTTGTAAAAGATGAAGCCCTAAACAAAATTTGTATGCAGGAATGAACGAAAATTTCACGCTTTCATAAAACTAATACTGAATTTCATGCATTCACACGCGCCTTTTTCCCATGGGGATAGGCAAAACACAAAGAGAGATATCTACGACGATCCATACATACTCATTCTCCTCATTCACTTTCATACATTAGGTTATACCGGCTTGCAGCTTGCGAGTACTACTACGCACCTGACCTTTCTGAAGAACCACACCAGTAAAGTTAGCATAGGTCTTCCTGTGGCATCTCGTCGTCTTTCCACCTCCACCACAAACCACATTTCTTTATAAATTCTTTTTGGTAGTCGCCTTTCATTTAGGGTCAGTTATTTAATCAATAGTTAAATTAGCTAATGTCAAAATCCCACATAATTTTTACCAATGGTTCAAAAAAGTATAGGATTTAACAAATAGTTACACTTAACTATTGTTAAAGACGCACACATTTAAAAAAATAAACATAAACCGCCTTATTACAAAAAGGGGTTTAACTAAAAACCCAGGTTTAATCTTGTAAAACTACGGTTTAAACACAGATTATTACAAATCGTGGTTTTGCGATAAACCATGGTCTAACAGTAGTAGCTGTCAAAGGTATGTCAAAGTTTCTCATAGCAAATTTTTCATTGTGTTGTAGTTTTTGTGTTATTTTCACCCAAAATGGATTGAAACAAGGTAGATTTAATTGTTATTACTCATTGTGGATTTAATTGTATAGACAATCGTTCAAATGGCGGTACTAAAGTCGACGTTTTATCTTAGTTTTGTAATACGGACAAATTTAAACCATGGCTCTTCAGATAAGCCTGGACTTGATAGACCAGGTTTAAACCAAGGTTTATTTAGTTTTTGTAATAAGGCCGAAAATGTATAGGATTTAACAAATGGTTTAACTACTGATCAAACCACCCGCTATTAGTTGAACTCATTAAAAAAAATTATAGTTTTAAAAAAACTAAAAAAACACGCTTTAATAGCAATCGAACTAAAAAGTAGAAAATAATTTTTAAGTATAAGAGAGTTTGTGTTACTGCAATATAAAATCCAACAATCAATTATCATAATTAACTTAGAATAAGATTAATATAAATATTAAGATATTAACAAAAAATCAAATAAAGTGAAAAAGCGTGGGGTGCTTGATATCGAATGAGATGATCATTTTATTAGTTACTGTTTGCAATATCAGAATTATTATAAAAATATCATTGAGCACCCCACGCTTTTTCACTTTATTTGAATGTTTGTTAATATCTTAATATTTATATTAATCTTATTCTAAGTTAATTATGATAATTGATTGTTGGATTTTATATTGCAGTAACACAAACTCTCTTATACTTAAAAATTATTTTCTACTTTTTAGTTCGATTGCTATTAAAGCGTGTTTTTTTAGTTTTTTTAAAACTATAATTTATTTTCTGATTTTTTAGTCTCAAGACGACAATAAAAGAAATAAAGAAATTAAAATACGCAAGCGCGGATGCGCGCGCTCTATTTCGGTAGCAGTGACTAATTATAAAATTCGAGGATTGAGAACGGATGATCGCGCAGCAATCGTCAGCAGCGACCAATAAGGAAATTTGTCTTTTGAAAGTGGGAGAAGCTAGAGAGAGGAACAGGCCGTATGCAGAAGAGAGCCAATCGGCAGCAAAAGACAGAGAATGACATTTTCATCGGCGATAACATGCTCACTAATCTAAATATATTTTTTACTATCACTCCGCCCGCGACTTCGTCAGCGCGTGTTTCTAACTTCGAACCCGAAATATTATTGAAGACAAACTGATTTCGGGCACACCGCAATCGCTGCGGTAAGACCCCTCTTTGAGGAGTGGCTGGATAGGGGTCACGACGTCCTTACCTTCCGCATGACGCAGGTCCTCACCGGACACGGAAATTCGGGAGGTTCCTGTGTCGGATAAGGAAGGAGGAAACGCCTGGGTGTCACCATTGCGAGGATCGTCCGGAGGACACGGTGGAGCATACGGTGCAGGACTGCCCCGCTTGGGCAGAGCACCGCCGTGTCCTCACGACGGCGATAGGCGGAGACCTCTCGCGCCCGGCATTGGTCGAGGCCATGCTGCGGGGCGAGACGGAGTGGGAAGCGGTCGCCTCCTTCTGCGAAGCAGTCATGCTCGCGAAGGAGGAGGCGTGCCGCGTGAGGGAGAGAACAGCGACCTCACTCCACCCCAGCCGCAGTGGTAGACGCCCACGGTGTCGGACGTCGCAAGACGATCTCCGGCCACCGTAGGCGCGGGCATGCGGGCGGCGAGTAATGGGCGACTCGCAGCCCGACCTTGGACCATGCCCGGGTCGACGGTGCGTTGAGTTCCACGCGCGCCTCAAGGAGTGTCAGCATATTGACGGGGCCTGTATAGGGCCAAAGCCTGCCGGGGTCGTGGGACTTACCCATCACCGTAACCCCGGTACGTAAAGGGCTAGTGAAGGACACCGTGGATTTTAGTCAGTACACATCTGACAGTCCCTCCCGCCCTGCCCTGGGTGGGAGGACTCATTTGATGATTTAACAACGCAAAAAAAAAGACAAACTGATTTTACAATGTTTGCCCGCTAGGGGTTGATTTTTGAAATATAGATAATTACGCATCCTTTATTCGATTGGGAAACTATTTATGCCAAGTTTTGGGTTTGTCGAAGCAAGCACTTAAAACTTAAAATTTAATCACCCTTTTTCACAAACTTAGAGGGTGATTTTCGAAAACCCCAAAAACACGTGTTTGATTATTTTTATCTAATTATTATATACTGAGTTTAAAATTTATCGGTTAGCGCGTTATGATTTTCCCACACAAACTCTAACATCGTCTAGATTAAAGGAGGGTTTTTTTTTCTTTTTTTTTTAACGAATAATTCCCATCTTTTATATTTACTTTTACTCATATTCATACCAAGTTTCAAGTTTATAAACCTAACGGATAAGATTTTACATACAAAGGTTTTTACCCCTTTTCACCCCCTTATAGGTAGATTTTCGCAAAATCCCTTCTTAGTGATCACCTACATAATGAATCGCACCTACCGTCCAAAATTCAGATTCTACGTTTAGCGATTTTAGATCCTTCCCTTTAAACTTGAATACCCCTTTTTACTAACTTGAAGGGTGATTTTCGAAAAACCCAAAAACACGTGTTTAATTATTTTTGATCTAATTTATGTATACTGAGTTTTAAATTCATCAGTTAGCGCTTTATGATTTTCCCATACAAACTTTAACATCGTGTAGGTTACCAATGGAGGGTAGTTTTAAAAAACTATTAATGTCCATCTTTTTTATTTTCTTATACTCATATTCGTACTAAGTTTCAAGTGTATAAACCTAAGGAATAAGATTTTTCATACAAACATTTTCACCCCTTTTCACCCCCTTAGAGGGGGATTTTAATATAAAATTTATGATATTATTGTATTGTCATCGGCCCTTGACCGCTGTGCAAAAATTCAAGTTAATCAGACTGCTGGAAGTAGGCGAAAATGAAGTTAAAAGATTCCGTTACATACATACATACATACATACATACATACATACAGGTCAAGCTAATAAAAGCGTGTTAAAAAAAACAGTACCTAATCTCGTGAAGATTAGGTACTGTCTCTTTTTTAATAAGTAATGTAGAACAATAAATATGAAAGTATTTTTAGCAAGTCATTGTAGACTTAAAAGGAAAGTGAACGCAGATTGCTTCGGCCTACACAGTCTCAAGGGTCAACTTTTAGAAATTGGGTTACTTGGGAAAATGCCCTTACAATCTGTCAGAATTTCTTTTCAATATTCGTTTTAGGTTCATTTTTATTTACCACGAAAATGTAAATTTAAAATTTGATCAGTTTTGAACAGTATAAAAAGCATATATAATTTGTTTAATCACTGCAAATGCGTCTACGAGGGGCTAAACTTGTCTTAATTTAAAAATAAACAGTAAAGTCTTCTGCCAAAAAAGTAACATTGCAAGAATATGATGTGATTGATGCTTAGACAGATCTAAAAGCAAAATTGCGAACAAGTCCCTGATTGACAATTATCGTTTACGAGTATATATAACTTACTTTTGCCCTCTCACCCACATCCTTATTTCTAATCAGTCGAGTTTTATACTAAAAGAAGAAAATTTTAACCGTCACTTAAATTTATCGAAATCGATTCAGTAATATAGGCTTAAAACCGTAACAAATTCTTCTAAGAATTAGATTGCTAATCGCCCTCATTACTAACAAAACTGTATCAAGATTCATTTAACTAGGGTTTCTCTAATAATACATACATAAGTTTTAAAAGATAAGTTCATAACCATTCCTGTACGCAATGTAGTGCAAGGACGCATGTCAGAAAGGTAACCGCGCTGTAGCCGACATTCTTTAGACATACGCACATAGTGCAAGGGCTACAGTAAGTCAATGCAAACTTATTTTACATCCACCTTAAGCACCACAGTTTATTACTTTTTTTATCGTGGTAAAATCATCAAAATAGTACTCCCACCCAGGGCAGAGCGGGAGGGACCATCAGATTCGTACTGACTAAAATCCACGTTGTCTTTCAATAGCCCTTTACGTGCCGGGGTCATGGTAAATCTTAATGATTTTCCACGACCCTGATAGGCTTTGGCCCTCTAGAGCTGGGGCTGCGTCATTTTTGGTGACACTCTTTGAGGCGCGCGTGGAACACAACGCTCCGTCAACCCGGGACCATAGTTTAATACTTAAGGCCTATTAATACCTCCACTTCAAGAAGTTACGTGTGTGAGTTCTTAATTCTTCAATAAATGTGTATTTGACTACATTACGGATTAATAATGGACAATATCATTTGGTTAAACAAAGACCGCAATGTATGGCTACATTCAATTCACAACCTTCATGCAACTTACATGCTATTTCTTGCATATATAAATGAGCCTTTATCCTTCTTAGCCTATCGATGGCATCCAAATAAAAGATGGTAGCACGGTTGGTATAATGGCTGAGCGTTATGCATGCGGGTTCGATTCCCGCAAGGAACAAATATTTATATGTCTTAAAGATTTATGATGAGAGTCTGGCTGTTTAATAAGTGACTTTAAATATTTGTAAATAACCACGTTACAGAAGAAATTCTTTACAAATGTAAGAATATCTAAGAGCTGTTTAGAAGCTATTAATTTGGTAATGATGATCGCGATCAGTTTTATTAACGACATATTTTTTTCCTCTAGCTTGCTCAGACTCACTCCTGGGCAAAGGCCTCCCCAGTAAATAACATTTACCCCTTCATAAACATTCATGGGAAATTAAGTAACTAACATTCAACCGGAGTTACATTACTGCTTAGATTGCACTACACCCAAGATAAACGTAGGAAAGCGGGTGATGTATATTATTATGAAACCACGACATGTGGCCTTAACTGACGTCACGTCAGACCAATGTCAAGCCAGCCCCTCGGACCATACGACAGGTAGGTAAAGAAGGCCTGCGACAATATGACAGAATACTAGCTACGGATCATCATTTCAGCCTGTTAAAGTCCACTGCTGGACATAGGCCTCTCCCAGGGAGCTTGTTTCATCCAGCCACTGCCAGCCACCTTCTTCAGGTCATCGGTCCATCTTGCCGGGGGTCATCCCAACCTACACTAACCGATCATGGTCTCCATTCGAGAACCTTCCTACTCCACCTTTCGTCGGTTCTGCGGCAGACATGACCAGCCCAATGCCATTCCAGCTTGCTACAGATTTCGACAATATCTATAACTTTGGTCTTTTGCCGTAAGACCTCATTCCGGATTTTAGCCCTTTTTTTTTAAGAGCCTGCTCTGTGCCGCTCCTGGACAAAGGCCTCCCTCCACTCCTTCCACCTTTCACGATACTGGGCGTCCTTCTTCCAGCTCTTAGCGAGACAAAAAATACAAAACAATTTAAAATCACAACAACCAGGAATGTTTTGTATCACAAAATTACTAATATACCAGCAAGTTAGTTTTCCAGTTATAGTGAATTTTGTCCGTTTAACAAAAGTATGCAATCAGCAAAAACTACATTCATGAGCTCTCGGAGTCATTATTGCTAGGTAATTTGAGGCTGACAGCTCTACAAACGTAGTTTAGGTGTGCTAATTGCGTTCAGTTTCATTAGTGAAATTAGGTGAGCCATTATAATGACTGATGGCTTATCCAGGGTCGAACTAAGCCTGAAGCCTCTGGTTAGGTCACCACAAAAAACCCTGGTATCGGTTCAGAAATTTTACAGTTATAATTCATGAATGGCCTGCTCACGTGGTCAGGGTCAACTATTTTTTGTTTTTTTTTTTCTATTTCATCTCTCTTATTTTTAAACTGTTGCCTGTTAGCATGTAGTGGCAGGTGGTAAGCTTTAATGTATTGGAATGTTTGAAAGACACACAGCCGCGGTGCGCCATCGCTGACGAATTCGCGTAGGTAGTTTCACGTAATTAACAATCTCTTAGGGGAACAGTGTATAAGACGGGGATGCGAGCTATAATAGGGAAATACACTCTTTAGGTATACTTAACACAACACTAACGTAGCGCAAGCACCATCAGGACGTCATTTGCAAAGCGGTCATTAACAAATGGCGTCCTATTGGCGTTTGCGGTACGATAGTATTCTGTTAACTTTGCCTTAAGTGTGTGATTTCCCATCATACCTCGCGTCCCCATCTTATACACTGTTCCCCTATTCTCGCCTCCCGTTGCTCCGGTCACAGCTAAAACCAAAATTGTACGGTGTAATTGAACGGGATGTTATAGTTATTGTGCCCATTGGGCCCATGCAGGCTGAAGCCCGAACGTAAAACACCACCTCGACTTTAAAGACAGTCCGACCCTGAGCTTCGCCATTTCCTAAAAGTTTTTGGTTCAATTAGTATTAAAAATTGCGTTATATCTATCTTTTTAAGTAGAGCGTCCAGGTTTAGTCTATTTTCCAATGTTATAGGTACTTTTACAATAGCTTTTACAAACCGCATTTGAAAGAACTTGGCTTTCTGCAAACTCTTCTACCTCCTGTCTAGGCTCAGGAATGTAATATTCAGATAGACCTTTTGTATATTGTAGATCTTCGCTAAGTACGCGCTAAGTATTATTGTGACGTGAAAAGCCTATTTGTGGGCGCAGTCATTTTTGACTGCTGCCGTTCAACTTAGTGTTTATGTCGTGTTTTGTGTTATAAGTGTTGTGATACGAGACGAAATATCTGGGGATTGAAAATTCGAAAATCCGAATCTGGTAAGCAGGCGGAATTGGCTTCAGAATACACTTACCGGATCCGGTAATTGTACAATTTGTAAAAATAACCGCACTTTTGCATGAGTACGTTAAAATATTGTTGTGTGGTAAGTCATCCTGGCTACATCTAACTTAGATATATTGATGAAATCCGGCGTGCATCTATTGAAATGAGACCGGATAGCAATCCCAAGAAATTTCGAATATGTTTAAGGCGAGGTTTTCCTGAGCACCGCAGGCATTCAACGCTTACCGCAGCGCCCGCAAGGACTAGCGGATACGTAATGAATTACGATGCGCGATGACACGCGCGCCAAAAGTTGCGAAGTCTAGGTAGTAGTTACAGAGTAGAGAAAAGCAGTAAATCAACTTGAATTGATTACTATAGGCACGTTTGTATGTATAATTTTTTTTTGTTGCGGTATTATTTTGGCAATTTTGTTCAAAATGAAATACTTATGACGATTAACGTATTTATTTGGAAATATGGATTAATATAATGTAAAACTACCTTCGCATATATTGCATTATTTTTGAACATACGTAAAGATAAACATACATATGTAAACATACATACATAAAATATAAAAAATCTAGGTAATTTTAAAGCGTGGAGGTGAATCAGGGGTCACGGCAGTTAATAACTAATATTTTTGTAGGAAATTATCATACTGTGTACACTTCCACACTATGACCACTACCTATTTCACATTTGGAGACAGTAAACCATTATAATAAGTGCGTTCACGGTGGCTTTATGAACTCTGACATAGGGTCTAAATTTAACTGTCTTAAATATTTGATGCGGTTGGTAAATCCGCTAGAAAAATAAACCATTATATTATATTCTGTGGTTATAGTCTAGGAGCCACTGAAACATCCCACCCGTTCTCCACAAAGCTAGATTTTTTAAAATTGTATTATTGAAAAGTAACGTTGTAGCAGGCATCTATGTGGTTGCATTATCATTCCTCAAAACGGAGACAAAGTTATTTTGTTTTTGCTCTCACAGTATGACTATAATTTTAAATTCTAACTTTGTGGAAAACAGGTAAGTCGGATGGTTCAGTAGCTCTCCTACTATTAGTAAAGAGAAATAAATATACAAAGGAGGTTTTAATAATTTTTCCAATGCATCCTTACCTTTTTTGTTTATTCAGCCTTCGAAGAGCCAGCGATGACAACTTCTTACTTTTTCTGCCCATTTGTTTACAAAATTATAACCTTATAAAATGAACAATATTACAAGTATTTTGAAAATTAATATATATACAGGTATTATTATTTAAAATAAATGTTTGTCTCTGTCAGTAATAGAACTAAGCGTGGTGGTGGGTTTGCAAAAAAATTGACGTACATCCGACCTCCGACACGGTCCAAGACCGACTAAATGCCACGGGTCGAGTGTATGAAAAGATGGAATCACCTAATTCTGGACTTACTGGTATGGTTTCTCATCCTTTTACAATAATACTGCTAAATTCTATCTAATTTTTTATGCTCTTTAAGATGGTATAAGTTTTATTATTCAAAGCCTAGTATAACTCAAATAAAATGGTATCCAAACCATGAGTTGGACCTGTTTTTGCGATTTAATTGAATGCAGTAAAGTGCAAGCAATCGTGTATCGAAGAGCAGAAACCTGTAGACCGAAGACTGAAATATGTACTATGTTTTTTTCAAAATTTAAATCCCTTTTATTAAGGAATAATACACAATACAAAATGACGGTTTTGCGTCTCACATCGCCTTAATAAAGATATTTTCATATCTTTTGGGTTCCAATTTTTATTGTGTGCACTTTATATATGTAAGTACTTTGAACGCAGGCCTTTGAAAGCGTGTAATGTGCACCCAGCCTTTATGAAATTTTATGTAAACGATACGCATTTAAGTTTTAAATATTTTATTAAACCAATCACTATCATATACATAGCCTTACGATACAAACTAGCTGTATGAGATCGTCCAATTAATCTAACGCATTCCATTGTATATTAATTACTAATTTATATTTAACAATCACTGGAGCCATTTCGTTGATAGTCATGTTAAATATGATTGGGATTGGACTAAATACTACACTACTCATTGCACTCATACTCATTATTTAAGGCCCATTTACACGCTGCAAGAACTTGCATGCAAGTTTGACTACATTACTATTTTTTGACCAACTTAGTTCATGGTCCATTAATATCACAAAGTGATTAAGCTTGCATGCAAGTCACATGCAATTTCGCGCACCGTCTAAATGGGGCTTTATTGCTGAGGTTTAGACATTGTACCCTACTTATTGTTAATTTTAAGCAGTTGCTTTTATGAAAGCATAACAAACATACAAATTCACTTTTGCTTTTATCATTTTAGTGAGGATCTTTAAAAAAACTCAACCCGATCCGAAAGAGGCATAAATGTAATGTGTATTTACCACTATTACCCCGAAATCGTTTTTTTTTATGTGACCATCCCAACCCTGGATTTAATATATAACATCGTTGATTTCTTTATTTAAATCCTATTTCTATATAATATTTCGCGTTATCGTCTGATAAGTCGCTCTTAAATTTCTTTTAATTTACATATTGTACAGAGAAAAACTTAAAACAAGCATTGAGTGACAAAGTTGGTAAATCCTATTATTTAAGAATCCAAACATTTTGGCATAATAATCAACAAAATCGCCCCAAGTGCAATATTTCTAAATTGACACAAACGTTATCGTCTAATCCACCGTGATGAGACCGCTTTCTCTGACCACTTGCTCAGTCGACACCGGGTTTAAGAACACTGGAAATAGAAAAACAAAAACATTAAGGAAATCATAGCAAAATAATTCCACATCTTAATTCCCAGAAAATCGACAAATTACTCCTGCCGCTCTGCGTAGAGCGGAATGAAATTTCAGACTCGTACCGACTAAAACCAACATTACTCTTGTACTTTGCGTTCCAGTGCTGCGGTAAACTAAAGTAAAAGCTCCTTGAGATAATATGTAACACAACGCGCCATCAAACCTGGGATTTATCAGATGGTGAGTTCGCCTCTTGCACTCGACACCTAGGGCGTCTTCCACGCATCCAGGGAACAAGGAGGCGGATTGGACTTGGATTATCCCTCACGTGTTCAACGTTCCCCTTTTTTTTGGGGGACCCCTTCGAGAAAATGTATACCACAGTATTTTTCAACAATATATTATTAATATTTTACCAACCATCGTCATCATTATCAGCCTGACTTCACCCACTTCTATCAAAGAGTAGTATAGACAATAGTTATATACAATTCCCATGACTTAAAGTAGACTATGTCAGCCCGATGGTAAATGAAAGACTGCTATTTTCTTTTCACAATGAGTAAATCAAATCATATAATCGAACGTGAGACCTCACAGTCACAGCATGCAGCCATACTTACTAATATACCATGTAATGAACCATGGCTGTACCATAAGTATCAGAGAAAACTAATAAAGACGATTAATTTTCTCTGAAGCGGCGTGTAAAGAAATCTGAAAAAAAATATGTATAATTTAAATAATGTATAGCTTACTTGTGCTGCCAGTAAATAGGTCTTGATCCGGGATGATGCTGGCGGCTGCAATCGCCGCCTCATCCAACACGATCACCTGGAAATATTTACAGAATTCACAGTTACTGAGTATTACTACTACAGCTATTATTATAATGGGCTGAAGATCGCGAATTTATCTCAATTGTGTGCGTAGATTGGTACTATTTTATCGTGGTAAATCATCAAATGAGTCCTCCCACCCAGGGCACAGCGGGAGGAACTGTCAGACTTGTACTGACTTAAATTCACGGTGTTCTTCAATAGCCCTTTACGTTCCGGGGTCACTGTAAATCGTACAGCCCCGCGACCCCGGCAGGCTTTGCGTAGATTGGTACTGGGTCAAAATCAGTTTTATACAAGTCAAACTTACTACTATTATAAATGTGAAAGTTTGTGAGGATGTTTGTTACTCTTTCACACAAATCTACTGAACTAATTTGGATAAAGTTTGGTACGCAGATAGTTTATAATTTGGATTCATGACCTAAAGCATGTTTCCGTGCGATAATTAATTAAGTAGTAGAAACATTAATATTAAATTGAAAAAATATAAATTAAAAATTTAGACTTTAAATTAAATAAACAAAACATAACACCACGCCTGTAATCTGAACAGCCCTAGATCAGTCTGTCAACGAAGCATTAAACAAACTAAAACTCTTTCAACTCAGACTAATAAATATTCAGCACAGTATGTGGCATATTGTGTTAAATATTAAAAAGGTCATGTCAGCACATACTTTATATAATACTAATGTAAAACGAAGTAGCGTATGATGGAGTGTTTTCATCAAAATATCAAATTATTACTTTCATAAAAAGTGCTATGAAAAACAAAATAGTATCACGTTTTGCGATAAGAAAAGCCTTATTTTTATTTATAACGATATCTTTCTTTATATACACGACTGACTATTATAGTTAAAGGGCAAAACCTTATATTGTCGTGTCTATCGACGCGCACGGTACCTTATTTCTTAGTTTATAAGAAAATAGAAGATACATAGCGGGTTTTTTTTTTAGCGTGGTAGAATTATCAAATGAGTCCTCCCACCCAGGGCAGGGCGGGAGGGACTGTCAGACTCGTACTGACTAAAATTCACGGTGTCCTTCAATAGCCCTTTACGTTCAGGGGTCACGGTAATTCGTACAGTCCCGCGACCCCGGCAGGCTTTGGCCCTCTACAGGCCCCGTCCCTATGCTGACACTCTTTGAGGCGCGCGTGGAACACAACGCGCCGTCGACCCGGGCATGGTCCATGGTCGGACAGCAAGTCGCCCATTACTCGCTGCCCGCATGCCCGCGCCTACGGTGGCCGGAGATCGTCTTGCGACGTCCGACGCCGTGGGCGTCTACCACTGCGGCTGGGGTGGAGGGAGGACGCTGTCCTCTCCCTCAGGCGGCCCGCCTCCTCCTTCACGAGCATTACTGCTTCGCAGAAGGAGGCGACCGCTTCCCACTCCGTCTCGCCCCGCAGCATGGCCTCGACCAATGCCGGGCGCGAGAGGTCTCCGCCTATCGCCGTCGTAAGGACACGGCGGTGCTCTGCCCAAGCGGGGCAGTCCTGCACCATGTGCTCCACCGTGTCCTCCGGACGATCCTCGCAGTGGTGACACCCAGGCGTTTCTTCCCTCCCTATCAGACACAGGAACCTCCCGAAACTTCCGTGTCCGATGAGGACCTGCGTCATGCGGTAGGCCTCAAAGAGGGGTCTTACCGCCGCGATTGCGGCGTGCCCGGATTGTAGGACGGTACAACAAAATGATAAGTTCAGCTATCATCTTAGTGCTGAGCGTGCCACTTGCGCAATGGCTGAAGCATTATGATCCTTAGAAAACAAATTTAGCCTCGTCCACGCTCATAATTTTGCTAATTGTAAAGTTCTGCCGGGCCCCCTTATAAGTATAACTATATCTCGATCGCAAGTGAAAACCTGTTGAGTTAGATGATATATTTTCAATATAACGTAGACCAGTCACTTTTATTTACTTGCAAAAAGAAAACTAAAACCAGTTCTTACCTTAGGGAAGCCAAGGATCCTGGTCTTTTCAACAACGTCAACAGTCTTCTCTTCAAACATGGGGCTCCTGAGAGGTAGTAGGTCTATCGCGTTGGCTGCCAGAGACCAGAGATGACCAGCACCCTGGGGGGCTCTCGCACCCTTTCGAAAGTGAGGATTGATGGATAGGTTGTGTCTGACGGAGTTCTTCCAGCGTTCGTCATTTGCTTTATAGAAAGGAAAGCGATCCCTGGAAAATTAATAGTTTATATTATTCCTAGTGTGAGGCAAAATTAAAAAAATTAAAAAATAAAAGAAAAGTATTGACCCGCCTCTGCTACGAACGGTGCCACCTGCCAATTCCTATACAAAATGCATTTATAATAGCGCAGTGGGATTGTCGGCGGGCACGGAAACGAGACTCACTAGTACCGTGTACAATAATTAGTATGTTCGTAATACACAAAGAATACAACACATGAAAATTACGCTACATACATATTAGATTACAGTATATCAAGGGCTCGCGTACATTATTTCGCTCGGCGAGTGAGCGTGCGCACTCGTTGTTTGTGTTGGGCCGCCTCGCACGGCGCATGGAAGTTGCCACATACTTATAGAAAATCATTGAAATCGGTTGGGTAATTTCGCAGATAGGGGTGTACGACTAAATTACATGCATATTACGAGAATTTAAACATTAACTTGAAAAAGCCCAGGCCACAGAACATGTCCTTGGGGACTATCATGACGTCTTAAAGCGAGAGAAGAGGTCAGTGGGTCGTCTTAGGGGCGGAGTGAGAAGATCCACTGTGGGAAAGAGACAGAGCTATACCAGTCGTCTAGAGCCATCTCGTTCCTACAGTGGAACTACTCTCGCTCTAAAACATCATAGTAAACCACCTGGGCTTTTCCACAGAAGGGCAAACGCTTTTTTATACTCTTCTCTCTCATTTCCAGCCAGGGCTGTTTGGGGTGGAGCATACGGTGCAGGACTGCCCTGCTTGAGCAGAGCACCGCCGTGTCCTCACGACGGCGATAGGCGGAGACCTCTCGCGCCCGGCATTGGTCGAGGCCATGCTGCGGGGCGAGACGGAGTGGGAAGCGGTCGCCTCCTTCCGCGAAGCAGTAATGCTCGTGAAGGAGGAGGCGGGCCGCCTGAGGGAGAGGACAGCGTCCTCCCTCACCCCAGCCGCAGTGGTAGACGCCCACGGCGTCGGACGTCGCAAGACGATCTCCGGCCACCGTAGGCGCGGGCATGCGGGCAGCGAGTAATGGGCGACTTGCTGTCCGACCATGGACCATGCCCGGGTCGACGGCGCGTTGTGTTCCACGCGCGCCTCAAAGAGTGTCAGCATAGGGACGGGGCCTGTAGAGGGCCAAAGCCTGCCGGGGTCGCGGGACTGTACGAATTACCGTGACCCCAGAACGTAAAGGGCTATTGAAGGACACCGTGAATTTTAGTCAGTACGAGTCTGACAGTCCCTCCCGCCCTGCCCTGGGTGGGAGGACTCATTTGATAATTCTACCACGCTAAAAAAAGGGCTGTTTGGGACCAAATTTAACAAAAATAATTGGACATTTCGTTTTGGAATTTTTAGTGACCACATTAATACACTTGCACTATTTATAATAGAGTAGATTTTGTTGATTTATAATAGAGTAGAGTAGAATCAATTCAAATCGTTATATGTGCCGCAATCCGTTATCACAATATGAACGTTATGGGTGATTTACTCGAAAACAATAATAAATTGAAAGGTACCATTTGTTCCTGCCGGGGTCGCGGGACTAATGAATTACCGTGACCCGGTACGTAAAGGGCTATTGAAGGACACCGTGGATTTTAGTCAGTACAAGTCTGACAGTCCCTCCCGCCCTGCCCTGGGTGGGAGGACTCATTTGATGATTTTACCACGATAAAAAAAAAGGTACTATTTGTCCGTCTCTGTACTCCTGTACCACTAAACATGGGCAAAATTCAGGACGGTTCAGCGTTTAAAAGGTAACAAACAAACAAAAAAACTTAATTTCGCATTTTGTATCAGTTTGCATACCCCGGTAGACAAATTCAATATCAGTAATATTCTACTCGTATAGTCAACAAAATTAACATTCATATTAAACCATCAATATATTCACATAAAATGTCTCTACTAATACACCGGATAAATAATAAACCGGAGGTAGGGCAGACAAATGTCAAACAGTCATATTTTTACTGCTCAATCTAAAATCGCTCCAAATTAACCAGGATTAAAGAGATTTTCTACTGACTGAGAGATTAAATCCACCAACGTGAAAACATCAGAATAAATTAATAATAACAAAATCTGACAGCTATAAAGAGATACTAACCAGAGATTCAGGCTACGGTTCGACAAAGGCGGAGCGGAGCAGAGCAGAGAGGAGCTGTGCCGCGATTCACCAATCACATGGCTGATGCACATGACTGGCCACGTAACACATGTGTATTCAAGTCATGTGCTTGGTCAATCGCGGCACAGCTCGTCTCCGCTCTGCTCCGCTCCGTCTCAGTCAAACCGCACCCTTAAGGCCCACCGAATTAATCAGTGACAGATTTTGGCAATACCTTTTATTCAGGGGATTTAATAAAATACATTTTTAAACAAAATGTTAGCATAACTGGGAATGGCTCCTGTTTCGTAGTCAAGCGGCTCTTGAACGATGGACTGCTGCGCTGCGCATCGCGGATCCAATTCAGGCACAGAACAAATATTTTTAAGATTTAATAATAGATGTTCCGGGATACAGAACAAATTCTTAGTTTGAACAAAGCTGAAAAAAACATGATCCGCTAGAACCGCAACAAAACTACCTCTCGACCACACATTTCTTTTGGTGAGGAAATCGATCCCACGACACGAAACGCAGCAGTCAATTTCTCACCCACTGCACCAACAGTGCCACAAAATAAAAATGTTTATTACATTGTCGAGAATACTAAAGCAAATGAAGCAAGGAATAAAGATATCTCTTAAAATCCTGCTGACCTCGAGATCTTTAGCAGGCAATTCGAGTGTTGTTCACCAATCCCTTATCAGTCAAGTCATGATGATTAAGTAGTTATTTTAGTACCTTCGTTATAACAGACAATTTGACACACCAGATTTACTCAGACACTTCATCAGGCTTTCATGAGCTAATCAAGAAAGTTTGATTACGAGTTAAATTATAATTCCTAACGAAGACGTTACACATATGACTGGTAAAATCAACTACTGCAAGGATATATGTTTACTTCAATATCAAGCCTCAACATGAACCCTAAAATAAAGACTGTCTGGGTCCCACAGAGTCTGTAATTATGATGCATAATCTGTAATATATAAGCAAAGATGTGGTCGACGGTGTGGCAAGCTTGCCTAGAGCTAACCTAACCTATTCACGCTTGAAAGAGGCAGGGAATTCCACTCCTTCGCTGTTCATACAATGAAAGTATTGCCTCTCGGTATCTCCTCATTTTTGCTCAAGTTTTGGTGTGTAAACAAAAACAAGAAAACATAATTAAACGTTCTATTCGACCAGCCTATAAGCCAATGAAGCGGCACTAAAATCCCAAACAAAAACAACACATACCTTTTAACCCCCAAATCATGGCAGTACAGCACCACCTGCTTGCTACCTTGCTATGTTTACAAGAGACATTGGGGCACGCGACTGTAGAGCTAGGGCGCCCGTCCCGTCCCAGCCTGGCACGGGACATCGATTGCTCTTCCGACCGAGACCGACCGATGCACGACACAAGAATTATCTAAGCCCAAATCATTCGCGGGCATGCGAGCGGCGAGTAATGGGCGACTCACTGTCCGACCATGGACCATGCCCGGTTCGACGGCGCGTTGTGTTCCACGCGCACCTCAAGGAGTGTCAGCATAGTGACGGGGCCCCCCATAGAAGACAAAACCTGCCGGGGTCGCGGGACTCATGAATTACCGTGACCCCGGTACGTAAAGGGCTTTTGAAGGACACCGTAAATTTTAGTTAGTCAAGTCTGACAGTCCCTCCTGCCCTGGGTGGGAGGACTCATTTGATGATTTTACCACGATGAAAAAAAGCCCAAGTCAATGGATACCAAAGACATTGCCGCGCTTCTCTAGCTTTTTATTACGATAGTCGCCTGGATACCAAAGTCATAAGGTACTGGAGACTTGCGTCGCGTTGTATACGAAGGGCCTTATACAACCTGTCTTATGCACCTTCACCTGCTTATTGAATTTGGAGATTACGAGGCGAAAACAAAGCTACAGTTAAGGTATTTTCAACCTTGAGGAATAAGTTTAAAGTTGATTTTGCAGTGAGGTTTCCGGTTCAATAGGTTTATAGGCGGGTTAAAAACAACTCCATATGACGGATATTGATGGATGTTGTGATGCACCTGTATGGTAATTGGTTTAGAGGTTGTTTATAAAACAAGGGTGAGAATGAAAAGGGTCACGATTAGTTACGAACGTTCTTTGTTTTTGAGGGTCGCGGCCGTCTCCGGGGTCGTGGGCCTGGACGGCAACGTTCGCTGAAGGCCAGAAAGGACTTTTACTCAATAACAGTCTGGCAGTCCCTTCTGCTTCACCCAGGGTGGGAGGACTCATTTAACGATTTTACCACCCTTAGAACGCAAAAGGCAGATGAAGAAACAGGATGGACTTATAAACAGTAAGGGTTGTGTGTCACGTAAAAAATATTTTTGTCGTATCTTTTTTTTTTTTTATCGTGGTAAAATCATCAAATGAGTCCTCCCACCCAGGGCAGGGCGGGAGGGACTGTCAGACTTGTACTGACTAAAATCCACGGTGTCCTTCAATAGCCCTTTACGTACCGGGGTCACGGTAATGACAGGCGAGAAACTAGTGTGCTTATAAATTCATCACCACAAATCCCCACAAAGTGTGCAATCTACACCAAATCACCCACTAGAACTAATCACCGACGATATAATTACACTATCAGCGATTGCTGACATGGTTTAACAGCGGGATCGCGATGTTTATCGGCGCAGAACCGAGGGGGAACGATATTAATTTATTATCGCGATAATGTTTACTACCGTTTAGAGGGGAACTTTGTGATTCGTGGTAATCTGTTCGATTAGCGGTGTTTGTTGAATGATCGGTACGTTTGTGCTTGAAAGGGGTTTGTATAGTCACGGGAATGACTTAAAAGGGCAACGGGGCCCTGGAGCGGGCCACTCAAGGAACCAGTCAATCATATTTAATAGTCCCTTTCGTTTCCCCTAGGGGCAGGATGACTCATTTGATGATTTCCGAACCTTAAAGGGGTTGGTAGGGTCACGGGACTGTCTCATCAGGTATCCGCGACCCTGAAACGCAAAGGACTATTGAAGGATCACCGTGGGTTTTAGTCAGTACGAGTCTGACAGTCTCTCCCGTCCCGCCCTGGGGCAGGACTCATTTCATTATTTTATGACCATAAAAAAGAGGGTTGGTAAGATCGTGGGCCGCCTAAGCAGGTAACCGTGACCCTGGAACGTAAAAGATAATTAAAGGAACAGGTTTTTAGTCAAGTCGGACAGTCCCATTCGCTCTGCCCAAGACTGGAAGACTTATTTGATGATTTTCTAACCTTAAAGGCATCGGCATTTATGTACATTTGACACTATAGTTTTGATTGGATGACACTATAAATATTGTTCTTGTTTTTAAAGCTGTCAGAGAACAATTGTTAAAAGTTATCAGTGTAACATACAACTACGATAAACAAACTAGTAGCATGTGAGATTATTTTATTCCTTTATCAATTTCCCACTAGGACAGGGGAACATTTTTATTGGATTGGTGGTATCTTGTTTGATTATCAGGAATATTTTTATGACCTAGTAGTTGTTTCGGGTCTGGGCGTTTGTGTATGTGAATTTATATGTTTGTAAACGCACCCACGACACAGAAGAAATTCATAGTGTCGGGCTACGTTTAAAAAAAAATAGATATTGGTAAACATAACAGGTTAGACTACAGATTATAAGGATATTCAAATATTGCTTATTGCCATTATTGTTAATTATATAAAACAATTCTGAAAAACCACAGTGACACATTCATTCTGTTGATGGCACGGTACCTTTATAACCCAGTAACTAGGTAATACTACAAGACTGGATGTCAGATTATTGAACTTCTGACAAACAATAACAACTGTCAAATATCTGCATACGACATGCCGGAACCAACAGCTTCACTTGATTTCCGAAGCACGGAGGAAACTCGTTATGATAGAACGGTCATCCATTCACAGATCAACCTCGGCAAACGCGACTTAACCTTGAAGATCGACCTGTGTGGCTGTTATCAGTTAGCTACGAGCTCCTTGATATACAATCAAACTAATTGGCCATATTCATATAAGGACTCTCCAAACGACTGTAATTAGGCATCAAGCAGAAGCTATGACCTTTAACATTAAACCCAAATCAACTCCTACCCGTTCACTCTATACAATTCTCTAACAAAGAGCCAGTAAATTAAACTATAATACGCACAAATAGAAATGACACCCTTCACAGAATGGTACCGAATGACATCGAGACATTTTCTTTTGTCCGCCTAATTAGATATTCAGCTTTTGTTATGTGAAATTGGGTGTAAAAGGTTTTTAATGGATTGATTGGAAAATAAAGGTATAAAAGATTTTCGTGGAGTTTCTATAAACACAATAATTCTGTCTCAAAGTTCTTTGTGCTTGCATTTTAGGCCCTAACCCATTAAGAATGCGTTTCTAAATAGCTCATTAATTTACATGTCTGAACGTGAAAGAAATATATAAGAAAACGTCAATTAGGTAAGTTTTGTGTTTGTCTGTGTCAAAAAAATATCATTCAGAATCGACTGAAATACTGAGGTCACTATTCATCCTCTAAATTAACTTCTTGAAGGATGAGAAAACCCGGCAGCATATAAATACGATGACTGTATTTAGCTAGCATACAAGGTACTAATCACTGCTGATACACTATCCTAAAATAACGTGAAGATGTAAGTATGACACATTAAGAATCTTTGACGCAGTACTGCGTCTTATTGTGCCGCATCGTTATAAGTGAGCACTGACAAATCAAGACACGAATTTCTTTCAAAATTCTTCTTGCTACTTTTCTAACCTTTAGTTTCCTACAATGCATTGTCGAAAAATGTACCTAGTAGAAAATGTGTTTTTTGAGAAACGTTTAAAAAGAAAAGTTTCTAGAAGTCACGAACATGAAACGATGCAGATGTCGAAAAAGTTATGCAATACGTTTACAACAAAAACAATAAAATCATGACCAACTAGACTGCAATAACAAAAAAAGAAACCAAAGATTCATGCAAAATTATAAATGTTACTAAAAATTAACAAACAATCTACTCACGAGATCCACTGGTATATCGCTGACACTGTCAACTCTCCATTCTCCCTCAAAGCCTTTTCTATCAGCTCTGGATATGTGTACGGTGGCTTCTTCGGCGCTGGCGGCGTATCAGGAATTTCCACCTTCGGCTCTTTCACCACGGGCTCATCATCCGGCACTTTGATGTTCACGAAATCGTCCAATCTGAAGTTTAGGAGCCATGCTAGACTCGCACAATCGTTGTCATCCTCTGTAGGACTTTTGGAGCATTTTCTTCGTCTCCATTTCGACCTGTCACCTGTTCTAGACGCCATTTTGGTTGGGTACGATTGGCAGCCACGACCGCACTGATGCCGTTCGAAATTCGAAAGTCAGTGTGGTGTTTCGTGCCAGTCCGTACTATCTCTGCTACGCTTGTAATCTCAATAGGGTGCATGGAGGTGGTATATCAGTTTTATTACAAAAAGTTTTTATTAAAAGCTTTTTAAAATTGCATTAATTTATGAAAATGGTTTTATTATTATTGATATTTTATTGATCTTATTTAAAATTATGAGATACGTAAATATTAATTTACTGGAGAGTAATGTTTTGTGTTTGTAGCTGCTATTCAATCCAAGGATAAAAATAATGTAACGTGAAAAATATGGCTGTATTTTGCTGAAAGGTTGCCTCGTAATTCTGCGAATATTTTTGTACAGCTATAACTAGCTACAGCAAGATTTTTGAAAACAGTTTACTGATGTCTATCTAAACTGCCTTAAGCGACACGACTTAAAAGTACAAAAAGGTTTACATTTATTAATCTATATCTACAGTGGTGAATAGTCTTAGACAAATATTTACATGTTTACCAGGACTTCAGTAGTGGAGCGAACGCTAAGCTCCATCGCCCACAAACATGAGTGGGCTAATGCCCTAGTTGAAAATTGAAATTAAATTCCACGCAACGTACGCGAAAACAAATCTTTCTGGTTGCGGGACTTACGAATTAACGTGACCGCGGAACGTAAAGGGCTATTGAAGGACACCATGGATTATTATATATAGTCTGACAGTCCCTCCTGCTCTAGGTGGGAGGACTCTTTTGATGATTTTACCACGAAAAAAAAAAAACAAATCTTTCTTAGATTCTAGGTACTCTAAAGCACGTGAGCTTTAGTCGTGTTTTCTTATAATAATTGTTTTCGGGCTCAAAGCAATATTTGTTCAATCCCACCCGCTGCTTGAACATTGTTTACAAATATCTTTTGTTACTTCAATGTTACTTTTTCGCGCGATTCGCCTTTGTTTGGGAGCACGACGAATGTTTGCAGAAGATTAGGCTTTATTTGTATATGATTTAGATTCGATATACGGCGTTAATTTGTTGTTTGTTGAGCTTTTAAAGGAATTTAAAATTAAGTGCACAAGACGAGTGTCGTTGTAGATTTTTGTCTCTTTGTTGATTTTACTTTGCTGATTTCAAATATTTTTTCAGCCAACAATCTAACAACAGCACGCTGAAGATAAATGATAAATAACTAAAGAAAGTAAATTATTAATAAAATCTTTTAAAGTATTTTCATTATAGTTACACTGGTACAATACAAGACTAGCGACCCGCCCCGGCTTCGCACGGGTGGACATTTATTTTTTAAGCTCTCTCACAATTTTAAATTCGTAATATCTTTTGAATGGATTGTCCAATTGGAATAAAATAAAAAGTAATTTATAGCTATTGAAACAATCTTGCTCAATGTTTATTTGGATAAGGATTAGTATTTGACGATAATATGATCAATAAACATAGGCTAATAATTTTAATTACTTTTATTCTATGGAAAAGTGGTTATAATGGCTAAAATTGCGGTTGCGCTGTTTTCCCAACAATATTGGGTTCGGCTTCAGTCTATCCAGATGCAGATGAATACCTACCATTATTTTACACGGAGTGACAGCCTGTCTGATCTCCCCAGTACTTCATAATACGATACCACTGGGTTAAACTGGTTGTCAAAATTGGTCACTGAATTTATTTATAGCAACTAACAAATATCAACAAATGACGCTATATTAAAAAAGGTTAAGTAAAATTTAATGCCATCCGCTTAAAAATAGGCACATCTGAACTGCAGCATTCAATTAGCCCAACAAAAGTTAGCCCTCCAGTCGGATCAAAAACTAAGTAATCCGGCACACAGGGATTCGTCACAACACGAACTCGTCACAACACAGATAGCAGCTCAATGTTAAATTGTCGCCATACACATCTCTTTTCTGTTTTCAACACTAGGTATCTACTAACTTTATGTTTGTTGGGACTTCGTCTGCAGCAAGGATTGCATTACCCTGATGCTAGTATTCACAACCCTGAGATTCCGGGTGACGAGAAAAGAACATACACTAACCTGGGATCTGGAAAGGGCAGGGACTGAAGTTACCGCTTCACTCGGGACTTGTAGAGCCGGCCGGCGGAGCGTGTATTCAATTTACTCTTCAGATTATTTCTTGATTCACATCACCAGAGGGTTACGAAAACTAATCAGTCAATCACTTGGTGGCGAAGTCGTTTTATTATTGATTTTTACATTTATTTTCACGGATGATCTCGGGAGCAGTTACGCGTGGCCGCGACGCGCACTTGCAACGGATTCTTGTTGTTCCCGCCGCCAGAGTGCGGGAGTGCAGCGCGAGCGTTTAGCGTCGCTTGCAATTATGGCGGTAAATTTGAATTAGGCGGGAAAGGAATAGATAGGACATTTCGGGATTGGTTTAATGTTTATCCATTTCCCCCCACTCGAAATCGACCAGGATTTCGCAAGCCAAAGGACTGCCAGAGATTCACTAGCAGTGCTCGAGAAATATAAAAAATATAATTTATGAAACATTAATTAGTGTCTAAACTAAATTAATTGAACAATATTGATCAATACACAATATTGTTCGAGAATTAAGAAAAAAAATTAGTTAATTAATAGGTAGCGGACAGACCTTAACTACTGGCCTCCGCATAGTTTTACCGTTTGCAGTTCGAAGAGTCAGAACCCTGACTATATTATCTGATCCCGGATGGATCTGTTCGACACGAGCTAATTTCCAGAGCAAAGGTGGAAGATTAGGTTCGTTTACAAGGACCAAATCGTTAAGTTTGAGGTTAGGTGTATTTTTTGACCATTTAGTTTTTTGTTGAAGTGTATGCAGATAATCACGTTGCCAAGCAAGCCAGAAACCTTGTGTTATTTTCTTAAGCATTTGCCAACGAGAACGTGGACACAAACATTCACTAACAGGTTCCTCAGGCAGTGAAACTAAAGGACCTCCCGTCAGGAAATGACCTGGAGTCAGGACGTTCGATTCTTGCGGATCCGGAGACAAAGTACAAAGCGGGCGTGAATTTAACACAGCTTCCACTTTAGCAAGAATCGTAATAAATTCTTCTAGTGTTAAAACTTGGGCGCCAACTACACGCTTAAGATGATATTTGGTGGACTTTATGCCACTTTCAAATATGCCACCGAAATGTGGTGCACCTGGCGGATTAAATTTCCATTTTATTTGCCGAATAGCTAAACCGTCTGATATTTCCGAGCGATGTTTTTGAAGTTCACTAACTACTTCCTTAAGATGTTTATTTGCACCTACAAAGTTAGTACCACAATCGGAAATGATTGTATCACACATTCCGCGGCGGGACACGAATCTATCCAGAGCCGCGAGGAATGCTTCTGAACTCAACTCAGTAACGGCCTCCAAGTGGACGGCTTTCGAACTTAAGCAAACAAAAAGGGACATGTATGCTTTATAGGTTTTAGCTCCACGTCGACGACTTTCTTTAAGAAGGAATGGGCCACCGAAGTCAATTCCTGTGGTTTGAAAGCATCGAGAGGGCTGAAGACGAGCAGCTGGTAGCTTGCCCATCATGGGTTGACTGGACACTGGTTTTACTTTGAAGCAACGCACACACTTTGAGAGGGTGGTACGAATAAGTAGTCTTAATCCAATTATCCAGAACCTTCTTTGAATTAGGGACTGTAAAGTCCTTGGACCGCAATGCAGATATTTTAAATGGAATTGTTCGACAATCAGCTTTGACAATGGACTTAATTTAGGTAAGAGAAGAGGATGTAACGCAGATGGCGATAGATTAGCCTCATCGATGCGACCCCCCACTCGTAATAAACCATCCTCATCCAAGAAAGGAGAAAGTTTTTGAATCGACTTGTCGCATTGCTCGTGATTTTTCACTTGACTGACTTGAGACGACATATAATGGTCTTGAGTAAACTTGACTAGCCTCTTCATTGATTTTTCTAGTTCAGAACTACTAAGAGTGGAAAAATTTCTATTTGAGGAAACAACCTTTGAGTTCGATATAAAACGGAAACACCATGCTAAAGTTCGTTGAATCTTTGTAAGAGAAGAAAGTCTAGAAGTTAACGTCAGAAGCGAATTATCAGATTCAGTAACGTGTAAACTGCAGGGAACAGAAGGTTTTAACTCCGGCAGTTCTACATTTACGAGCAACGTACGTTTGCAAGGCCATTTATTAGGCGACATTTGCAACCAAGAAGGACCACTCCACCATAGTGGGTGGTCAATTAAATCTGAACAAATAACACCGCGACTACAACAGTCGGCCGGGTTATCCTCAGTGGACACATGAAACCAAAATTCGGGACTAATTAAATCGGTGATTTGCACTACTCTATTTGCTACGTACATTTTTAGTAAATGAGGTGCTGTGTTGAGCCAAGAAAGTGTGGTGGTACTGTCCGAGTAGGCCTTCATAGAATTTATGTGAATTTTATCTTTGAGTAAGTTGTACATGTGTGACATAACTTGTGCTAGAAGCACAGCTGCACTTAGCTCAAGTCTGTTTATCGTAGCCGGTTTTAACGGAGCTACTCGAGATTTACCTATTAACAGGTTAGTAAAGGTAGTGACTTCATCCACTACAACACAAAGATAGACACAACAGCCATACCCTTTCAATGAACCATCACAAAACCCTACCAAATGTATTTCGAGCGGATTGGTAGGCATAATCAGTCTCGGTAGTGAAATATTTTGTAAATCAGATAAGTTGGCTGCTATTAAATGCCACATTTTAGCTAAATGTGATGGAATAGCTTCATCCCAACCTAAGTTTAAGCGCCACATCTCTTGTAGAAGTGATTTCGCAGAAAACACTACCGGGCTGATCCAACCGAGTGGGTCGAAAATGCGGGCCACTATTGAGAGGATAGATCTTTTAGTAAATTTAACATCAAAGGAGTCTGAAAACTTATAGGAGAAATTGTCGCAGGATGGATTCCACCGTATCCCTAATATCTTGACAAACTCATTTCCAGCATCATCGAAGGATTTGGAAGTCTGAAGATGGTCAGGAGGAACATCAGACAACAACTCTGGAGTATTCGTACTCCACTTACGGAGTTGAAAATGACCCTTTGACAATAAAGAGGTGACATCCTCTTTTAATTGTTTTGCTTCATCAAGAGATGAACATCCAGTCGTGATGTCATCCATGAAAGTGTCTTCACACAGAACTTGAGCGGCTTGACTCGAGTATTCAGAACCGTGGTCCTCAGCAAGTTGACGCAGAGTGCGAATAGCTAAGAAAGGGGAGCTACTGACTCCATAAGTCACAGTATTAAGCTCATAATCTTTCAAAGTCTCGTTAGGCTCATCACGCCACAAAACATGCTGATAACACCTGTCCTCAGGACGTATCAATATTTGGCGATACATTTTACAAATGTCCGCAGTAAAGACAATTTTATGAAGTCGGAATTTCGTAACTAAATCGACAATGTCAATTTGAAGTTTCGGTCCAACATGAACTATATCGTTCAGAGAAAGATTATTAGAAGTCCGACTGCTAGCGTCGAAGACTACTCGAAGTCGTGTCGTAGAACTATCTGGGCGCACGACGCAATGATGTGGAATTATGTACCGATTAGTAGTCGAAGAGTCTGCAAGCTGCATATGACCTAGCTCTTCGTACTGGTGCATAAATTCCTTATAATCAGCCTTCAGTTCGGTCTGATTAATAAGACGCCTTTCTAAGCTAAGAAAGCGATTAAAAGCTTGGTGAGAAGAGACACCCAAATAAGGCGCATCCTCCTTTAGCATTAAAGGAACTACGTACCGACCTTCTCGTGTACGGTAAGTACCTTTTTTATACATTTGTTCACAAATTTCATCTTCAAAACCGGAAATTTTACATTTCGGCGGTTCTTCAGAATCCCAGAACCGTTGAACGATATCTTCGATCGTGCAAGACGACACGAGAAGTGACGTAACGGATTCACAGGTTAAATTATTAGATGGTGTGTTATGAAAATATTGACCACTTATCACCCAGCCGAACACACTAGACAAAGCGCAAGGTAATCCGGGACCGGGACTGAAACGTGAGCCAGTGTATATTTGATCAAAACACTCGACACCTAAAAGTATATCGATCGGACCGGATCTATCGAAGTCGCGGTCGGCGAGATCAAGATGCTTGTAATGATCCTTGACATGCAACGGTAATGTTGATGAAGGCATCATAGAAGTAATTTTAGGTAAAACTACTAAAGGTAAGTCGAATTTAGGAGACTCACGAGAATGCGGTATAATCGAAGCAAAAGTATAACCCTTTATATCACAAACATTACTTTGTCCGAGCCCGGTGACGTTCAAATTACATTTTTTAATACGTAAACCTAGGCGGCGCGCGCATGCGCTAGTGATAAAAGAATCCATCGAACCACTGTCAATAACGGCGCGTGCACACTGGAGCGAACCGTCCGCATGACGTAATCGCACCAATGCCGAGCCAAGTATCTTCGTACTACAAATTTGACTCGAAGTTTGTGACGTTATGCAGGTAAGTGTGCTAGTACCTTTAGCGGAACATTCACTATTTTCGTTGGACTGAACCGAACACGTTAATAAAGTTTTATTTTCTAAATGTAATAATGTATTATGTTTCGCGTTGCAAATAAAACATGTAGCTTTAGATTTACAATTATTGCTATCGTGACCTGGCCTTAAGCAATTGGTACACAATTTAAATTTCTGCACAAAATGTTCACGCTGTTCAAGTGTCATAGAATGTAACTTGCCGCATCGGTAAATAGAATGATGTTCATTACAACATAAACAAGCTACTGAGCCCGACGAATTATTATTATTATTTTGATTCGTTGATGCTACCAGTGATGACGACTTTTGCTGACCTTTATTTCGAAACTGTTTATTGTTATTCGAAGAATTCGATGGAGTAGTCGAAACTGAGAAAGGTTGACTAACTTCCAGAATTTTTATATAGTTTTGTAAATAAACAATTAAATCATTAAACTTAGGAATCTCGTGAGAATTTTGTAACTCGAACCTTTTTTTGGTTTCGAGATCAAGTGATCGCGATGCGATGTGAAATAAAATAAATTCGCTGAGATCATCAATTTGTAACGCACGTAACGCGTTTACGCTTTCATATAAAGAATTGGTCAGTTCGGATAAATTTTCAAGAGACGGTTTGTTGACAGGCGTTAATTTAAATATTTTTTCTAAATATGTATTTGCTAATATGCGTTTGTTGTCATAACGATCTAATAAAAGATTGAAAACTACGGGATAATTCGACGCGGTTATAGGTACGCCCTTGGCTAAGGTCAAAGCACATCCAGACAAACACGACAACAAATAATGAAACCTTTCCGTGTCCGAAAGTGAACTATTGTCATGAATGAGCGGGATGTAACTATCCTTGAAGGTCTGCCAGTTTTCTATTCTACCATCAAAACGCGGAATTTCCAATTTTGGTAATTTCACTTGAACGATCGAATCCTCCCGACGACAATGTGCGGACGGAGCGGCATTCGCGGACGTCGACGCGCACGTCGCGAGCAAAGAATCGGCAACTTCAACAGACGCGTAATACAACTCATCAAATGACAACATCGCACCTAAATCTATTTCTGAATTGGGTTTTAATTGTAACTGTAATTTGTTTACATTTTCACTAGATTCCAAGAAATCAGCTCTAATCTGATCAATTTTTTTATATCTAGCCTTGAAGGTGGATAACTTTGAGCTATCCTGTAGGACTATTTTCGACAGATCGTAGATTATCTGCATACATTTAAAATCATATTCACGCCTTTTATGGCACGTCTGTAATTCCGCCTCAACAGACATATTTTTCGCGATGTTTAAATGAAATCTATTAATCAAGATGTAGGTAAGTACCTAACTATCCGAACTGCAATTGGAATAAGCCTTAGGCAATTTATATTATTAATCTAAAGAATGTAGAATTTTAATAATTCCGTTATAATTTAGACACACAGATCAATTATCGAGTTTAGTCGTAACAAACGAAGTTATGTAGGTACATAGGTATTTTCTCGAGCACAACTATTTGACTATGAAACACTCCGTTAGCTTTATACTAGCATCAGTTATTGCAAGAAACAGTTATACAAGAGTTACCTTCTGAATATAAGTTTTAAGTTCAAACTAAATACAATAAATTTTACTGAGCAAATAATAATCTATGGATGAATGAGTGTGAGTACCTACAATCGTAGTCCGCTGGCCAGCGTCGGCGTTTGGCGGGAACCCGACTGTATGTAGGTACCTACGCGTATGCGTTGTTAAAAAACTATGAAATGGCTTTGATTTACTCGTTATTCTTACTTGTGACTTGTTATATTCATAAGAATACACGATATAACAACGCAATATGTACTCATTTAACGAGATTTTATGTTTTTAAAGAATGTGAGGTTGCTCGTTCCTCACAGGAGGCACCAAAATTAAATGTTGGGACTTCGTCTGCAGCAAGGATTGCATTACCCTGATGCTAGTATTCACAACCCTGAGATTCCGGGTGACGAGAAAAGAACATACACTAACCTGGGATCTGGAAAGGGCAGGGACTGAAGTTACCGCTTCACTCGGGACTTGTAGAGCCGGCCGGCGGAGCGTGTATTCAATTTACTCTTCAGATTATTTCTTGATTCACATCACCAGAGGGTTACGAAAACTAATCAGTCAATCACTTGGTGGCGAAGTCGTTTTATTATTGATTTTTACATTTATTTTCACGGATGATCTCGGGAGCAGTTACGCGTGGCCGCGACGCGCACTTGCAACGGATTCTTGTTGTTCCCGCCGCCAGAGTGCGGGAGTGCAGCGCGAGCGTTTAGCGTCGCTTGCAATTATGGCGGTAAATTTGAATTAGGCGGGAAAGGAATAGATAGGACATTTCGGGATTGGTTTAATGTTTATCCAATGTTATTTAGAATATCTTCTTAGTCTCTTCCCAACTATACTGTGGTTGGCTTCCCACACGCTTGGTGAATATCAGTACCATACATAAAGTGACCTCCTGTGGGATCTCCATAAACCATTTACTAGATAATACACACAGGTTGTCAAAAGTTTTGGTTTACTAATTTAACTTTACCAACTATCAAATTTTTATAAAACACTTCATCCAAGAAAAAACCACATATTTACTTCTACAATGTGTCTTTTTATCAAATAAAATGTTCAGTAACATTTTACGCCACCCGCTGAAAAACAAGCACCTCTGAACTTTAGTATTCAATTAGCTCAACAAAAGTTCGCCCTCCAATTGGGACAAAAGCTAAGTAATCCGGCACACAGGGACTCGTCACAACACGAACTCGTCACAACACACCCTCCATGCGCCCAGTCACCAGATAACAGCTCACTATTAAATTATCACTGTGAACATTGCTTTCCCAATCTGTTCGGTGCTTACACATTTTAAATTCAATTACTTTTTCCAATTTACACGGGGATTCCCCCTCAATAAGTGACAGAATTGATTTGTTACACGTGTGATGTGTTCGGGTTTTTGTTTTTTGCGATCCATTATTTGCAGGGTTTGGGGACATTCGGAAAATGGTTGTCGGGTTTGAGGAATGGGAGATGGAAACGCTTATTTTTCTTCCTATGTGTACTAAGAGGTCTTTTTTTTATCGTGGTAAAATCATCAAATGAGTCTTCCCACCCAAGGCAGAGCGGAAGGGACTGTCAGACTCGTACTGACTAAAATCTACGGTGTCCTTCAATAGTCCTTTACGTTCCGGGTTCACGGTAATTCGTAAGTCCCGTGACTCCAGTATACTAAGGGGTCTGAGAAAAATAAATCAGAATTTAACGCTGCCTTGAATAATTTAATTGTAATATGATATCAGAACGTCCTTAGAACCTAAAAGATACGTGTATGTCCACCAATACGCACTTTGTCCGTTTTATGAATTATGACCCCCTTTTCTCTTTTAGAGAACAGTGTCCCAACTTGAACTTGAACCTTGAACACTAATTACGCTTATACTGAAGAAATAAATAAGCTAAATTCGTTTTTTTTGTTTTGTTTTAAGTTTAAAAGAAAGCTTGACCCGCACTGAGAAACCGAAGAATACCTGAAAATACAAAATAGAGATGCTTTTACGATGTCAAGCGTTATAAGAATTCAAAGACTAGGACTAAATTCTATTTCCTCTTCATAATCTCTAGCAGCAGGATACTTGTCTAGTTCTTACATCATATTTCACTTAACCCTTACCAAAAATACATCACAAATGAAATCTTCATTATGGTTTAATTTTAATGACCCCAAGTTTGGCCAAATCCAAAGGATTTCGGGGTTCTATAGCACAAATACAACCCTTGTCTCGAAGGTGTCCTTGAACCAGTTACAACCCCTTTGTTTGACAAACGCCTTGAGCCCAACAAAGCTGTTAAGCCCAGCTGTGGCCAACATCAATGCTCATTTAGAATAAAAGAATGTTAATGGATAAACTTTGTTACTTTGTAGGAAAGAGAAAAGTTTGTAGTAGTTTATTTTAATTTGATTATGTGGTCTTAATTAAATTCAATCAAAAATTTGTATCATTATAATTACATTAACATTGGGTACAGACAGACGCCAGCACATCAAGCCATCGCAATCTGTCAAATTCTTCAATATTTTTTGCGCTTTATCAAAATAGCAGAAGTTTCATTTTTGATTGGTAAAATTGTCACAGATTGAGGTAGCGCTTTAAGTGTAAATTAATAGCCTTAGTGGTTTAAATTCGTACATTATTACCGAGACAAACGCTTTCATTACTATTCTTAACTTAAAAAAATACTTCACCCTACACTAAAAAATATTCCTGAATCGTGGGTGGGAATAAAAAAAATTTTACTAACATACACAATATCTATTTCTTCATCATAACATATTTTTTTTTTAATTATCAAATAATTTACGTGTTCCAATGCAGCAGTCAATCGTGCCGTTAATATAATAAGAAACCGGTCACAAGTTGGTTAACATTTTACAAAATACTTTTTACTATTATAGGAAAAACATAGATCTGCACAGCTAAAAGAAGTGATTAAATCAACATTCTGGAAAATCGAAAATCAACAGCAGAAACTTGCATGAGTAAACGAAGAAAATAAATATACCTAACTGAAATTTAATTGAACACAGTCTGCTAAAAATCCTTACCGCACAATTTAATTTATCTTACAAAAACGATTTTACCATACGAAACTAATTTGTATCCAATTAGAAAAATAATTACAAACGCGGCAACGAAGCAGATATACATTGGCGAAGGAAAAATAAAACGTCCGAGCAAAATCGAGTGAGATCCGATTTAATTCGATTACGAGCATCGCATTGAAACGTTTCGAATTGAATCGATTTCTAAGTGTTTCGATTTAATTGAAGCCCATGCTGTTCTCGTATCCGAATGCAATTATTTACCATTTACCGGCCGATGCCCGCAACCGTTATAACCAGTGGTGCTTCGTTTGAACGATTTATTATGCTCTCATTAGTTGGTCGAGTTGCTTGCGTATTTAGAGACTGTTTCTTTTTTCTCAGCCATTTTCAACGAGAGGTAGAGACTTTAAAAAACTAATAATTTAAAGTAACATAATAACCGTTTCATCAGGATAATTAGATAAGGAGGTTATTTGAGAAATAATTTGTTTAGACATGAGATAGCTAATCGATATAATAGGATATTGCCTAGGATATCACTAACCGTAACTCTACACTTAAACCAATGAGTTAATGTAATGTTGATAATGATAACATCATTCTACATGTCGATGGTAAAGGTGATGTGTTATCTGCTAATTAAGATCTGTTCGCTAATTAAACATCTATTGATACAACAGCATTCTCAGAATTACAACAATAAAGGTATAGTGTGTATTGTAATTAATTGTTGATGTAAAAAGTTTTAATTAAATTTGAATTATACAATATACATGATGTGGTTACATTTATTTAAATTGTTGTTTTACAAACATTTATTTTAATTGAAGCATTCATACAAATAAACTGCTTCGTTAATGTCCTGGCATATAAGTTTTGTTTAACACATTATTTCGGCACCAATTAAAGTATTTCGTTTTGAAAAATCGTTTAACACAAAACGCTACGAGTTGATTGCCTATCAAACTGTCTTATTTTTATTAATTTTTAAAACTAAACAGAATTTATTGAAATTTTTCTCAATATACAGGAAAAATTTCTAGTGAGGGGCAAAGTATTGTGGAAAAAATATACAAAAGAAAAAAACTCCTTCGGTAATTAGATAGAAAAGTATATGCGCATTTATATAGGGTGAAACTTATATTTATCTAAAATTACTATCAACTCATGCAACTAACGTAATATGTATGGCTTACAAAACACTCATCAACTCATCTACATAAATATATCCAAATGTACAGGGTGTAGCAGAACATCAAACATTTACGATGTGCCGTCGAAATTGGCAATTGATGTCACATCATTAGCGAGTGTCAGGTCGCGCATGATTTGACGGTGTAATGTACCTGTATGTACTTGTGAGTTGCGTTACGTATCAATCTACCGTGATGATTGACGCTCCAGTAAGTTAGAACATCCTGTACCATAATATTTATTTACGTCAATTAGTTGCCTAATTATTCAAAATGTATATTCTTCTAAAAGCGTATGTAAATGACAGTCTACTAATATTATAAAAGCGAGTTTAATGTTTTCACTTCAAAAGTACTGCAACTAATTTGATAAATAAAGGTACAGAGATAGTCAATAGTATCTACATAAATTCGTCACAAACCCGTGATCATCTTGATCTTATGGTAATTAAATCTCGGCATTTTATATAATTTGAATTTAAGAAAAGGTCAATCTATTAAAATCTAATAGTACAGCCCTAGCACCGTTCACAAATAAAAACGTAGACAAAAGGAAAACAATGCTGTCATCAGTACTTTTTAATATCCACCGCCTCACATAAAAATTAAAACAAAAATTGCATCGACATTTATTTATCTGCTCGGTTAAACTTGAGGTTAAACTGCTCGGTTTTTTTTCGTTTGAACGAAGCACAAGAAGGTTCCAGTACTCATTGTCATCAAGTGGCTTTAGATTGCAGGAATCCATTAGAAGCAGATACTGCGAATTAATAGCGAACGCTCCTCACTTGGTAAACTGTTCGATTGAGTCTCTATTCCCTTATATTTTGAGTATAATTTTTATTTTGTACACTTTTCTTTGAAATGAATACTGAGTGATACTGTAGTTGAGTTATCGTAGAAATTAGGTTGTGTAACCTGAAAAAACACTTAAGGAGTCAGAGGCGTAGCTACCGCCGTATCAGCCGTATCAATTATACGGGGCCCCCAAGTGTCAAGGGCCCCCGACGATTGGAATAAAAACATAAAATGTTGCTCTTAAATGAATACTTATCGCGGCGGTAAAGCTCCAATTATTGAACTCTATTTTCAAAAAGGCTATATCTAGTTTTGAATGAGCTAATGAACTAAAAATGAGCTACTATCAGTCAGTAATAGCATTAGTTACACGAGTCAGGATGCTATTGTCTTTGTTCTACTAAACTTAGATTAAAAGGGCCCCAAACAAGTTTTGATACGGGGCCCCTTCTGGCTTAGCTACGCCACTGTAAGGAGTAGATACTAGATGGACCAATAAATAATAGGCATTATGACCATTCTCATCACCACCATATCAGTCGCAGGACGTCCGCAGCTGAACATGGGTCTCCCCTATAGATTTCCAAAAGGACCAGTTGGAATAGAAGACCAGAGTCATTATATGTAGGGCACTAGTATTTAGCTGCATCTAGTTAGACTGGAAGCTGGCTAGATAATAACGAGAGAAAAGATGAAGGGAGAAAGAAGGAAAATATGAAGCAGAAGGGAGCCGATAAAATAACTGAAGGAAAAGCTGTCGTGCTACCTATTTTTGTGAAAGTCCTAATAGATCACATTTCTACTAAACAGCAACACAATACAAAAAGTCATAAATGAATTGCCGACTTCTTCACAATAAGCTTCGAACAAAAACGCAACGCATTAACTCCTGCATTATTAATCAAGAAAAACTAATTCAGAACTTTAAAGGCACTTCAATTAAAATTCAATTTTGCTCAACAATTAGCATGATGAATTAGTGCACAAAGTGAACTGGTCGTTCGCAGGAAGACGCGGAGTGCATCTTAATTCGATTGACTCTATTATGCAGTTGCTTCGTCGGGCAACTGTTGCTAGGCAGGATATCCTGTGCTTGTACTTTAAGGTCTTTCGTTGTGACTCTTATGGTGAATTTCTTCGTAGATGTTCACGTCTCGAAACGGCTGCCCGAGTTGCAGAATTGTCTTAAAAGGGCACTGGAATCCTGGAAATCATGAGATGGCTGAAGAAACTGGGTTTCTTAGTCATTATAAGTCTGACAGTTCCTCCACCCCACCTGGGACTCTTTTGTTCACACTATCTATCTATCCTCCAAAAATGTTAGGTGATTTTCATAATTTAAGCTTTAACCCAGTTGATCTAGTCGCAATCGCAACTGCAGAGTAAGACGTTCTGGATTGGATGTCCAAGTCCAGCAGTATTATTGGGTTTTTCTGGAAATTCCCCTATAGTGGCCACGAAGTCTGGATTTGTGTCTGGTTAATAGCTCCCACAATTATATTATGAGACTTTAACGATTAGAAAAGTTTCTGCCAAACTTCGCGGATTACAGATTAGATATTATTTATTATTAGAAACATTTCCATAGATTGTATAGAGTAGATCTTAGAAAAAAAACAGATGAGTTACACACATCTATATTAAAGTTTCGTCAGCTAATCTACCTCCGGGCACGCCGCAATCGCGGCGGTAAGACCCCTCTTTGAGGAGTGGCTGGATAGGCGTCACGGCGTCCTTACCTTCCGCATGACGCAGGTCCTCACCGGACACGGAAGTTTCGGGAGGTTCCTGTGTCTGATAGGGAGGGAAGAAACGCCTGGGTGTCACCACTGCGAGGATCGTCCGGAGGACACGGTGGAGCATACGGTGCAGGACTGCCCCGCTTGGGCAGAGCACCGCCGTATCCTCACGACGGCGATAGGCGGAGACCTCTCGCGCCCGGCATTGGTCGAGGCCATGCTGCGGGGCGAGACGGAGTGGGAAGCGGTCGCCTCCTTCTGCGAAGCAGTCATGCTCGTGAAGGAGGAGGCGGGCCGCCTGAGGGAGAGGACAGCGTCCTCCCTCCATCCCAGCCGCAGTGGTAGACGCCCACGGCGTCGGACGTCACAGGACGATCTCCGGCCACCGTAGGCGCGGGCATGCGGGCAGCGAGTAATGGGCGACTTGCTGTCCGACCATGGACCATGCCCGGGTCGACGGCGCGTTGTGTTCCACGCGCGCCTCAAAGAGTGTCAGCAAATTGACGGGGCCTGTAGAGGGCCAGAGCCTGCCGGGGTCGCGGGACTTACCCATCACCGTAACCCCGGTACGTAAAGGGCTCGTGAAGGACACCGTGGATTTTAGTCAGTACAAGTCTGACAGTCCCTGCCGCCCTGCCCTGGGTGGGAGCACTCATTTGATGATTTTACCACGATAAAAAAAAAAAAAAAAAAAAGCTAATCTACCTCAAAGCATCAACTGACCATTAAAGCAGATATCCCAACCGGAATCAAAGCTAGCAATTCCTTAATAGATACAATACTGACATAATAGCCGTGTCGACAGCAACGCCATCTATACTACAGACTGCTAAGTGTAAGCAATTCACCAGATGCGATCCGTCGCCACTGGATTCAATTATAGCTATTGCGTCTACTGTGGAACCCTGATATACGGCGTGGTTTGAATTAGAAGATGGTTCCCAAGGCTATTGTGAATTCTTGGAATATTGACATGACGTATCTGTATCTATCTCCTTTTCTCTACCCGGGTCGACGGCGCGTTGTGTTCCACGCGCGCCTCAAAGAGCCAGCATAGTCAGCATAGTGACGGGGCCTGTAGAGGGCCAAAGCCTGCCGGGGTCGCGGGACCAAGGGATTACCGTGACCCCGGTACGTAAAGGGCTATTGAAGGACACCGTGGATTTTAGTCAGCACAAGTCTGACAGTCCCTCCCGCCCTGCCCTGGGTGGGAGGACTCATTTGATGATTTTACTACGATAAAAAAAAACTATCTCCTTTATGATATGGTTGCAAGTACTGCTGAAGTGCGTTAGGTCCTCATTTCGGTTTCTGGATCGAAATCGGATCTAATATTCTTGGCAGAAAATTTTCGGTAACTGCTCGGAGATTAGGTTTGTTACCGGCCAATAAAAAATGACCTTAAGAATATACGAGTAGGTCGCGGGACTGTACGAATTATCGTGACCCCGGAACGTAAAGGGCTATTGAAGGACACCGTGGATTTTAGTCAGTACGAGTCTGACAGTCCCTCCCACTCTGCCCTGGGTGGGAGGACTCATTTGATGATTTTACTACGATAAAAAAAAACTATCTCCTTTATGATATGGTTGCAAGTACTGCTGAAGTGCGTTAGGTCCTCATTTCGGTTTCTGGATCGAAATCGGATCTAATATTCTTGGCAGAAAATTTTCGGTAACTGCTCGGAGATTAGGTTTGTTACCGGCCAATAAAAAATGACCTTAAGAATATACGAGTAGGTCGCGGGACTGTACGAATTATCGTGACCCCGGAACGTAAAGGGCTATTGAAGGACACCGTGGATTTTAGTCAGTACGAGTCTGACAGTCCCTCCCACTCTGCCCTGGGTGGGAGGACTCATTTGATGATTTTACCACGATAAAAAAAAAGAATATACGAGGAATTTTTCAAATGAACAAATCACATTTTTAAGAATACATTTACGGTATCTTTTTTTCATTCAAACAATCTCAGCGCATTGTTCCCAAACAACGACAACTTCTGAAATCCAGAACTAACATTGGCGACCACCAAAAAAGTTCCGAGATTATGAATCTCGACAGAGTCTCGGAGAAGAGAATGATTTGAAATTAACTTTCTTGGATCCTGCAACGAAATTAAACAGCTTTTCTGTTTATAACGGAGGAGTACGAACATTAGTAGTATTCACTTCTCTCCATATCAAATACGAGAAAGAACACAACAAGGCTTATAGAGACAAAAGAACGCTGAAACTGACGCTGACAACTGGAATAAGCCAAGTTGCATCGAGGATAAAAATTACTACTGATATTTACAGGTCCTAAATCGTAAGCTGTTATAGTTGTTTCTATTATAGGAATGGCAAAAAGCATTAATGCACTTTGTTTTAATTTTCACTAGATCCGTAGTAAATGATTCCGGGTGCAGACTGTGCACTATACAACATTGCGTTAATTCTTTCAAAGAATACTTTACGGTGTCTATTACTATTTATTCCAAAACATTCTTCCTTTCTCCATATTTTCGCAGACATCATAAACCTCAGTTTAAATTAACGCCATATGAACTTACCCAACAAAATCTAGGTTAGTAGACCAACCATACGTTGGAAGGTTTAGCGTAGATATAGAATGTAGATCGCACACGGTGCGATTCAATTATAGCTATCGATGCTCCTAGCGATAGGTGGCTTGAGAGGTACTCAACACTGAAATGCAGCGTTGAATGTAGACAGAATTAGCACTGCATTTGTGATAGGCAAATGAACAGAGGCTAAGATAGAACAGCTGGAAATAGCAAGACAATAAAATAACGAGACAATAGAATTTGCACAATTCTGTTGTCTACTGTATTTTTTGTAATTTAATTAAATGAATGATTTTTAGATATTTTTATGACCTTTTAAGATTTATTTATTAATTTTTCAAATCAATTACAGCAACTTTACAGATTTCTCCAAGACATTTTTTTGCATTTATGATTATTGTTGCTTGACGTCACAATATATGGTGCCAAAAAAAATGGCGGGTCAGGGGAAAGAGTATCCATAGTAAAGACGTTTTGACTCAACGTGGAAAACAAGAGAAGAACAGAAAAGTAAATACTAACTATATAGTTAGGATTTATATATAGCGAGAAGTTAAAAAAGTTTTAACTACAAATTGTAGTAAAAATATTGCCGGTTTAGACACGCCTTAACAGAGACGTTTCCAGAAATAGGCACCCTGTCTAAAACCGGTATCTGGATGGATATTAGTGCATCTCAGCGCACTCCACTATGCACTGTCGTGATCCATGAACGACACAGCTTAGAATACTCCGACGTGCCGATATTAATGAACAGAATGTGCAAGTTTAGTTCTATTTTGGTACAAATGTTTGTTTATACGTTTAAGGCGGACAAATGACAATACAGCGCGATCGAGTCGTGTTTATTAGATATAAACACGCTGGATGCGAGCCGCTTTCAACCGGCCCTACTGGAAATCTATAGGGGAGGCTTATGTCCAGCAGTGGAAGTCCCACTGCTGGAATGATCTTGATGATATGTTTAAGAGCATGCACGCATTCGTCGCGCATTTCGTACAAAATTTTTAAGTTCCCATATTTGGAAATTACTGAAACAATTTTAATGAAACTTCGCACACTTAAGCAGGCTGGCTGGGGGCCTTAAAGTAATTTTCGGCCACCACAGGATTGTCCGGTTAAGTAGCATCAAATCTTCAGCATAGCCGCAGTAGCATCCTTATAGAGTTGTTGAGCTACGAGAGGCCTTAAAAAAAACAACATAACAGGATAACATAGGTCTAAAAAGTTAAAAATGTCCTATTATAAAAAGAAATTCGGAACTTACATAATAACACATTTTTTCAACATTCTTTTCTACTTACGTGTGTGACTTTAAACGTTTGTAAAGGCAGACAGTATAGAGAACCAACCATATAAAAAACACAAGAAGAGTCAATTAACACAAATGGTACACAATCCAGCTTTGTCTTTGGGAAGCGCTATAGTTTTACAGAACTCCAGAAACGAATTAGCATGATTTCCACTTGACGTATTTTGATCCCAGTTCTCGGAAATTCTGTCACACTAAAGGCAACTGTCCAACTATGTTTTCTCAATTCACGGAAATCCTGTTTCAGTACAGGCAAATATGTTTCTGGGAAACGCAATGGTACTGTCAGTGTCCTTAATTACATGACCCATTTTATACAGCAGGATAAAGAAAAGGTGGGTCAAGTAATGCTTGAGAATAAACCCCTGTACTATAACTACGAAGAGGGGTAGATGAAACTAACTGAGTAAGGTTCAGAGAAGACAAACCCCCTTTAGTTTAGGATTAGTTTTCTCTGAAGCTTACTGTACCATTGACCATCGAGGTGGTAAACGCCACCAATTAGTGTCAACTACCACCCTGGTGGCAAACTGGGGGGGCAGATGGGAATAACCGAGTACTATCACTATATTCTAGAAACTAATTAACAATGGCTTCAGGCCGAGTTGTCAGCAAGTGACCGCGTGAAGACATACAGCTTGCCAACTGGTGGCGACAGCATGTTCTGATTATAACTAGATGACGTCTAATTTTGTTGTTTTTATAACATAGGCTAAAAACTTATAAAATTCACCAACCCACATTTGGGCTCTGGTGAATCGTAACCCACTCGCATACACGAAAAGTAAACTGATGTCTAAACAGTAGAAACATTACCTAGCTTGTGGGAATGTTCTCAAGAGTTACCGCGGCTCTGGAATGAAAAACGCATTTCATAGCTTGCAACCGAATTTAGGGTACCCGTAACATAATCCTGCCGGGGTCGCGGAGCTGTTTCATCAGGTAACCGTAACCCAGGAACGTAAAGGGCTATTGAAGGATCCTCGTGGATTTTAGTCAGTACAAGTCTGACAGTCCCTCCCGTCCCGCCCTGAGGGAAGAGGCAGTCTCATTTGATGATTTTACCACGATAAAAAAACATGACACTATACGAGTACTTATTTCAAAGGCTCCGAAAAACCAAAAAAAAAACAACAACCAATCAAAATGATGGAACTACTGTACCTACCCACCATCCTTCTTACGTTAAGAAGTTAATATTAGTGTAGTGTTCCGCGAATATTGATTGCTGGTCACCTTGACAAGGGTTTAGCAGTTCCCGAAGGTGCGAAGCTTTCAACTATTGACGTCCGTATTCTGTTCCCAAGATGGATTTAAGTTGATTTGTTTTGGGAAATCATTAATGTGAGATAATGAAATGCATAAAAAATGATTTTACTTCATTCCTGTAAGTTTCCCGTAAATTCCTTTTTCTCAACCCTCTAGGTTGAAAAAAAGAGCAGATCAGATTTGAGATTGCCTTGTTTTTTTATATTTTTGGCTTATATTTGGAATATGGTGTAAAAAGACACAAAAATAAAAGTGGGCTTATTTTTTAACAATATTTTTTTAGATTCCACATTGTGTCCACGTTTTCGGTAGTTTTGTGCTGGATTTTATTATTTAATTGTTCTGCTATCCGTGCGGAAAAAGAATAGTGGGGAGTTTAATTTTTTTTTTACCTTTGTCCCGCTGCTGCGCAAAGGTCTTCCCCATAACCTTCCACATTTCAATTTACAATAATGAAAATTAAAAAAACAAAAACCTTTGACTAATTTTTATATACTTTTTTCGTGGGGAATTAATAATGTGGCAAATTTACAACGATCCATCCTTTCATATCGACACAGAAAGCGATATCACTCCGTCTCTCAAAGCGATATCGCTGTGTCCCTCCCAGAATAATCCCCCCTGGATGGGTGTCGGAATTTCAGTGGTTTACAAAGGTGTATTGTTTGTTCCCAGCTAAGATTAAATTTGTTGAGCCACTCGTGAGCAAGGCCTGACGTGTCGCCGGGCTGAGCTCTTTCTTTATTGTCCCCGAGTCATTTTAACTCGGGTCTGCATTATAAGTTTTTTGTTTTCTTGATAGAGTGGGGTTCGAAAGGATATTGCCGTGTCAGCGTTTGATGGAACAAACAGATCGTTTTATTTTGAAAATAATAATGTGAGTTTTTGTTATTTAAATTATAATATATTTAGTAAATCCTCATTTTGTATAACAGTTACTGTAGTTTTTTAGTCATTGAACACAAATTAAAGTAAACATCGAACTATTACCTGTAGTATGCGACCACGAGAAGAGTGAAAACGTCAGTGACCTCCAACCTTCAGAAAATAATATATTATAAAACTTTGTGCAAATGATCGTTCAATGGTATTTATTATCGTCATCTTGTTAATGCTATTTTCATATGACAACATTGTTTATTTAACTGTTATAAAACCGTTCATGACGTCACAATATGGCGCTAGGACAGTTTCAGCATTACTGACTTATTGTCGCGAGCTACACGCTCAAACGACTCGCGACTTATGACTGCAAACAAATTATTTAAAAAAAGAAACTGTTAGATTAATTTTCTTTATTAAACTTATTCGTTACATTTTATTTATTTTTTGTTGGCCAACCTGTATCGGGAACAGGGTACAAGCTACCGTAAGTCAGGACTCCAGAGAAAAGAACCTCCTAACAATGCGCGCCGTGTCCTAAATAACTGCTTTATTTTTAGATTATTTTTTTATTTATGTAGATATGGACCATAATTATAGTTTCTTTATTGTAAAAATCAACACCAATAAAAAAAGACCGCTTGTTCCAAACATCGTTTTTACACTGAGTTCTAACATTTACAACAATCTATCCTTCCTTGTTACGAACTACCTTCCCCACATAATTACCACACAAAAATCCCCCAAAAAAATTAAGGCCCGAACACACAAAACCGTTTACCCATCCATTACCAACTACTACTAAAAAAGGCCGAGGCGTCAAAAGGCTCCATCTATCAACGGCCCTTAAACTACGCCTAGTGAAAGTCGGCGTGAGTAGGAACAAAGCGCTAATGGAAACCGTGCTTAATTATACACGTCATTAACATGGACAATGGAAGGTAGTTTTAGGTGAATTGTGTGGACTAGCCCTTATGTTGTGTTAGTGTGATTTAAATGGAGTAAGATTGTGTTTGGTGAGTCGGTTTATGAAATCGTTTTAATGACGTGCTAAACTAAAGTTCTGGTCGCAGGTGCTGGATGAGCAACGAGCATTCCTTCCATTTTGAGGTTCCGTGTCTCGAAAAGTACGGTCCCGACTATAATTTATCTCTCTATTATCGAAATCAAGCAGAATCTATGTTTCCGACGACTTTCGTCATCTTGCAATAATTGAATAAACATTCCAAATTTTTGGTGGCCTGAAAATGATCACATTGATCACTTTATCACAAAAACTGATTTTCGGTTTCAATTGCTTTGGTATAAACTGCACTATTCACGAAGAATTAATTTAACTGTCTTGCAGCAAAATTAATCAGAAAAAAAGAATAGCACTGCCGTCCTCTAACTAAAAGGCCGTTAAGCCACAGTTGCTCGTTTTTCACTTTTTAATGTAGTCTTATACAACTTTCGATGCTCTATCTTTTGGTCTAAGAATCATTTTTCTATGATTAATAGTTTAGGAGATACAGGAAGATTGCTGTTCAGTTAAACCACATAAAATGCATAATAAAAATTAGAAAATGAATTTAAATAAATATAAATGAATTAAACATATAACATATTGTGCAATAACACTATGCCTACATATATAATTTGCAGCCTTGTTCCTAGATAGCATACTTTTCAAGAGACATCAATTCACAATTTTAGCGTTTTCTCGAAAACTAGTTTTTGCACTTAACGGCCTTTTAGTTAGAGGACGGCAGCAGATGAGTAGAAAACATAATTTCAGAACCAAAATTGTTGCAATCATAGTGGATCTATTCACTATTTATTGTTTAGTTTTACTTTTTACTTTTCTTTTGTTTTCTTTTATTTGATGTGAGAAATTGTTGTTTCTGTAGATTCATGTAATTTACGTCTACATACATATTTTAAATGCTGTGTTTACCTATAAGTAATTGTTACACTATTGTAATTATATTGTACTAGTACGTAAGATCTTGTTTCCTGTGTAAGCAATTGTTGGTGAACCTAATCAATAAAAATTAAAATTTATAATTTTAATGTTTTTTTTGTAATTTCTTTTTTGTATTTTTTTTTTAAAATGTAAACAGATAGGAAAAAATAATAATAAAGGACTTAAAAATAAAATAAAATATTCAGTATATCAGCAACCTCCGAATGATACCGATCCGATTTAAAAACTCCCAAACCGATAATAACGTCCCCATATAAAAAATTATCACAACACTATTCTACTGCCTTCTAATCTAATTTTCATCCAAACTGGTCAGTCGAGGGTTGTAAAAAAAATCCCGAAATAAGTGTCTAACACTGACATCCTTAAGTATAACCAGTAGATTAGTAGGAATATCCCTGAGTTGGCAACACTGGGTGAAATTACATGGGTCTGTTGGGCCTTGTAGTAGATATAAACGGAATGTGAGCTAAAACGAGCGGGGTTGAATCGGCCCCATGCGTCCGGCGAAGACATTCAACGTCGCACTGCTACTTTTGTTTTTCTTTTTTGATATTTTTGCTAACTTGTGAAACTAACCCGTTAGTATTTGTTCCAATATGGTTGCCAGACTATTATTAGATACTGACATGGTAGAATTTTTACAATAACTGGTTGTTTGCAAATAAATAAAATAAAATAATGGAAGTACTCGTAATTTATTTTCTAGTAATCACTATAATTTTGCGTTTTTAATACGATTTCCACAGGTGATAAAAAAAACTGCCTTGTTGGTCTAGTGGTCGCAAGCGCGTCTTCTGACCATGAGGTCTTGGGTTCAATTCCCAGTCCCGGCAAAGTGTTATTGGGTTTTTCCATAAAAAAATTCTCAGTAGCAGCCATGAAGTTTGGATTTGTGCTGGTTTTATGGCAATAGACCCCAGTTATATTGAAATTTAACATATTTGACAAAACGTGGGTATACTATTAGAATATAATAGAACAGAGTAGAAAAAACATTTATTTGATCTTGGACACGCACACACGGAAATAGTAATAAAAATGAAAAAAATACAATAAGAAACCAACTCAGCTTAAAGATACTCCCCTACTATTCCATAATTATTCATTTCGTTCATTCTTCGGGATTTCGCCGAGCCACAGTAAATGCTACCTTTTAGGAGTTGCAGTGGTTTGAGAATAATGTGGAATGTACAAAAAATGTCTTGGATTATAATTATGTGATTTAATATTTTTGTACAACATTTTTCAGCGCAAAGTGAACCATGCAACAATGTAAAAATATTTATTTTGCTGGACTATGAGAATTTTCAATAACCATTCTATAATAGTCGACACTAAATCTCCCAAAGTAATCGAAAGCAATTCTAGAAATAATTTAAAACAGAATCAAAATCTATTATTTTTAAATGAACGAAAAAATCTTTTTCTTCTTCACATTTTCAGATAACAGTTATTTGATAGCGAAATTGATAACAGCCATCTTATATTACGAGTTAAGCTTCGTTACAAAATTGAACGCAATTCATTACTCCGCAAATTGGTTTTTGATGCCTTAATTGAAATAGTAGATATTCTAAGACATGCAATATTTTTCTTTATGAAGATAAGATTATTGAAAACATGCTATCAGGACTTAGATGTTTTTTTTTCGAAGATAAAAGATAATGTTATCTACTTTTTTTTTATCGTGATAAAATCATCAAATGAGTCCTCCCACCCAGGGCAGAGCGGGAGGGACTGTCAGACTCGTACTGACTAAAATCCACCCGTGTTTCTTCAGATGCCCTTTACGTTCCGCGGATTAAGAAAAAATCCGCGAACCCAGCAGGCATTTGGCCCCGTAAGGGGACGTAGGTGACGCGTGAAACACGACGCGCCACCGACCCGGGCTTAGTCCTTGGACTCACAAATTACCGTAACCCCGGTACGTAAAGGGCTATTGAAAGACACCTTGGATTTTAGTCAGTCAAGTCCGACAGTGGGTGGAAGGACACATTTGATGATTTTACCACGATAAAAAAAAAGTGAAATCACTTAGATGTCGCCACAGGTTTCAGGTAGCCTGTGGTACAGTTGCCCGGTATGGACCGCTAGGAGGTCGATACATCATCATTCAACAGATGAATCTATAGAATTTGTTCAATAACAGAGTTTCAAAAGGTTATATTCTTACATTATCAAAGAGCAATCCAACCTATTTTGTTAATTGGACTATATTAATTTAAATAAAAAGAAATTTATTTGAGAACGAACAGATTTCTTCAATTACGCCGAAAAATTAATCGGAAATGAAAAATTAGGGATCTTTACTTGAAGAATTAATGTAAATTAGATTGTAATTGAAATGAATTAGGACATTAATGATGAATTGATGCGACTAATTAATACAATTAGACCAGTAATTAATCGAAATTAAAAATAAGGGAACGCAATTCGTAGAACTAATGAAGAAGAAAATTATTATGAAAAAGATAATCCAATACGAAAGTATGAATGGAAATATCTTTTACCTATTGTGAGAGGATGTGGTCGCGGGACTTACGAATTACCGTGACCCCGGTACGTAAAGGGCTATTGAAAGCCACCGTAGATTTTAGTCAGTCAAGTCTGACAGTCCCTCTCGACCTGCGCTGGGTGGGAGGAGTCGTTTGATGATTTTACCACGATAAAAATTAAAAAAAATAAGAAAGTATGACTGGAAATATCTTTTACCTATCGTGAGACGATGTGGCGACTCCATGGTGTGAGAGTTAATTAGGCTATGCGGCATGGCTTTACTTAACATTTACACATATTTAATAAATACATAAGTCCTGGTTTCTTCACGATTTTTTACCTTTAATGTCCAAGATAAACTGATAAAGTATATTCTTGAAAAAAGATACATTTAGTACAAGTATTTAATCTACTATAAACTCTAGCAAACCCGGGTTTGACACTGCTGGCTATACATAATTATGTTACGTACGACAATATATATGTCCTTTAGGTATTATTTATATTTATAGACAAAAATATATACAAATACAAATTGTAACTAGTGGACCGAAACCACCAAAAAAAGCATCAAAATCCGTTGCGTAACACAACAGATGCGGTCACATAGATTGACAGAAAAATTGCGCTTCATTTTATGATAAGTAGCATAGATATAGACATTATCAATGAAATATAGGCTTACTTATCGATAAAAAGACCACTTGTAGACTAGCGACTGATTCTACATACAGTTATCTTTAGTAAAAAAAAACGACGGGTTGCACTCTGGGAGTGCCCGGCAGAAGTGAAAACTTGAATAGTAATAAACACACACGAACATTCGTGCAAGCGCCCTGGGCCCTCTTACGAATTTTCGATCAGGTCACGTGTCCTGACGCGAGTTTAACATTTTTTACCCATTCCAAAAAAGTGCACAAAGCCGCTAAAGAAGTTTTCACTTCAAAATTATCTCTTCAATTCAGCATCTTGTGGGTTTCTAATAGAAGTTTTCTGGAATATCGTTAACCATCTGATGGCTCACTCTACCACTGCGCGCTCATTGCGTTTTATATGCGTCATATAGTTATTCCCACGTTACATTGGGCCACGCAACTGGCCTGTTGGTCTAGTGGTTAGTGACCCTGACTGCTATGCCGGAGGTCGTGGGTTCGATTCCCACCCAGGACAAATGTTTGTGTGATGAGCACGATCATTTGTTCTGTGTCTGGGTGTTATTTATCTATAATATGTATGTATTTAGAAATATATAAGTATGTTTATCAGTTGTCTAGTACCCATAACACAAGCTCTGCTTAGCTTGGGACTAGATGGCGTTGTGTGATAGTTGTGGAATATTTATTTATTTATTTTATTTATTTCACGTTCATTGTTATATTTCACGAAATTGCTTCCACAGAGGTGGGAGGAAGATGTTATACATTAAACAAGTTAGTCTATTAAAAACTATGTTCATTTAAAAAATAAGCTTTTATTGTTAAAAAATACTTAAGGTGTAGAGTCTATCTTAAGTATTTTTTAAAAAGTACTTGTCAAGATAATCAAACTAGTCTAAACTTTATGGGTTTGTGGCGTTTCGTTACAGAATTCCTATGGCCACCTTCCAGCTCCATCATCAGATCAGCTCCATGTCATCATAATATTACATTGTCACGCGATATACACATACGTGCAAAATTTCAGCTCAATCGAAAACCGGGAAGTGGATCAAAAACTTGTAAGATTTGATTACAGACAACGGGACAGGTGAAACTAAATAAAAGCTTGTAAAAACACGCAAAATGAAACGTTCCCTAATTGAAAATAATTCATTGCCGATATGTGCACTCGTTCCTGAAGTTCCTGAAGTAAAGGGTCTTCTTCACAGACGAACGACAAAGTGATCCTTTAAGAGCTCCGTTTTTTCTTCTGAGATACGGGATTCTAAAAATGTAAGTCCTTGTGTGGACTGGTCTAGAGTATTCAAAGTACATTATAACACCAAGTTAACTGAGCAGTCTAATATTACGAGTATAACCACAATCAGCTACGGAACACCAGTGTGTACTAATTAGTAATGGGTACTTACGGACTTGCTCATTAATTTATCGCATGCGAGGTCCGGAAGTTGTTTCATGCTTATAATGTTGTTTTTGAATAGAACAAAAATATTTCGTCTGTTTGGTATTATTTTTTTATCGTGGTAAAATCATCAAATGAGTCCTCCTACCCAGGGCAGGGCGGGAGGGACTATCAGACTTGTACTGACTAAAATCCACGGTGTCCTTCAATAGCCCTTTACGTACCGGGGTCACGGTAATCCGTTAGTCCCGCGACTTCGGCTGTTTGGTTAGTTTTTTTTTTAAATTCAATAGGTTTGCTCTTGACCTTTGTCTAGGTCAGGAGTGATTAAGACAAGGTCGACGATGGAGCGAGGAATTTGGGCAACTGGTTTTGTTAATTTTTTTTCTCAGTTAAAATACTAGGATACGCGAAGGACAGAAGTTTTCGGGAACTTCCTATTGCAAATTGGCGTTTAAAAAGTAGAATAAACAAATTTCGATTTAAATAATGTCTTTGACGGCACGTTTGGCGCGAGGGCCAAGCAATCATTTACTGCACTGCGTATCACGAGTTTGATTACCGAACTGATTTGTATGATCTGTAAATACGAGTAGTTGTTCCGTCTGGGTGTTCGTGTATGCGAGTTTCTATATTTGTTAACTAGTCCACGACACAGGAGAAATTCCTAGTATCGGACAAGGTTAAAAAAAACAAACACAATAACAGATGATGAATCTGTGAGAGAGATGATGACATTTGTGTCTATCAGAAAACCTGCGCTGTGACTTTTTTTAAATGTACATTTTTTAAATGCACTTGCTGAGATAGCGGCCTTTTGGCCTCGTACAGGGCTAAATTTGTTGTGCTACTTTTTTATTATTTCTTTATTTTCTTTTGTTTCCCACTTATTTTGTTTTTGATTTTTAACAACTTTGTGTGGTTGTTCTGTCCTGTCAGTCCAATAAAAACCTTTTCTTTCTTTCTTTCTAGGTGCCTTGTGATTTTTTGAAAAAGTCATCCCTATCAAATAATCTCCTTCTTTTAAATACCTTGCCAAGAGGGCTTTATTTTGTTTCAAAAATACAATCATTCATTTTCCTATTAACATTGATTAACGTTCAATCATTTATCATTAAAAAAACACATTATTGTTTTTTACAAACATACATACACAACAACCAGTCAGTTTCATACAGCGAGTGGAAATTATGATTACAACCAACACCACTACGTACATACTCATTAGAAGGCCAGTCTTAAGTATTAATTTATGGCACACGCCACCTCTGAGCTTATTAAATAGTGCAGGTATAAAATCTTGAATGCATTTTATCTATACATATAATAAATCTGTAGAAGGGTCAATTCTGTACATTGAAAATATTGAAAAAATAAATAGCGGGGGGGTTGCTGGATCGATACCAAACCCAAATATATGATTAAAAAATTTTTTGTCTGTCTGTCTGTCTGTCTGTCTGTTTGTGCAGGCATCACGTGAAAACTAACGGTTCGATTTCGATGAAACTTGGTATAATTATTCCTTATTATCCTGGGCATAACATAGGATACTTTTTATCCTGGAAAAATACGTAGAAAAAAATCTTATTTTTCAGTTTTATTCATAGACGTTGTTCTGTAGAACCGCGAACACACGTTGCATTACCCGCAGTGGATTCAGCGCCGTAATATTTATAAGATGTCATTGTCAGAGTTACTCAAAATGGGGAAATAAACCATCCACGCGAAGACCGACATCCGCGCGGACGGAGTCGCGGGCGGAAGCTAGTAGAAAATATACATACATCTATTAATACAGTATTAACATATAAACACATAAAAAAGTTTGCGATCACTTTTGTTTTTAGCGTGGTAAAACCATAAAATGAGTCCTCCCACCCTGGACAGAGCGGGAGGGACTGTCAGACTCGTACTGTCTAAAATCCACGGTGTGACCTGCTTAGGCAAACCTGCGACCCCGGCAAGCGTTTGGCCTTGTCAGTTTGCTGACAGCTTCTTGAGACGCAAGTGGAACACAACGTGCCTTTGAGCCGGGTCTGGTTTTTGCACTGACGGCGTGCTACCTATTACTCACCGTACGCAAGCCCGTGTCTATGGTGGCTGGAAATCGCTACGCGACGTCCGACGCTCTAAGCGTCTTCCGCTGCGTCTGGGGAGTAACGTGGAAGGTGTCCTCTGTTTCAAATATCCCGCCTCCTCTTTCGCTACAAAACAGCTTTCCTTATAAAACTAGTCGAAGTCTAATCCAAAACATCGAGTTATATTTTTACACTGTAAACCCGACACACAGTAATCAGAGAACTTACAGAAGAAACTGGCAATTTGGTGCTTAAAAGGACTAAATTTTCATTCCTATTTCCCTTTACCCGAAATGATCATAATTCCAAACTGCAAATTCTCCAAAAACAAGCTACATAAATTCAAGTTTCGTAGTTAATAAGAAAGTAAACAAAAAGAGTACTGTTTCATTAATTTGTAAGGAGACAATAAGCCCGCAAATCCCCTATAACAGACGACTGTTGGGTCGAGTTGGCCTCTTTGAACACCTGTACCTTGCCCCTATTATAAGTTATTAATACACCCCCACTTTCACCCCGGGGAATACTAGGTGATTTTGGGAACTGATTTCAAGTAAGAAAATGAAAAAATTAAACTAGAATTTTCGTTGCTATAATTTCAAAACTTGAAGACGCAGCGTAGGCAGGCCTCCCACTACGACGTCGTGAGAGTCGCGGGCAACCGATAGATGCAAGTATTGAAATTGTCGTTCAGTGTGGTCTAAGGGGGAAGCATATCGGTCGTGATGATAAATTGAACTTTGCATGATTAAATATCCATACAAAATTAGAAGAGGAATATGTTAAAAGCTCCTGAAAGGTAAAAGCCTTAAAAAGTTTTTCAATTGTTGATCCTGGTCGCGGGTCTAACGAATTACCGTGACCCCGGTACGTAAAGGGCTAGTGAAGGACACCGTGTATTTTAGTCAGTACGAGTCTGACAGTCCCTCCCGCCCTGCCCTGGGTGGGAGGACTCATTTGATGATTTCACCACGATAAAAAAAAATTTTGATCCTTTTAAGAATTAGTAGTATTTTTATTTCTTTTTTCTACCTTCTTATACGTCAACATATTTTATCAATTTTCGCGCTATCGCTATCGGAAACTCATGGCTATTTACTCGAGTTTTAGATAGAAACTGTCTAGATGTGTCATTGTATTCTAAGATAAATCGATCAGATAAACCAAGATAATGGATTTGTGAATTTATCAAAACGATCAAAAGCACTGAAAGAAGTTTTGAAACATCATGTTGGATCATTAAGTATACTTCTTTGATTGTACAGACGTGCTGGACATCAACCTACCTGAATCTGTCAAACTTAAATAGATTATCACAATAGTGGAAGGTTAATGTTCGATTGGTCAAATTTGACAGATCCGGGTAGGTTGACCTGCTGGTGTCTCTACAAGCACATTGTCACAGTTAACAATTGGGATATTTAGCACTCATTGAATAATAATAATAATAAAATCCTGCTTTAAAGCTACCTGTCCAAAGGAAACGGAGAAAATTTTAAATCAACCAATAGGATTGCACTAAATCTCCGCTCCTCTTCAACTGTGCAATCCGTTTCTCCGCTTTGTTTCTCGATTTCGCCGCTTCGCAGCCACGCTCTGCTCCTGTGGACAGGCAACCTAAGCGCCAATAATTATAGTGTAGATGAGACCTAAGATAAAGCGAGATCACCCAAAAAGAAACTAGAAGTCTGCGCACCGATAGAAAAATATAAAATCTGTTTGGCGCTGAATTGCTATGCATGCTGGTGGGTCAATGGTCAATGAGTGGTGATGGTGGTCAAGTAAATGGTCCGTTGCCCTGGGGGATCCACTAATGACTGTTGTTGCTGACCCTTCCGCCCCAAAATATAACACAAAACGAACATGAAAGGGCATGTGGGCGGCGAGTAATGGGCGACTCGCTGTCCGACCATGGACCATGCCCGGGTCGACGGCGCGTTGTGTTCCACGTGCGCCTCAAGGAGTGTCAGCATAGTGACGGGGCCTGTAGTGGGCCAAAGCCTGCCGGGGTTGCGGGACTCACAAATTACCGTGACCCCGGTACGTAAAGGGCTATTGAAGGACACCGTGGATTTTAGTCAGTCAAGTCTGACAGTCCGTCTCGACCTGCCCTGGGTGGGAGGACTCATTTGATGATTTTACCATGATAAAAAAAAAGACGAACATGAAACTGATTTCGATCGATATACATACCAATTCTATGGCTGGTGGAACTATTTAACATAAACAAATAGTAATAATAAGGTGTTAAAACAATGGCTGTCCAGAGCGCACGTGGAACTGTCATCATTTGTCAGCCACAGCACCTCTCAACTGAATTAATAACTGGGTATCAAACCCCAACACGATTTATGATCTTAATATAACTTATGTTGCTTGTAATTAGACTCGATGTTCTGTTGTTGTTGTGGTTGAGGTAAGCTGAGTTAGTATAAATATATTGTTTAAATGAAGTTAATTAACATAACTAGCTAAATAATTGCTTATATCTTATAGTGTACTTTTTTCGAGTGTAAAAAGAAAGTTATTTTTATCTGTATCGATCTGGTCGCGGGACTCACGAATTACCGTGACCCCGGAACGTAAAAGGCTATTGAAAGACACCATGGATTTTAGTCAGTACAGGTCTGACAATCCCTCAGGGTCTGCCTTGGGTGGGAGGACTCATTTGATGATTTTACCACGTCAAAAAGAAAAAAAAATGTATGGATCTGTATGGATGTCTGCGATGTATCTGTCAAACATTGGCTCTATTATACAGATACATCGCTTGTTGGGATGTCCTGTGCCTCCTTGAACCATGATCATCATCAACAGCTAGAAGGTGTCTACTGCTGAACAAAGGCCTCCCTTTGGACTCTTCGAACGCAAATCCGCTACTTGCATCTAACGTTCTTCGAACAAACCTTGTTAAAATGGGTGTTATCAACTTATTAGAGTTTTTTACTGGTAACTTTAACTGGGTAACGCAATTGAGGTGTCTGCCTCATCTGCCTACTGCTGCGTGTCGCAAGATCGATTCCCGCGCGGTACTTTGTATGATCTATAAGTGGTTTTTCCGGGTGTAACTGTCAGTGAAAAGTGTTAGTTAAATGTTTGTCAATTACCGTGACCCCGGTACATAAAGGGCTATTGAAGGACACCGTGGATTTTCGTCAGTACGAGTCTGATAGTCCCTCCCGCTCTGCCCTGGGTGGTCAGAATCATGTGATGATTTTACCACGATAAAAGAAGGAGGTAGATCCCACCAACCTCAAAAATAATAAATATAAAATTTACCATAACAATGACACAGTAGTAATTAATATCCTGAAAAAAATATAGGTATGTATTAAGACTTCAAAAAATAAACCCTCTTACAAAATGTAATAACGCTATGTTCTCAGCACAATACGCAACAATGCAAATAATTCATTGTTTTACAAAACAATGACTTGAGCTACTCAAATCTCTTGAAGAAAATTTCGATGTACAGACGCCAGCACTTTTTCATATTTCTTGAATCAAGTTTAAACTTATTTACAAAACTATGTATACAAGTTTAAACTTATTTACAAATCTATGGTTTATAATCGATTGGGATTTGTTACGCCGTACTTGCCGAGGTTGATCTGTGGATAGGTGACCATTTATTGTATGATAGCTAGTATACTCCGTGCCTCGGAGAGCACGTCAAGCCAATGGTCCCAACTGTAATTCTTGGATTTTTAGCATTTGGGGGTAGGAGGAACAGAGTGGAAAGTTCCTCACTACCACGGTGAAAAGGAAGGTACCTTCCGACCAGACGGGTGTTGTGTCAGGTGGGCTTTCTGCCCGACATTCATTGTCGGAATGTTCTTTGTCTTCTAAACTCGCGGATAACTTCGATTGCGAGATGTATACATCTTAGTTCTTCCGTCGTTGCATAGATGGCGCTAGTGTAGTCTTTGTTGACGGGGTATGTACGCTACAAGCAGTTGATCCAGTCTGACCAATGGTTTTGGTATTACCCAATTACTGAGTTAAGAAGGTCAGATGGGCAGTCGCTTCATGTAAACTATTGATATTCACCTGCATGCGGTTCGACTGGTAGCCGACCCCAACACGGTTAGGAAAGCAGGTGATGTCTACTGTACTTTATTGAAACAAAGGCATTTTAATCTTTTGGTACTTAAACTATTGTTTTACATTGTACATGTACAATGATTACTTTAACTAAGTTCAATTTTGTTTTCGTATCTCAACAGCTTTTGAACCAATATTGTTTTTATATCCGAACATTTTTCACTGATAATTTCAAATGAAAATATTTTGATTTAAATAGCTGGTCAATGTAGGAAAAATTTAAAAGCCTATCACTACTAAATAACTATTAAATCAATCAGATTCAACAACGTTCTCATCATTTGGGTACCAAACGGGGAATTTCAGTGCAGTTTTATCGCTATATTGCTATCGCGCGGAATTTTTGAGTTCACTTTTGTAATAGACTGTAGTTATCTATTTCTTTAGAAGTTATGGAAGCTCAAATCTGATAACACAACACACAAGATCTGTAACTGTATAAAACGTGCAAAATAAATTATGTAATTTCTGCAAAAGAAGTTATCTGATCTTAAATTATGTTTTCTGTAATATTTATGAAGTGAATTGAAGTGTATACTGTGAATCACAGTGTATACTTAAGTGGTTATCACTGGTCTCACTGTATGTGTAGTGTTCATACGTAATACTAGAGGAATTCCTAGTGGCAGGTAAATTAAAACAAAAATCCCTGGCAGAATCGCAACCACGGTTTATTCTTACCGGGTCGACCGAAACTCGTCTTAACTATGTAAAGCATAATTTCCATTCCAGATTTTAAACTCAAAAACCCAACAAATTCGTCCTTAGATATTTTCTACCCGTCCCTTCTTACCCGAGAGACTTCAGCGCAGCCTCTTGAATAATGAAAACTAATTATTCGCAAAGACATTATGAATATGAATCGCCCTCGGCCGGATATCTACTTATTTTTCTCTGACGGCAAACTGTTCTGGAGCATAATGCTCTCGAACAATATCATTCTCTAGTATAATGAAAATAGATCTTCGTTTGCGATGTCCTTACAATTATTTTCTTACTCAAAAACGGCAGTAATAGTGTGAAAAGCTTGTTAAAGAAGACTAAAATAGTTCTGTAGTAATTAAATTTCAGATGATGTAGAAATGCTTATTAAAATACATCAAATATATTCAATATAATATACTAGATACTGCTAGTAATTTCACCCGCATTGATTATTACACAGAAACCTAGAAATTAGATAATAATATGCAACACATACAACATCATTAATAAATATGAGCGTAATTATACGAATTCAGATATCAAGCGGTAATAAACTAACTACAGATTAAATTATTTTTAGATTTAAAAATCATGAATCTATAATCTGTTGTTACGTGACGTTACGTTCGTTCTAGGACTGCAGTGTCTTTTAAAGACAGTGCTGCAACCCTGGCAGCCATTTAACCTCATACCCCTACGGGAACACAACAGCAACGACAAAAATAGGTAGACCCTTCGTACACATCGCGACGCAAGTTTCCGATACCTTACGACTTTGGTATCCAGGCGACTATCGCAATACAAATCCATAGAGGTTCGTACGCAGGTCGTAAGGTATCAGAGACTTGCGTCGCGTTGTGTACGAAGGGGCTTACTTTTGTATAATTCTCTTAACATAACTAAATGGACGGCGCGTTGTGTTCCACGCGCGTCTCAAAGAGTGTTATCAAAATGACGGGACCCCCCGGGGTCGCGGGACTTTACGAATTAGCGTGACCCCGGAACGTAAAGGGCTATTGAAAGACACCGTGGATTTTAGTCAGTCAAGTCTGACAGTAGGGCGGGAGGGACTCATTTGATGATTTTACCACGATAAAAAAAAACAAGTCTGACAGTCCCTCCCGCTCAAAAAAAACATAACTAAATAGAAACGCTTAAAGTTGTTGAACAATCCTAATAACCTCTACAACATACTAAAGGTATGGAGTATTGATAAATACTCGTATAAATGGGTTGTTGTAAATTTGCCACAAAATTAATTCCCCACGAGAAAAAGTACGTATATATAATTTAGCAATGGTACTTTATTTTTTTTAATTTTGATTAACATCAATTTTAATCTTTGCCCAATCTTAAATAATGTAAATAAGTAATTAATTCAAAATCAATCAAATAAAATTAGATACCTAACTGTAATTACATTACAATTAATTCGTCAACTAGATCTAGATCTTTTTGATATGCGTCGGCGTCGTATGCCAAATGACTGATTAAAACATTAATTTTGATTTGTATCTTAATTATGAAAAACAATTTAATTTCTTCGGTACTGTTCCCAACCTTCCAATCATTTGTTTATTGGAGCTGCGCAGCGTGCCGCGGGTTCGATTCCCGCACCCAAGAAGTACTAATACGAACTACAAGTAGTTGTTTCGAGTCTAGGTGTTGTTCCATTAAGTAGTTTAGATACTTTTGAACTTAAAAGGTAACCTAATAATTTTGTTGGTAAGCTTTTCATTCAGGATTATTTAAAAACATGCCACCTCGAACTTATGTCAGCCTAGTACTTTTGTTCGTTAGTAACATTATTTCAGAAAAAAATAGAATGCCAGTTCCATGGGACTACGGGGATAAAAAAATCTCAGTAGTTCCATTGCGAAAAAGTACTCTAGTTACATGGAACTCCAGGGTCGCGGGACTCACAAATTACCGTTACCCCGGTACGTAAAGGGCTATTGAAGGACACCGTGGATTTTAGTCAGTCAAGTCTGACAGTCCCTCCCGACCGCCCTGCCCTGGGTGGGAAGGACTCATGGGGTACGGCGGAAATTTCAACATAAGAGCAAAATACTCGGTATTCGGCAGATCAATCAAAATGGAAGATAAGATGTGCCCGGTAGTGTTACATAAGTCTCCTTCACCTATATCTTAGTAGAGATTAGGTATCAGTGCGAGAGATTATAGTGCAAAAATACGTGCGCATGCACAAGCATAAAGACTCTCCAATCCCTACTTGACCGGAGAGAAATCAGACGCAGGACTAACAGCACAGAGTCATTATACCATGAACTTTTAAACTCTGCAATGTAAACTTAATATCATTTTGTACCCAACCCAGCACTCCAACCTGTATCAGTAGGACCCCACGCTCTAGCAGGGGAGGTTACGTTTGCACAAAAATATCTGCACAAATTTTTGGTACAAATGCATAATTACATTGCTTGAACTTCAAAGTACTTGAACTACAAAAAGCACTGACATTTGCCACTGGTTTCGTCACACTAATCCGTTTATCGAATACATGCACTTCAAAATTATACTCTCATGAAGTATTATCAAAAATTTTATCTAAACACTATCTTCTACAACATTATCTTTGTTATAAGTTGCCATGAAATAGCTGAAATCCCTCCACAGTGTTTCTACACTTCATCATGTTGGCAAGAAGTGTAGTTTTTTCTTTTATATTAATTTTGAATTATGGAGGGTGTTTGCCAAGAGTGGATCCTTTAGTTGATTCTAATGTGGGGCTCATACGAGGATTGAGAGCTGATGATGGAGACTATGCAATGTTCTTGGGAATACCTTATGCGCAAGTGGACCCAGATAATCCTTTTGGAGTAAGTCTGAACAATTAATTATTATTTTTTCTTTCCAGTTAAAATACCAATAACTAATAGCCGCACAAATGTAATAATACAATTTCGAAATGTATAACAATGAGCCTTCTTTTTTTAGCATGGTAAAAGCATCAAATGAGCCGTCCCACCCAGACCAGAGTAGGAGGGACTGTCAGATTCGTACTGACGAAAATCCACGGTGTCCTTCAATAGCCCTTTACGTTCCGGGGTCACGGTAATTCGTGAGTCCCGCGACCATCATGGCTTTCTTAATAAACAATTGCTCTAAACAAATAATATTCTTTTCCAGGCATCAACGCCACAACCCAAGTTCGAAGAAACATTTGAAGCATACGATGATTCAGCGAAATGCCCTCAAGTCTACCAACACAATGGCTCTATTCTGGGCTCACCCGACTGCCTTCGTCTCAATGTCTACGTACCTACCACGGCCACGTCGAACAATCTTCTTCCAGTTATGGTCTGGGTCTACGGAGGTTCCTTCCACAGAGGATATTTTGGCAGAGACTTTTATGGACCAACCTACTTAGTGAAACATGACGTAATCGTCGTAACACTAAACTATCGCGTTGGTGCTTACGGTTTCATGTGTCTTGACACTCCAGAAGTACCCGGCAATCAAGGACTGAAAGATCAATTTATAGCCATGAAATGGGTTAAAGATAACATAGAAGCTTTTGGAGGAGATGCGTATAAGATTACTCTGTTTGGCGAAAGTGCCGGTGGACATTCTGTAGACCTGCACTTGTTGTCACCAAAAGAAAAGTTATACAACAAAGTGATCATACAAAGTGGTAGTTCTTTAGCCGCAACAGTTTTATACGAACCGGATAGATTAGCTCCTATCAAAATAGCGGGGCATTTAGGCTTTGAAACTACCGATTTAAATGAAGCTTTATCTTTCCTTGCCAAAACCGATTCTAATTTAATAGTGGGAACTGCAGTTGAACTAGATATAATGTTCAAACCGTGCATAGAAAATGAATTTGATGGAGTAGAATCCTTTATAACCAGTTCTTGGCTTCACGCTGGAACACCAAAAGTAAGAAACATGCCAATTATGATTGGTTTCAATGAACATGAAATGGTAGGTGCCCATTTCGATAAAGATGCAGAATACTTCAAAAATTTGGATATTGTGTCTAATTATTTGGAACGAATATTTGATTTCGGAGATGAAGAATTCCAAATAATGAAGGATGCGATATCACATTTCTACTTTGGGGACGAAGTTTTAAGTGAAGACGTAAAGTGGAGTATCGGCAATTTTGATTCTGATTTCACTTATATTCATCCCGTGCAAAGATCTATAAAGAAATATCTAGATGCTAGAGCAGGAAACATTTACTATTACATGTTTTCGTATATCGGTGGAAGAAATGCCATCGTTATTGAAGATGACGATTACAACGGCTCATGCTGTGCCTCGCATGCTGATGAATTGAGCTATTTGTTTAAAATGAACCACAGGCCTGATCCTACCCCTCAAGATGAGGTTATCATTGAAAAGATGACTACAATGTGGACTAATTTCGCTAAATTCAGGTTAGTAACATGTACAGGTTTATTTTTCTTCTTCTATGTTGCACTTGATGTGTAAGATAAAACAGAAGACAAACAAAGTGCTCAGAGCCAGAGTCAGAGTACTTACAGATTTACATTTGCAGATATGTTTTTTTTTTTACGTGGTACAATCATCAAATGAGTCCTGCCCAGGGCAGAGCGGCAGGGACTGTCAGACTCGTACTAACTAAAACCCACGGTGTCCTTCAATAGCCCTTTACATTCCGGGGTCACGGTAATTCGTAGTCCCGCGATCCCGGCAGGCAGATATGATATTAGTGAACATTTCCAATTTAATTGAATATATTTTCCGTTTCAGCAATCCAACCCCGCAAATAACTGAACTGCTTCCAGTCAAATGGACACCAATTACAAAAGACACCTATAACTACATGAACATCGGAGCTGAACTGGCTTCAGCCAGCAGACCAGCTCACGACAGGATGGCTTTCTGGGATCTATTCTATAAGTTAAACGATGATAAACAAGGTGCACTGTCAGGATAAAGATCTCATAAAAATAACATTTAATAAAAGATGTAAGATGAATATTTTGTTTATGTTTGCAAAGATACTCGTTTATTAGTTGAGATTAGCGCGTTCAACCAAACAAACAAACTCTTCTTCTTTATAATATTAGTATAGATACTTGTTTCTTGTTTTTGATTGTTTTTATGTTATTGATTGATAACATAAAAACAATGATCGAATCCGAAATGAGGAGATCCGTAGATGAACTAAAGTCACCGACATAGCCCACCGGATTAGCAAGCTGAAGTGGCAATGGGTAGGCCATATTGCTCGCAGAGTGGAGACCACGGACTAGCAAGCGCAGCGTAGGACGTCCACCAACAAGGTGGACAGACGACCTTATAAAGGTCGCCGGAAGACGCTGGATGCAGGTCGCTTCCAACCGGTATATGTGGAGATCTAAAGGGGAGGCCTACGTTCAGCAGTGGACGTCCTATGGCTGAGATGATGATGATAGATACAGATGATTGATACACAATTTTTTTATCTTTTTGACGCAACTCATAAAAAATATCAATCATCAATGATAACTACAAAATAAAGGTATTCAAAATAATGATAATATCAATCTTAATTGAGAACATAATCGCAATGACAGTTGATAACATTAAAAATTAGGAGATTATGGCATAATTAATGCATTTCTGTGTCATGTTTCAATGATCAATAATTAAGGAAATTGAAATCACCGATTATGATCTAAGTCGCGGCGCATAAAAAATGATAATTTGAAAAAAAAAATTAAGATTATCATAAAATGATATACCCAATCGTTGCCTGAAATAATCAACAACGATCTGTCAGTTACTCAGTAGTTTGTTTCGTAAAATGTCCGATAAAGGAAATGAGCCGCTCTTAATTAACACATAAATGTTCTGTCAATCAGTTGAACGTATCAGGCGACAGTTTAATTTGTCAGCCTTCAAATAAGTCAGTCAGCCGGTATAATGGGGTTAAAAGGAGCGGAGCCTGTGTTTTTAATGATGGCTTCTTTTTTTGGAATGTTGCTCTCGGATTGCAGGAGAAAAAAATATGTCATCTAGTGTTGAGATTACTTTTATTTAACGAGGTAAAATCATCAAATGAGGCTTTTGAATTTGGACAGCTAGATTCATTTTATTCTTAAAGATAAATAAGCAACGAAAAAAAGAAAAAGTTTTTTTTTGGGTCGATGATCTGAAGAAGGGGGCTGCCAGTGGATGAATGCGAACTGCTCTAGACAGGGATGGTTGGCGCTGTGGTTGGTTTAACAACAATAACCTTAATTAATAGAGGACCTCGTGGCTACATAATTACAGCCGCCAGGGCCGATCTTCCGGGTTAAGCGTCGCTTGCCGAGGTTGTTCTGTGGATGTGTGACCGTCTATTATAGTGAGATTCTTCCGTGTCTCGAATAGCACGTAAAGCCTTTGGTCCCGGTCGTCATTGTAGATCTTTGACGGTCGTTAATAACGAAGTGGACACTAAGTGCTTTTCCTACTCCTCCACTATTCTTTTCTTATTGATTTTAAAAATTAAATGGGTAAATTCATACTCCGGGACACATCGAGCTTCATTACCTCGGCGCTTTTATGGTGGTTGCCACTGTTGATTCAGGCTTTCAGGAGTTGCAGTGGTTTGGGAATAGTGTGGTGGGTTTAAAAAAAATCGTTAATAGCAGTAAGAAGCTCCAAAGTCTGACAACCAGTCTTACCATGGAGTATCGTTTTACCCGGTTACTGGGTTGTGGAGGTCCGATAGGCAGCCGGTCACTCCATGTAAAATACTGATATTCAGCTGCATCTGGTTCGACTGTAAGCCGACGCCAATATAGTTGGTAAAAGGCTAGGCAGATGATGATAAAACTTTATTAATAGAATATGGCCCCACGTGTCGCCGATTTCATTATATTATCAAATTCTATACTAACGCGAACGAGTACGCAGGCAAAAACTAGTAGCAAAATAAACCCAGAAAAAACAATAAATCTCACATATAAACCAATCTAATACAGGAATCAATACAACCGTCGCCGGCTGGTGTATTATTAATTTTCCGTGCTAATAGAAAACTGTCAAAAACTGGAGAACGTTAATTTTACACGTCATTACCTCTAGAGGGTCGAATCGACCGTGCGATATCGCATTTACGATAGCGATTAATTAGCTTTCAAGAAAGAATTGGGTTAATTGGACCTAAGTAAGGATTGAAGGGTTAATACTTGGGACTTGATTTAGAGATAATTTAGTTTTGAAGTGAACGGGTTTTTATGTTGTTTTACAAGAGGGTTTTGGAAGTCAAAGTCAGACCATTTATTTCAATTAGGGTTTTAAAAATGGCACTTATTGAACGTCAAAAGTTAAAAGTAGAGAAAATAGGATTAATTCTACACCAATTTACAAAGGTTCTGTATGAACAAGAAAGGGTAATGAAACTCCCGTTTTCTTTAGGTTATAATTATTTGCTTGAGACAGATTTTGGGATTACTTACCTTTATATATTTCTACAAAATCAAAACTCAAATATGACATTGTTCTGATTAGGAAATGAGAGTAGTGTTTTATTATATTACTTGCTTCCGCCCGCGACTCCGTCCGCGCGGATGTCGGTCTTCGCGTGGATGGTTTATTTCTCCATTTTTAGTAACTCTGACAATGACATCTTATAAATATCTATTGGACCCAAATACGGCTAAGCCTATAATAATTAAGGAGATCCCTCTATTGAGCTACTGCTGTTGAGCTCGCGTTCTGTAGTAACTGAAAAATTTGGGTTTGGTATCGATCCAGCAACACCCCCCGCTATTTATTTTTTCAATATTTTCAATGTACAGAATTGACCCTTCTACAGATTTATTATATGTATAGATTTGAAAATTATAACTACGTAACTTAAGGAACACCTGTTTAATTTTCTTCCTTCTATTTACATCAGTATGTAAAATAAATAAAGAAATCACACAAGACACTGTAAGTCAGAAACTCCTCAACAATAACGCACTGATACCAAAGCCGAAAAACAAAGACAGAGTTACAGTAATTCCTGAAGATGAATAGACTGTCATAAACCGCTTTTTATCCAGTTGTGACACCCTGTTCACGACCTCAGGCGATACGTGTACCGTCAAGCGACCCACGCATTTGTCACTTGTTTCCTGCACGCAAGCAACATCATCGCGGTGACTCGTAGCATGCTTCGTTCATTTGTTTTCACAAAAGTCTCGCGACTCGATTAAACGTGTAAGTTGTGGCCTCGTGGTTAAGCTTCAGTTTCCCCCCGTCAAACAGGGATGCTGGTAAAGATAATATATGATGCAAAAACTGAATTAATGAACGTCTAAAGTCTGTTATATTAATTACGTTTTCCGTTCCCTGAGTTTGTTTGTTGAGATCTTTGTTTTTGTTTTTGAAGACTCGCGATGAGTTTGCAAAGAATAGTCTCGTGAGTAAATATTAATTTTTAAGTGTTCCTTACTGGTAAAATGAAACGTTTATTGGATCTTGCCTGTTTGTTTAGAGCGGTTTCCACAAAAACCAGTAAAAAAAAAAAGAAATGATGCTAATTTAACTTCCTAAATTGAATGAAGAAGACCTTTGTAGATTTAAACGTCATAAACGAAAGTTTAAAGTCCTAATTGTGGCCAAAATTAATAATTATTATGACTTAAAAGCGACTGAAACTATATAGTTTTTTTCTAACTCGATGCTGTAAACCATTTAAGTTAAAGAATTACGACAACAGTGCTTATGTATTTTTAGGAATTTAGGGCCAAATCTTTACATGAACCCGGTAAGGGCACATCAATGTGTGATGTGCCATGTAGATTCGCATGTAGAAAAAAAAGCCTTTGCGGTCTGAGCTACTAGAATTAATTATTATCTATGTCCTGGACATTCGGAATTTGAACGGCACGAGTGAAATAATAATTTTATTTTAAACTTCATATTAATAAGGTCCCAAATACTTTGAACAGAACGTCTTTCGTCTCTCGTCTCGACACAATGAGACCCAAGCCTTATGCTCCACAGTTTGCACGATAAATCATCCTTAAGTCTGTCTGTAGCCAAAAGTCTGCTTACCCTAGGGAGCTAAGAGAGGAAACTAGATACAAATCCATAAAGTTACATCGTCATCAAATATTCACAATGTTCCCGGATATCGCCCGCTACAGGGTCCATTTTCAATTATTTGTACAGTATCTACTAGGGGAGAAAACTTGGAGGGTACTTCAGATTTCAGATTAGTACTGAATTATTAAACAAGTTGCATTTATGTTATATTCATAAATGTTGTCGCCTTTTTTGAATTACTGTTTTGATTTGAGTACATAAATAAATAAACTTATATGTCATCTAAAGACCGTCATTTACAATAAATTTTCCTTACTTGCTCGTATTTTATAGCTTATTTAGAAAGCCAAATATTATTTTGTACTCTCCCAGTCAAATAACTCAAATTCATTTTATAACAGTGAACAAACAACACTTAAGTTAATTTCCATGTTCCACTTAACAGAAAACAAAACAAGTCCGGAGCAAAATCTCTTCGCGCCATTCATCAAAATATTCCCAAAATACGATAATTTTACGAACAAACATGGAGCTAGGGGGCGACCCTGGACAACTCTCGCAGTAATAACCTTTAAAATATCAGCGAAACTCGTAATCTTCTTGGTATAATGAATTATTTTGTATACGCTATGTCTCCCCATGCTTTAATGGAGGGAAATAGTCATTTAAAATGAATGGCGGACCGTCTTACTTCTCATCAAGATGTACAGTTAAATAAACTTGGAGTGGGTGGCGTTGGGTTACAGGGCAGGGATAACAGTAGCTTAAGATTAAGTTGTAATAAGAACTAGGGTTGCCAGTTTTTTTTTTGGAAATTGGCAATCGATTCGATGATACGTGGCGCCATCTACTGTAACAGTGTTATTGTTGTTTTGCTCTGGCACAGTACATTTTCTGAAATACAAGTTACCTTATCCGATGTCCGTCTCTATACACCTGACAACGTATAATATACAAAATATCAGGATGATCAGTTCAGTGGTTAAGACGTGAAAAGGTAAGAAACAAATTACTGTCACATTTATAATATTATGAGTTTAGGATCAGGATTTAATACACGTTCTCTCTATTAGATCTTTTCCGTGTGAGGATGTGGCCACCAGCTGGTGTCAAAGTTAATTACGCTGACTCTGGGAACCTCACAGCCCCCTAACATTGCTTTGCATAATATTTCGATTGATTATTTTAGAGTGATTGGGAATTTGGTGAATTTAATACACGTCTTTTTTTTCAAAGAGATAAGTACTTACCTAAAATTCCAACTTTTTTCCGAGTTCAATTAAATATTGTCCCTCTGCATTCACTACACTGTGACATTATAGGCGCAGCATAAACAAACGAAATTATCTTTTGAGCTTTAAACTGAGTTCACGACGAGTAATAGATCTGTACAGTACTTACCTTGTTCCGTTACCGTGACATTTTGAACCGGATCATGTTTTATTGTGCTACTAAGCTAGTTTACGATTCCCGGTGAACCGATGCGTGTTATATCTGGCAACCTTTGACTTTTCCATTTTACTTGCTAAAGTGTAATTGCAGTTGGATCAGCCTAAATAGTGCCAACCCAAAAATTATCCGCATGTTGATGAGAATATGTGGCAAATTTACAATTGTGAATTAACTTTCAATGTACGAGGTTTTAAAAAAAAACGACGATTTGCACTCTGGGAGTGCCGGTAGAAGTGAAAACTTGAATAGTAATAAAGACACACGCACATTCGCGCAAGCGCCCTGCACTGTCTTACGAATTTTCGATCAGGACACGTGTCCTGACGCGAGTTTAACATTTTTTACCCATTCCAAAAAAGTGCACAACGCCGCTTAAAAAGTTTTCTCTTCAAAAAAGGGAGGGAATTAACTTTGTGGCAAATGTACATACAACAACCTCACTTAACTTAGACGGTTGGCGCAGGAGCCGAGCGATAAATGACTACTGCATGTTGCAGTTTCGATTCCCGTATGAAACAAATATTTGTGTAGTAAGTTAATTGTTTGGAGTCTGGGTTTTAATGGATGTTAGTTTTCATGTTTCTAAACGTACATACGATACAGAAATACTTCATAGTGCGGGACAAAGATAAAAATAAAAAACAGTTTTCTGGCAGACAGAAAAGGCTTCCAATAATCATCGTAGGAAATAAACTGCAATTTATCCTGAAGCAATAAGCAACAGAAAAAACACCCGTTAAGCAACATAAACAATTGCCCGCCCATAATAACACAGACGCAGTCACACACTGCCAGTATTAGATCCAAATCCAAACATCGTAGTTATTGTTATTTATTTTTTAGAGTTGACTGGTTCTATGAAAACAGTAGGTTTATTTTTCCGAGGGAAGCGGCCACGAAGTAAGCAATATAGGTTTAATTAACGGGCAACAAATATTTGTTCAGCTCTTCAGGACGTCACACGATCGGGGTACACTGTGGTGCTCAAAGATTTACTGCTCCTGTTATGAAGGGAGATTATCTGGTGTTGGTTTAAAGAGTAATGAAAAATAAAAATAATTATAAACAAGTTTATTTTTATGCATAACGCAACGTACGTCAACGCACAAAACGGTAACCATGAGTTGCTTTTGCTTACTGTCAGTTTCAAATAATTCCACTTTTTAACCGACTTCCAAAAAGGAGGAGGTTCTCTATTCGACTGTATGTATTTTTTTTTTTTTTTTTTTATGTATGTTCACCGATTATTCGAAGACGCCTGAACCGATTTGAAAAATTCTTTTTTTGTTTGAAAGGGTATACTTCCAAGTTGGTCCCATAGAAATATTGTCATGATCTGATCACGAACTTCGGAGATATGGAACGGAACTCTTCAATAATAGACAGCAAATCTGTCGTGATTGCTGCAATCGCTTGGATGTTTATTGTTTACACAACATCATAACATAACATCACGCCTGTATGCTCTGAGGGGGTACGCAGATGTGTACAGTATACCCATATTTCGACAGTTTGGTATGTTAAGTTTCATTTTATTGGGGACTAGCGGGCGCCCGCGGCTCCGCACGCGTGAATGTCGGTTACCGCTGCAAAAAGCCTACTCAGGCGATCTCAGGGCAGTATAGAGGGAGCGACTATCGCAACCGAGGTCCGGGCACGTCGCAATCGCGGCGGTAAGACCCCTCTTTGAGGAGTGGCTGGATAGGCGTCACGGCGTCCGCAGACGACGACCTACCGCATTACGCAGGTCCTCACCGAACACGGAAGTTTCGGGAGGTACCTGTGTCTGATAAGGAGAGAAGAAACTCCTGGGTGTCACCACTGCGAGGATCATCCGGAGGACACGGTGGAGCATACGGTGCAGGACTGCCCCGCTTGGGCAGAGCACCGCCGTGTCCTCACGACGGCGATAGGCGGAGACCTCTCGCGCCCGGCATTGGTCGAGGCCATGCTGCGGGGCGAGACGGAGTGGGAAGCGGTCGCCTCCTTCTGCGAAGCAAGCATGCTCGCAAAGGAGGAGGCGGGCCACGTGAGGGAGAGGACAGCGTCCTCCCTCCACCCCAGCCACAGTGGACGCCCATGGCGACGGACGTCGGCAGACGATCTCCGGCCACCGTAGACTCCGGAATGCGGGCGGCGAGTAATGGACGACTCGCTGTCCGACCATGGACCGTGCCCGGGTCGACGGCGCGTTATGTTCTACGCGCGCCTCAAGGAGTGTCAGTAAAATGATGGGGCCTGTAGAGGGCCAATGCCTGCCGGGGTTGCGGGACTCACAAATTACCATGACCCCGGTACATAAAGGGCTATTGAAGGACACCGTGGATTTTAGTCAGTTAAGTCTGACAGTCCCTCCCGCCCCCTGCCCTAAGTGGGAGGACTCATTTGATGATTTTACCATGCTAAAAAAAAAGGAAGACTAAAAGTCGCGCTGATAAGCACGGTTTGGAAATAACAATTATTGTCTGTCAATAAGGTCGAACAGTCTGAACGTCTATTCGCATCAGCAGCCGAATATTGTATGAAGAACGCGCGTTTTTTTTTTGTGTATGGCATCACGCAGGTCAACCTCTAGTAGGTTGTGTACTGCTCAACCGGACTTTTCTGTGGATGCCTTAAGATTTTAAGGCCTCCAGGCGCGCGGAACCCGCCGCCTTTTTATACCTGCCGAGCGTCGAGCGCGGCAACCGCTAAACAAAAAAATATTCCTTATAGCATGATTCTGTATTCACGCGCGATGACTGATTAGCGTATTTCATGTATAACTCTGGTGTTTCTGCACCGATTGACATGATTCTTCTTTTATTGAATAGATAATAATGTTAACTTTTTTTAATTAGGGATGAGTGAGAGTGTTGTAAACGTAAGAGTAGACAAATATAATCAGAAAGCTCCGTATTGCTAAGCTATCGGGAGTTTCACGTGTTATTGTGAGTCAACCATAAAAGATAGACATATGCTGTCAAGGAATATTTTTATATAATTTTAAGGAAAACATTTCCGTCATACATGATTTCTATGTAGCTTTAACCATTAAGGCTGCACACGCGACAGAAGCTTAAAAAATTGAGTAACTTCTCCCGTTTTCCCAATATTTCCCTTCACTGCTCTGCTCCTATTGATCGTAGCGTAATGAAAAGTATACTATAACCTGCCCAGGAGTATGAAGAATAATCGTGCCAAATTTCGTTAAAATCCGTCGAGTAGTTTTTGTTTCTATAACGAACATACAGACAGACAGACAGACAGACAGACAGACAGACAAAAAATTTTCTGATTGCATTTTTTGCATCAGTAGCGATCCCTAATCACCCCTTGATAGTTATTTTTTAAATATATTTCATGTACAGAATTGGCCTCTGTACAGATTTATTATAAGTATAGATAAGCCTATTACCATGAAAAATATTGTTAATAATAACAATGTAAAATAAATGCATAGCAAATATTTGTATAGGATATTACAACTAATAAAAATAATTGAGAAATAAAAAAAAACTTTTTTGCAAAAAATAAAACCGACTTTAAAAACACAAAAAAGTGGAAAAAATAACTAAGTCTAGTCAATTGTTGACCGATTTTCAAAATTATTTTTTCATTGGAAAGAGTATACTCTGTCATTGCTCCCGAGGCTAGAAAGAGTATACATGGTGACAATGGGAGCACCCATTGTCACCTTGTCAGGATCTGATGATGGAATCTGGAAGGTAAAATTCCTTAACGGTTAAAAGTCAAAACCAAAGTCAGAATAATAACTCAAGTTATATGACGTAGTTCAACTTACTACGAACGTACCTACGATATTTACACTAATAAAAATAGAAAAAAAAACAACCTACTGATCAGATGGGGTATCAAGACGGAGGGTTTTATAAATTACTAAATGTAACTAAAAGAAAATGACAAAGTTAACTTACTACATACGTACCTTTTTTTTATCGTGGTAAAATCATCAAATGAGTCCTCCCACCCAGGGCAGGGCGGGAGGGACTGTCCGACTTGTACTGACTAAAATCCACGGTGTCCTTCACTAGCCCTTTACGTACCGGGGTCACGGTAATGGGCAAGTCCCGCGACTCCGGCAGGCTATGGCCCTCTACAGGCCCCGTCACTATGCTGACACTCCTTGAGGCGCGCGTGGAACACAACGCGCCGTCGACCCAGGCATAGTCCATGGTCGGGCTGCGAGTCGCCCATTACTCGCCGCCCGCATGCCCGCGCCTACGGTGGCCGGAGATCGTCTTGCGACGTCCGACGCCGTAGGCGTCTACCACTGGGCTAGGGTAGAGGGAGGACGCTGTCCTCTCCCTCACGCGGCCCGCCTCCTCCTTCGCAAGCATGACTGCTTCGCAGAAGGAGGCGACCGCTTCCCACTCCGTCTCGCCTCGCAGCATGGCCTCGACCAATGCCGGGCGCGAGAGGTCTCCGCCTATCGCCGTCGTGAGGACACGGCGGTGCTCTGTCCAAGCGGGGCAGTCCTGCACCGTATGCTCCACCGTGTCCTCCGGACGATCCTCGTAGTGGTGACACCCAGGCGTTTCTTCCCTCCCTATCAGACACAGGAACCTCCCGAAACTTGCGTGTCCGGTGAGGACCTGCGTCATGCGGTAGGTCAGGACGCCGTGACGCCTATCTAGCCACTCCACAAAGAGGGGTCCTACCGCCGCGATTGCGGCGTGCCCGAAAACATACGTACCTATGATAATTTATACAAAAAATGGAAAAATAAAAAAACTTTTTTACAAAAAAAAACCGACTACCAAAAATACAAACGCCCCACCTAAAACCACTAAAAAGAGAAAAATAAACTACTATTTATCTATTTCAGAAAACAAAAATGCACGTATTTTTCAAACGAATTAAATAAAAAACTTATTACCCACCAATTCTAAATCAACTTACAATATTATTTTATTTAACAAACAAGATATTATGTATTTACAAACAACCTATAATGCTTTATTTACAAAATTACAATGTGACCATTCTTGTCTAAACCTAATTAGCTATAAATTTAATTATAATATTTTTATAATGTTGTGTGCTAGGCACCTACTGATCTGTTTGAAGTCGGTGCCAAGCCAAAAATAAAGAGAACAATAATACTTAGTAATATAATACACACAGGGTTATAATTAATAACATCCAATATTTTTATTAATAAACAAATAGCAACCTACGAACACGTAAGCGACTATCAAAAATACAAAATTTATCAACAGCACTATAACGCATCAAAACTGAATTGCATTCAAGACGACCGTCGAAGACGCCTGCCTGCTCGTGTCTGCCCGTTTGGGTTGAATCGCTCAAGACTTGCCGACCCACGATCGCGCGTTCGGTCGCAAGCGCAGGGTGATTTGGTGTGATTTAGATGTAGCGTGATGGCGTGACGGGGCTAGACGTGCGTATCCTATCGAATACCTATTTGGCTTGGCACCGACTTCAAACAGATCAGTAGGTGCCTAGCACACAACATTATAAAAATATTATAATTAAATTTATAGCTAATTAGGTTTAGACAAGAATGGTCACATTGTAATTTTGTAAATAAAGCATTATAGGTTGTTTGTAAATACATAATATCTTGTTTGTTAAATAAAATAATATTGTAAGTTGATTTAGAATTGGTGGGTAATAAGTTTTTTATTTAATTCGTTTGAAAAATACGTGCATTTTTGTTTTCTGAAATAGATAAATAGTAGTTTATTTTTCTCTTTTTAGTGGTTTTAGGTGGGGCGTTTGTATTTTTGGTAGTCGGTTTTTTTTTGTAAAAAAGTTTTTTTATTATATAACTGATGGTCAATTTGAAATCGGACATAAAATATTCATTTGCTTTCAACCATGTGTCATCTAATCTATAATTTGAGCAGCCCTTCGTAAATCAAATAGCATTATTGAATTTTTTGCGCTACGATCTGTCGCTTATTAATAACAACGGGTATTAAATGTATGCAACTAAACACTTTATTTACGCCATATCAGAAGTCTACAAAGAGGAACTCACCAACTCTTATCTCAATCTCTTCTATTTCTTTAATTTCTCATTTCATTTGTAAAAAAGTACGGCGTTGCAGAAACTTTGAGAGCGACTGTACTAAATGAAATCGCCAAGAGTCTTCCTGCCACATTGTTGTGGACACAGTCCAAAGCTACTAGTTGGATTCCGTACGTTATTCCTTTCGAGTTTTGAAACTTAATTGGTTCAGGTTTAATTTCGAGAATTAAGTGAAACTGCCCGTATGTTTATTGCACACATCATACGGGTTCATATATCAAGATAGACAGGGTTGCGAATTGGTCTGAAAAGACCTGGACAATTACTATCCATGACATAATTATACATTTAGTCTGTTCCTCAGAAAGCTTTGATTATGATCACGGAGGAGCTCGTGGCTAAATAAATACAGCCGCACAGGCCGATCTTCCGGGTTTAGCCGCGCTTGCCGAGTTTGGTCTGTGGATGGGTGACCATCTGTCATAGCGAGTTTCCTCCATGCCTCGGAAAGCACGTAAAGCCGTTGGTCCCGGCTGTCATTTCTAGATCTTTGACAGTCGCTGTTAGTCAGAAGTTCTAAACTCTGACAACCAGTCTTACCATGGGGTATCGTATTACCCAGTTACTGGGTTGTGGAGGTCCGACAGGCAGTTGCTCCATGTAAAATACTGATATCCAGCTGCATCTGGTTTGACTGGAAGCCGACCCCAATGTTAGGAAAAGGCTAGGCAGATGATGATTCGCGTGATTACGTGTTAAATTCTGGTTCACTCCTCCACCCTTTATTGGTAAAAGTTGCCCCAACATAAATAAAACTATATGCATATAATCACTGACAAAAACAATAACTTAGAAAGCCTTGCGAATTAAGGCTCGCGATTGACCACCATCTCGCCTGATAGAAAGTGTTCTAGAATCCGCACCACCACTCATGTCCTCTTGACGAGGCGCTAATGTCTATTGTCATTACATCAAATTGCATTAAAAAATGTAGTACCTCTTATTTTCCGCAGTGGTGGTGCGGCCTCTAAACAAGAATATTTCAAATATTCCTAAATTCTAATAAGAAAGAAAGAAAGAAAAAACGTTTATTTCGGTAAACCGTTACCGGAACACACGACATAAACAAATAGAAGAAGAGAAAAATAAATAAAAATAAAAAGTTAAAAAACAACAACGAAATAACAAATAATATAACATTGTGTGTCCCACGGCTACGCGAAATGGGTCCAGTTCAGCAATTTGCCGAGCAGCTAAGTGCTCGACGCTAATCATGAATATAACCCAGGAACGTAGCAATAGATGCTTCAAACACACAAACGCATCAATGCAACATTAATTTCCACAAAATCAGTAATCCTTTGAATATTAACTATTCTTCCACCGAAACATAAGCTTATCTATGCGCGCTCTATTCAGGAATAGAAATCAACATATATTTAGAGTGCTCCAGTGTACTTATAATCAGCTCTCAGAATAGCCCTAAAATTGAACAGATATTTAATGAGACTGCTTGCCAGCATAGGTCCCAATGCTGACAAGCAGTGCTGACTAGCAGCACTGACGCATCAATCAAGATTATATTTCAATTAGAAACACTGAAATATATTGCCATCGCGTCTATTTCAGATAGTAATATAATAGTCTAAACCTGGCCTCCCCTCGACAGTTCTAAAATAAGTTGATACTTACTGTTGTGGCAAATGTGCGGCAAGCTAGACGCAAAGTTGGGTGATTATAATAATTGTAATTCTTCCATAATTTAAATATTTTATCATCGCGATACAGCCATGCGGGAGCTACAGCTTGCCTGATTCCTCATTTCAGTCGTCGACTGGAAAAGAAGACTTGTGAATTTGAGTGTTATAATAATATGTGTAAGAAACATGTTTTTTTTTTGGATTTTACATCGTAACGTAAATCATTTTGACCGCACCGTTAACGCGTTCGGGAGACTGTATAATCAGGTAACCGTGACCATGGAACGTTAAGGGCTATTGAAGGATCACCGTGAATTCTAGTCAGTGCAAGTCCTCACAAGGACTCATTTGAAGATTTTATACCACGATAAATAAAACGGTTAACGCATAGTTGAGTGATTGACTGTAGCGATGCATGTCGTGGATTCGATTCTCACACGGGGCAAATATTTGTATGATCTACGAGTAGTTGTTCCAAGTCTAGGCGTTTATGTATGCGAGTTTAATGTTTGTAAACGCACACGATACCCACAGAACAAAATCCTAGTGTGGGCCAATATTTAAAAAAAAATACTTGGCTATATTTTCAGATTTTTCATAATCTACTAGATTATTGCGATTTTTTAATAAACGTTCACTCATAAAACGTTCCGTATGTATCGAGAAGCTGACTCGAGTAGGTAATTAGGCAAATCTAGGCGCCGACTGCGACCTAACAATGCCTTTGATTAGTGGATTACTATCCGAAGCGCTTTTGGGCTCGCTCCTATTGGCCAAACATCCTTGCCAAACACCAACTATTGTTTCCCCAAATTTCGACGTAAATTAGGTTTGATTGCTTTTATTACGAACTTGGGACCTAAAGGGTGTTTGTTATAACCTAAGAGTAGAAACTATGCCTCAATGTAAAGTTTCTATTACTGAGTTATGTCGCTGAATATAATAAAATTGCTCTGCTGGAACCATATAGACATAACATAAATGTTTATGTTATGTCTATACGCTTGGTTTGTTATGTATGTACATAACATCGAGACTGTAATCCCTGAAGGCAGACCAACAGTGTAGCGAAGGAGGAGTGAGGGAGAGGACAGGTCAAATTCACAACCCTGCTACCGCGGGAGACGTCCATGGAATCGGACATCGCTAGGTGATTTCGGGTCACCGTAGGCGCGGGCATGACGGAGCCCCCCTTAGAGGGTCAAAGCCTATCGGGGTCGCGATACTGTCTTATCAGGTGACCCCGGCATGTAAAGGGCTATTGAAAGATCAGTCCCTCCCGCCCCACCCTGGGTAGAAGAAGGACTTTGATGATTTTAACACTATAAAAAAAAGACCAACAGGCAGTGAACATAAATGTAACCCACGTTTTGCCAGCAATGTTTTTGAGTCTAATTAAAGTAGGGGCCAGGGGGCGTATTACAAACTCACATTGCCAGCCAGCGGTCATTTTACCAGCTCAAGTTATTGCCATCCACCGGGCACAAATCCAGACTACGTAACTCGAAATATCAATGGCTGTACCATGTACAGTGTACAATATTCAATGGCGCAATGGCTGGGCAATTTACTTCTGCGTGACGGTATCGTGTGTTCTCTATGGCTATCTATGCTAGCTATCTATGAAATTATCTATCTAGCTATGAAACAAATATTCGTATGGTCTACAGGTTCCGGCCCTGGCTGAAATTTATGAGTGATAAAGTACTATACAGTAAATACCACCTGTTAAGACTGGTTGATAGATATCTCATGATCTGCTCAAACTGGATGCAGCTGAATACAAATATTGACATGAAGCGACTGCCTATCTGACCTCTACTACACAGTAATTGGGTAATACGATACCCCTTGGTGAGATTGTTTATCAGACTTTCGACCTTCTGGCTTGCTGTAACGACTGTCAAAAATCCACAAATGACAGCTGGGACCAACGGCTTTACGTGCTTTCCGAGATACGGAAACTCGCTATTATTGATGGTCACTGGATCATTGACCAACCTCGGCAAGCGCGGTTTAAACTAGAAGATCGACTGTATTTCAGCCAACAACAACAAACGAATACCTCATCATTATTATCCACCGGAAGACGTCCACTGCTGAACACAGGCCTCCCCCTTAGACCGCCACGCCGAAGAACTATTCGCCACTTACATCCATCGGTTGCCCGCAACTCTCACGATGTCGTCGGTCCACCTAGTGGGAGGCCTGCCTACGCTGCCCCTTCCGATCCGTGGTCGCCACTCGAGAACTTTTCTTCCCCATCGGAAGAACGAATACCATATACAATCATTTAAATGAATAACAAAATACGTTGTATTACGAGTACTTAAAAATTACATTGTTCTACGAGCATTCAATAAATTCCTAACATACAAAGTTTCCAAATTTATAATGAGACAAAAACAAATAGGTATAATACCAAGAAACGAACAATTGTTTAATAAAGTTTTCAGATAATAATGTAACTAAATGTTAAATCCGAATTCGTTGTTTTATAATTAGATTTGTTTATTGGACCTCATTTTGACCAAAGGGTCGGTTTTAAGCTGATTCGAAACGACAATGAAGTTCCCGAGATTTTGTCAAGTTTTGATTTTGATTTCGCTTGAGTGATTATTGCTTGCTTTGAACTAAGATTCCTTGTTAATTTGTTTAAATGCAAAAGTTTGGGCTTTGTTTGCAACAGTATTTAATATTTAGTTAGATGTTACGGTTAACTTTCACCAATGTCTGAAATTTCGTCGCTGAAAATTAAAGTATGTATAGTTTCTTTTTGCGATTTCAGTGTTTGTCCCTTATTAAAAGTTGTGTTATTGATGAGCACCTACAATGACCTTAGTGTTAGTACTCAACATTAGAAGAGATGGTACGGTTGGCGCAGTGACTAACCGATCGATTGCTGTGCAGTTTGATCCCCGCACGAAACAAATACGTATTTGTTGATCTATACGTAGAAGTTTCGAGTCTCGATATTTGTGTATGTGAATTTCTATGTTTGTAAACGCACTCACGATACAGGAAGAAATTCCTAGTGAGACACAACGTTTTATAAAAATTAGAGATAATTGACATTTCCGTTCATACCGCATTATAACGACTGTTCTAAAATCGGAATCTCTACAACTCAGCTTACTGTGTGAACGAACTTTTGTTTACACAGTAAGTTTTTAATCTGAAACCTGTATCAATCAATAATCTCCAAAATGCCAATGCAATTATGAATGTACAACCTCCTCCTCTCCTTCTCCCCCTCCTCCCCTCCTCCTCCTCCACCCTCAGCTTGGCTGAATACCAGCCAGTATTCCGACGCAAGTTGACAGAATGCCTAGCGTTCTCTGCGGTTTCGTGTCGGAGGATACCTGAAATTTCGTGCAACGATGAAACCGCGATCATGTCGCGCAGTTAATTATTATCGATGGTGAATTATGGACGTGTACATCGAACGAAATTACATATAAACCTTCAATCCTTTTGTCCTTTCTGAAATTACTGAACTGATTTGAATAATGTTAAAGTTTATTAAATAAATAATTTGAAAATACATCAACAAAAATAAATAATTCTTTTATACAAAATCGAAAGATTATTTTATTACTTCTTTTTCTTTCATGTAATTTCTCATACAATCCTTTTCCTTATCTTCCTCTCCCTCAATCAATCTCCATATCCATCACTTTTTTAGTCTCATCACATGCATTTCATGTCCCCCTCTTCATTAAAGTATGTCCATGCCAAGACAGACTGCTCTCTATAAATTTTCCATAAATGTGTAAGCATAATCAACTAATAATATTCCTATTGATGGCACACACGCCTGCGGCCGTATTATGGCGTCTTAAAACCAGGCTTGTTCCAGTGAGTGAAAAAGACAGAGCTATACAAGTCGTCTAGCGCCACCTCGTTCACTCACTGGAACAAGCCTGGTTTTAAGACGTCATAATAGGGATCTGAGAGAAGGAGTAAATGGGCTGTAATCAAGGTGGTCCAGTGCGTGTTTGTTATATATGTCACATGTTCAATCAAATCCAGAAGGTTTAATCCACAACTACGGATGCCATTTGCAAATACTAATTACAGATAAAAATCGTACTACGTGCGTGTAAGTGGGGGGTATTGTAATAAGATATACAAACAGCTCGACTTTGATCTTTTAAAACGAGACGCTTTTTTGCCGTGGTCACAACAACGGCAAAAAAGCTTTTATCCAAGAATTTCTTTAATGATTAATATCTTAAGACTTTGTTATTCTGTATTTATTTTGTACATTTTGAAAACACTTCTCCCAATTAGTTATTTACGAATGTTGATGGTCTTGACCTGCATGTATTTAATTTTTAGTTTTAAGACAATTTGGCGGTATGTTCATTTTGCTCCACAGTTATTTTATACCAGACAAGTTTGAGACGGGAAGACATGTAATTGGTTGCTGTCAGATTATCATACTGTTATTTATCACCACTGTATTTAGCTGTAAGTCTTCCTTGAGAGGAGTGGCAACGAAAATAAATTACACAAAATAATGCGCCTGTCTGGGTTCGGACCCACGACGTTCTGAAATCTATAAAAGCAAATGTAAATAATAGTAGTTGCAGCATACGTAAGGGTATTATTCGCGGCGCGTCCGTTACTCCGGATCGAAAGGGAATTGATTCGGAATCCCCGCTCAAATCTCCACACAAACGTGTTCCGTTTCTTTACCAGCTGCCTTTGTGCCGAATTACTTTCCCGACTGGAGTTTTAATAATATTATTATTTATTTGAAAGGTATTTTTACGATAAGAAATATGATAAATAGTTATCACTAAGTCTTGAAAAATAAAATTAAGCACGAATTATTTTAAACTAAGTACTTGTAAATAGTTGACAAAACCGATGACCAGTGGCCCACTTTGCCTCTGGATTGGGAAAACTGGAAGTCATGGGGAGAGGCTGTTGCCCAGCAGTGGGATGACCTAGGCTAGCAGCATCAGTATCAGTACTTGTAAATAGGTAGACTATACCTCTTCAACATTTTAAGGATTGTATAATAAAAATCATCATCATCATATGAGCTTTGGGACGTTCACTGCTGAACATAAGCCTCCCCTATAGATTTCCAATAGGACTGGTCGGGAGCGGCTTGCATCTTGCTCGATTCTGTGATCTTCAGCAAATCGTCTATCTACCTTGACGTAAGACGTCCACCTACGTCTTACGCTTCTCTTCCCGGTGTTTAGTGGGGACTAAGCACCGAGTGGTGGTCGAGTGGAGACTCGAGAAGCTTACGGCCCCATCGGCATTCAGTTCTAATAATTAGTAACTTATTATTGTAAGTATACAGTAAAAGATGACATATACTCAATGTAAATTAAACGCTAGATACAAGCTTAACTTTCAAAATAATGCAAAATTCATTTCATTATAATTTCACAACAAAATTTAGCTTGACACGGTATGCAAAAAACAATTTTAATGCTGCGCAAAAGTACTTAAAATTCCAGCACATAACCCGTAACACGAAACCTGAAAACTGAATACATGAAAAACAAACAAGACAGGGGCTTACTCTTAAAAATGTCAGGAATATCCAACTGGAAATTTTAAAGAAAACGCCTTCAGACTGCCGACACAGACATCAAAAATAAAACTCGTCCCCACCTGAGTCGGACATTTCAAAAATTGGTTATTCTAGCTATCTAGCGGCATTTCCTAGTGGGAGAGCCTCATGTAATATTAATACGATGCCCCTTGCCGACTCTTTGCTTCAAAGTACCAATATATATTTAAAAAATCCCGCTAAAGTACAAAGTGGGAAATTCAAGAAGGTTATAGAATAGTTGAGTACTTTTACTGAATTGATGTACATTTTGTATGAATCTTATTACGTTGGGAACGGGTTTATTCTGCCTTAGATGAATAAGTGATTAGAAGTATCAAACGGGTCGATGAAGGAACGACAATTCATTTAAAACCGAGCTTATGAGAACTCCTTTCTATTTTTACAGTCAGCAGCAAAACTAACCCCATTTGGAAATAATAAATCATTATCAACAAACTTTACTACGCAAATATCAGCAGCCTTTAAGCACGTGTACTGTTCAAAGAAACTAACCAGTATCGTCAGTCATATTTCCTAATTCTACCACTAACTGTAATTGTGGTGAACCTGAGACTGACCAACGTCAGTAGTATAAAGACCAACGCACAACAGGTGACGACACAATATATATTTTAAAAACAGAACGTTGAACCGCGCTGTGAATTTATTATGTATCATAGATTCGTTGGTCGCGGGACTGTACGAATTACCGTGACCCCGGAACGTAAAGGGCTATTGAAGGACACCGTGGATTTTAGTTAGTGCGAGTCTGATAGTCCCTCCCGCTCTGCTCTGGGTGGGAGGACTCATTTGATGATTTTACCACGTAATAAAAAAACATGGATTCGTTGTCGTATGTCGTACATTTATTAAAACACACACAAACAACCCAGACCCGGAACAACTACTTGTAGGTCATACAAATATTGTTCCGTGCGGGCATCGAATCTGAGAAAATCACTGCGCCAACCGTGCATTTTCAACTAAATACCCAAGATAATAGTAATAATAGTCGAAAATCACGATTTTCGGTTTCGTCCGTCTGCAGGACCTGATCAGAATCTCTAGTGAGCGTTGTTCTTTAATGAGTGTTTACAAATGGCGGCCATAAATGATCTATAGTACTGAATGCGGTGACAGGCTGCGGTGTCGTCGAGATACTAAGTTTGTGGTCACTGTCGGCTTGATACTGGAATGTTTGGTTTGTGTTCGTAGAACTAGCCAGGGTATTAAGTAGAATTAAATTCTTGGCGTTTCTGACAAATAAACAATCCTTATATGTAACTCAACAATCTGTCTAACCAAGAGATTTCGTATTGCCCCTGGTCATGAGAGTCAGATTTAGGCAGGTTATTTAGGTTGTGTTATTACAGACTTGTAGCCTGTCTCTGAGCCAAGTTTCACCAAGATCCGAGAAGCCGTTCTGACGTGATTCAATAACAAACAAACGTCCTTTTTTACCGTGGTAATATCATCAAACGAGTTCCCACCCGGGGCAGGACGGGAGGGAATGTCAGATTTTACTGACCTAAAATCTACGGTATCTTTCAATAGCCCTTTACGTGCCGGGGCCACGGTTTTCTGATAAGACACACGACTTAAACATACGTCATTCCATCCAAACTTTTGCATTTGTAATATTAGTAAGGATTACTAATCTTATACAAAAAACCAACAATACTATAATTCTATACCCCTAATCCATCCCATATACAAACTATATCCCACTAATACTCATACACAATAATAATATTCACCTGATGAAATGCACAACTAACACTACAATGCTACGTGTAATCGACAGCCGGCCGCACCATTTACATAAATAAATAAATATTATGTAGTTCAGTTGAAAACGCAGCCATTTGGATGCGATCGGCACCCCGCCGCGGCTCCACTGCCGCTCCTCTTCCTACAACTGAATATTAAAACAACACGTGACTTCCAATATTCAGCGTGTAACAATACGCCGCGGATGCAGGGTTAAGATGAGTGCACATCTACGCGTCGTTTGGTAAACTATGAGTAGGTATTTGAGGGTTGAAATATTAGGCTAGTTTTGGACGAACGAAGGATTAGTTTGCAAAATCAACTATCTAAGAATAAAGTTTGTCTAAAATAGTTTATTAAACGTTTTATCATAAGCATTTCATAAAAACTCTTTAATTTTAGATATAACAATCGTTACATTTTAATAAAACTTTTCAGCTGGAAAATCATCAAATGAATCCTCCGGGTCGAGTGGAATGGACTGTCAGACTCTTCTGACGAGAACCACCCAGTTCCTTCAATTTAAGACATTAAGGACCGCAGTAACAATTTAAGACATTCCCTCGATCATATACAGAGATGGTCTAACTGGCACAAATACTATCGTAACTTTCCAACAACATACGCAGTTACCTCCCACTTCTAGTTAAGCCAGAGCATGATTAATGAATAATAATAACAAGACACGAAAATAACTCCATCATCAATTAGTCTAATTTTCATAAAACTAAATTATAGTTTCAAATGAACATAACAACGTTAATATATTAGCATAACTTCGAGTTATTCAATATTAACTCAACGATGGCGCATAAATAAGATTTGTATAACATAATTTTGTTTCTCAAGTTTAACAGAATTTTCGTTAATTAGCCACGTTTACAGTAATCCATTACAATTACGTAATTAATGTTACGCTTAATTTAATAATTGTATTTTGAGTAACAAACATGGTTGATGAATGTTTAAACGGATTAGATTTAGAAAGTTTTAATGTTTACAACTTTACTTTATCACGGCTTCGGGTTATAAATGACTAAATACTAAAAAATAGGCTCTTTCAAAATGAGATTTAGAGCGTTTATTGCCCGTGATTCACCGGCTTGGTTCACCTAGGTGTACCACGGGAAAATATTTTTGGCCGTGGTTCATCTGGGTGGACCACGGGCAATAAACGGTTTACAGATGTAATGAACTTGGAGATGAGAATAAATTAAAATTGTAAAGCTTTTTTTATACTCATTGCGGCTAAAAAAAGGCTTTATGGTTCGGGACGCAGGCGTATAAAACAAATAAAAAAAAATGTTTTTTTTGTTTTCCATGCCGGTAGTGTGCCCTAAGCTTAAGAACAACAAAACATTTACACCGAGGTGCACGTATGAGATGCAACACTCTTGACTGGCGCTACCTGTTCATGGCTGCTATAACATTTACCGACAATAGAGATGACAACAGTATTTTCGATAACTGTGAATTTGAAACGACTGTTAGTTTGTTCAAACTGCGTAGCTGCAAAGACGGGGTTACGAAAGTTTGTGCATTACGTCTGGACAACTATGTTGGTTGGTGCTGGATGTAGCTGAATCAGTATTTTACATAGAGCGACTGCCTATCTGACCTCCACAACCCAGTTACTGTGTAATACAATACCCCCTGATAAGTCAGACTTAAGTTTTTGGCTAAGCTTGAAGATCGAGTTCCACAAACTCCGTTTGAAATAAAACATGTTTTTCATATTTAAAGAGCGATGGGTACTTCTTTTTTTTTATCGTGGTAAAATCATCAAATGAGTCCTCGCACCCAGGGCAGAGCGGGAGGGATTGTCAGACTCGTACTAACAAAAATCCAATAGCCCTTTACGTTCCGGGGTCACGGTAATTCGTAAGTCCCGCGAACCCGGCAGGCTTTGGCCCTCTAGAGAGGGGCCCCGTAAATTTGCTGACACTCTTTGAGGCGCGCGTGGAACACAACGCGCCGTCGACCCCGGCATGGTCCATAGTCGGACAGCGAGTCGCCCATTACTCGTGCTATAGAGTTTCTTATTAGTATGAATTATCAAAGTTAAAGCGGACTAGTATCAAACTTGAAATAACGTTTTTTTATAAACTCATCACAAGAATAAAATGCGTTTACTCGTGACACAAGCTAAATTTTTTTTTTATCGTGGTAAAATCATCAAACGAGTCCTCCTACCCAGGGCAGGGCGGGAGGGACTGTCAGACTTGTACTGACTAAAATCCACGGTGTCCTTCACTAGCCCTTTACGTACCGGGGTTACGGTAATGGAAAAGTCCCGCGACCCCGACAGGCTATGGCCCTCTACAGGCCCCGTCATTATGCTGACACTCCTTGAGGCGCGCGTGGAACACAACGCACCGTCGACAAGCTAAATACGAAAATAAATAAGAAAAAAGATGTTACGTTTCTCAGTAACTAACTGAAATTAACTTACAGCAACTTTGCTAACTGTCAGTTGCATTCATATAATAACTGAGACTGTGCAAAACTTTGACAGCATAAAAAAACTAGAAGTCTTCCAGGTAAAGTATTGTTTAAAAAAACTGCTTATTAAGTAAACTACAAAGATTTGTAAAGAAGAACAGTGTACGTAATACTTTTCTAGTAGACAAATGTAAATACAAAACTGGCCAGTCACCTTTGTGGCTTGGCCACGACCAACACTGACCCACCCTGGCTTAGATGATTATGACTAGTCATCGTAATCTGACTTTTTCACGTAAAGAAAACAAGCGAAAAACGCTCCTGTCAATTGACGCATGTCGTTTCACAAGTAATATTGCATGAGCTCGTGAATAAGGCATCAGACAAACAATAACTTAAAGTAGTTAACACTGCTTCCCAGGTATTGCTTATCTTACAACAATACATTTAATTTACAGCCACTCAACGGTCTTTGAAGGAACTTTAAACAAAAAGGGGTAGTAATCGGATTTCAGGAGCTGTTTATATAGCCACGCAACAGGTCTTTTACAGTATGGCCACTCCAAATATAAGGAATTCAACATCATTTTGCTGTCCTTATCGCAATTTATTTTGAAAGAAACATTCTTTTGTTCTTTATACATTAGTACATATTACGAGAAACGTTTTGTTTAATAAAAAGGTTGCCCAACACTAGGAAGTTCTCCTGTATCGTAGGTGCGTTTACAAACATATAAATCATTAACAACTGTAATGGCTCGGCGCGGCTAGCATATATGTTATAGCCATATTTTTATATACCATCATCAATTCTTTTTTTAACGCCTGTGTTACACCACTGTCTAGAATTTCAGATAGGCAGATGAACTCAGGGAAACATCTATCTGTTAAATACTGTAGCATCAAATGGGTCTCGCGCCCGGCATTGGTCGAGGCCATGCTGCGGGGCGAGACGGAGTGGGAAGCGGTCGCCTCCTTCTGCGAAGCAGTCATGCTCGTGAAGGAGGAGGCGGGCCGCCTGAGGGAGAGGACAGCGTCCTCCCTCCACCCCAGCCGCAGTGGTAGATGCCCACGGCGTCGGACGTCGTAGGACGATCTCCGGCCACCGTAGGCGCGGGCATGCGGGCAGCGAGTAATGGGCGACTTGCTGTCCGACCATAGACCATGCCCGGGTCGACGGCGCGTTGTGTTCCACGCGCGCCTCAAAGAGTGTCAGCATAGTAACGGGGCCTGTAGAGGGCCAAAGTCTGCTGGGGTCGCGGGACCAAGATATTACCGTGACCCTAGTACGTAAAGGGCTTTTGAGGGACACCGTGGATTTTAGTCAAGATTGACAGTCCATCCCGCCCTGCCCTGGGTGGGAGGACTCATTTGATGATTTTAACACGATAAAAAAAAAGAGCATCAAATAGAAACAACTTGAAATATAGTAGGAACGTGGAATAGTATCAAATCAGTCTTCCCGCCTTGGGTGAAGTGGAAGACACATTCAGACTCTGAATAAAAGTTCACCCTTTTCCTTCAAATGTCCTTTGTGTTAATTACCTGGTGGGTTTTCTACGCCTTTCTGTTTAGTAACATAGTCTCGAGTAGCAAGCACTCATTACGGGGGTCGATTGGACCCGTTTTTACTTTGCTAGTGGCCTTTTAATTACCGTCTAACGTGTAATTACTTGGTGTAAAGTACACGTAAAGCTTAGCGCTACCAGAGAAATTAGTCGCTTTGCGTTTTGTGTTACTGCATAATATCCAAGTTCTGTCCATGTTTTTTTTTTAATGTTTTGAAAACGAATCGTAATTGTATGGGTTCGAAATAATATCTTATCTAACTTCTATCTCTAAGTAATATTATGAAAAGAAAAGTTTCAGAGCGTTTCGTTTCGGAGAGCCCTAAACTCGTGGCCCAATTCTGGGCTGACTAGACATTGTCATCGACATGGTACGAAGAAGAAAAGAAAAGTTTGGATAGATAGATGTATGGATGAATGTTTGTTATTGAATGAGGCCAGCACTCCTGAACGGAGTGTTTTTTTTTACGTGGTAATATCATCACATGAGTGATGGTATTACCACGTAACATCACCCAGGGCAGAACGGGAGGGACTGTCAGACTCGTACTGACTAAAATCCAAGGTGTCCTTCAATAGCCCTTTACGTACCGGGGTCACGGTAATTCGTGAGCCTCTGAACGGATCTGGATAAAAATTGGCACAGACTTATTGTAGTCTAGATGTAGAATAACATCTAGGATGCCGTTCGAATTTGTCGATAGTAACACCATCTTTCAACATTGAACCCAATTTTACAACAAAGCACAATGAGAAAAATAAAGAATTTTCAAATTCTTTTTAATACAGAATTGATCGAAATCTGTGTGAAAACGTATCGACATCGCAGATGCATGTGACACGTAATTTACCAACCAATGTGTTCAAAATTAATGGCGACTATATTTAAAGCGAGTGATTTTACACACACCGTTTTATTATAAAATGATTTATATTTTCTGCACGAGAAAATATATTTAGGCACTCTATGTTTTTTATCTCAGATGTGTTTTATTGCTAGTATATTAAAGTAAAAGAGTTAGTAAAATATTTTATCGAAATACAGACAAAATTCACAAATCAAAACTCTACTGAGTCATATCTTGGAACTGGGTACAAACAAACATTTCGAATCGAAACATGCTGAGTTTATTATTTTTGGATTTTATGCTCACAGTATAAAGTTTATAAAAATACAAGTGATGAGTGAGTCGGCTCCATGTCTGCAGACGGACAGACAGGTCAATAGAACAGGCATGTGCTAGAGTGGAGACCGTGTTTGGGCAAACATAGTGTGGGACAATCTGGGTCAAGATAGATCTATGATTTGAAGAAGATGGCTGCCGGAGGATGGATGCGGACTTGCCCGGACCGGGATGGTTGGCACTCTTAATAAATTCGCTCTTTTTTTTTTTTCGTGGTAAAATCATCAAATGAGTCCTCCCACCCAGGGCAGGGCGGGAGGGACTGTCAGACTTGTACTGACTAAAATCCACGGTGTCCTTCAATAGCCCTTTACGTACTAGGGTCACGGTAATCCCTTGGTCCCGCGACCCCAGCAGGCTTTGGCCCTCTACAGGCCCCGTCATTATGCTGACACTCTTTGAGGCGCGCGTGAAACACAACGCGCCGTCGACCCGGGCACGGTCCATGGTCGGACAGCGAGTCGCCCATTACTCGCTGCCCGCATGCCCTACGGTGGCCGGAGATCGTCTTGCGACGTCCGACGCCGTGGGCGTCTACCACTGCGGCTGGGGTGGAGGGAGGACGCTGTCCTCTCCCTCAGACGGCCCGCCTCCTCCTTCACGAGCATGACTGCTTCGCAGAAGGAGGCGACCGCTTCCCACTCCGTCTCGCCCCGCAGCATGGCCTCGACCAATGCCGGGCGCGAGAGGTCTCCGCCTATCGCCGTCGTGAGGACACGGCGGTGCTCTGCCCAAGCGGGGCAGTCCTGCACCGTATGCTCCACCGTGTCCTCCGGACGATCCTCGCAGTGGTGACACCCAGGCGTTTCTTCCCTCCCTATCAGACACAGGAACCGGTGTCCGGTGAGGACCTGCGTCATGCGGTAGGTCAGGACGCCGTGACGCCTATCCAGCCACTCCTCAAAGAGGGGTCTTACCGCCGCGATTGCGGCGTGCCCGAATTAATTCGTTCTTGGATTTAATTACAAACATTAAAGTCACATAAACAACACTCAGACCCGGAACAACTAGATAGGTACTTGTAGATTATACAAATATTAATTTTATTCTATGTGGGAATCATTATGGGGTACTTGGAACAGTTTTTTTTAAAACAATAATGAAATACCTCTGCGCCGATCAATATCAAGCTGCTATGATTGAAACCTTTCAAGGGAAAGTTATGCAAATTAAAGGACAAGGCCACGATGTTCCGATGGAACATCTAAGAATCTTTTTCGATATAAATATCCGATAATAATTCCTCCGAAGAGTGTGGCAGAAGCGTATACATACAGTATCTCTCTCTCTAATTTCGCTAGTTGTTGTAGCCTTTTGACAGAAATAGAATAGAAACACATTTATTCGAGTACAAAACACACAAAAACAACAGTCACAAAGTTATAGAGAAGATAAATCATTCCATCGAATAACATTTGATTTCAGACAGCGTCCACAGGGTTTGTAACAATAATACTTAACTACTAACAGTGTTAGTAGGTACAAACATAAAATAACAATTACAATTTGGTGTGGAGCCGCATCCATCTCTGCAACAGAGAATCCCACCGATCTGCGAATATCCTGAGAATAATTTTGGTAATGTCGCGGGCTTGTGTCATTATGGAGTCAGAAAAAGGACAGCGTCCTCCTCACGACACCGTCGCCTCTGGAGATGCCCACAACAACAGACGTCGCGGGACGATTTCCGGCCACCGTAGGCACGGGCATGCGTACCGCGAGTAATGGGCGACTCACTGTCCGACCATAGACCATGCCCGGGGTTGTGTTCCACGCGCGCCTCAAAGAGCTGTCAGCAATTTGACGGAGAGATGAGGATGAGGGATCAGGTAACTATGCCCCGGAACGTAAAGGGCTATTGAAGGACACCGTGGATTTAAGTCAGTACAAGTCTGACAGTCCTCCTGTCCTGCCCTGTGTAGGAGGACTCATTTGATGATTTTATCAAGAAAAAAATGAGGGAGCCGTTAAAAGACGTTTAAAAAAAAAACAGAAACAATTCAAAGAAAACTGCTCTGAGGATGTCCATACAGAAAAGCATCTAGACTTCCCGCTACTACTGAGAAATTCCTACTTGATAAATCCATTTTTTTTCTTCAAAACCTTGCCCTCACTACACAGATATCACCACACAGGCACTACAGAACAATTTCAACAAAACCTGACCATCATATTCCCAGGCAGTGTTAGTTAAAACAATGGAACCGCAGCAAATAAACGTCATTCAGTGATCGTTTCCAGCTTAGTTAGTTCGCGGCTTTTGTGGTGGCGGTCTGCGGTCACACCGCGGCTCGACCGTATTTAATAAATACATTCTAAAATGCAATCAAATCGATACCAGTTTTGTTTTGAAAACGTTTTGTTATTGTCAATACTCGTACTGGTTTAGCAAAAATGACTTGTATCAATTTAAACTAACATGGTCACTAACACTGTTATTAGAACTTAAAAAGGGATATTAGAATAGAATTAGACTTTTTTAGCGTGGTAAAATCATCAAATGAGTCTCCCACTCAGGGCAGGGCAGGAGGGACTGTCAGACTTGTACTGACTAAAATCAGAATAGAATTAGACTTACTAAGAACTAAGAAATTCTTAACTGCCTTATAGATATATTCGGTTGAACTAAACATAAACAATCGGAAACATTTCGTTTTTTTTAACGTGGAAAAATCATCAAATAAGTCCTGCCGCCCAATACTATTGGACTTGTGTGACTAAAATCCACGGTGTTCCTTCAATAGCCCTTTACGTTCCGGGATCACGGTAACCTGATAAGAGAAGGCCGGAACCTAAAAGAAAAACCTGTACTAGGTAGGGTAAGGGTAAACTGTCGGTTATTTCTTTGATTAAAATAAGTTGACTCAAACAATAAACAAAATTGATTATTTCTAGTCGATTGTTACTCACAAGTTAGTCCAAACAAAACAAACAAGGAACATAAAGTTCCAAAACTCCGTCGTACTGCAAAAAGTTTAACATCTGTTGAACATTTGTCTAAAACAACTGTCAACTTCAAAGATATTGACATTGATATAAGGGTCGTTTTGGAGTTACACTTTTTTAGGCAAGTGTTCAACAGATGTTAAACTTTTTGCGGTACGACGGAGTTTAATACCAAGAACACAGCTAATGCAGGTTTTATATTAACTATAATTTCCGCAAATAATCTTCGATTACTTTTCTTATTCCCCACTGTTACATAAAACAGCTGAAAGCAGAAAAAAATATAAAGGTGAGTATAGACTAGAGAATTTACTTGAAACAAAACTTCGAGAAACACCAACTCTACTCGATGCTGTATTTAGCTTCCAAACCTGGATTTTTGTCTCGCAAAATGAAAAGTAAATACTTTTCATAACATTTAGTTAAAAAGAAAAAGACTGTTACATGTAAATGCTCAATAGCCGTGAGCATAATTACAAACCCCACTTAGGATATTTGCTTCAATGCTACACTACTTAGACTACAAAATCAATCAATTATATTTCCTATGTTTTTTAGGTTTTCGGGCACGCCGCAATCGCGGCGGTAAGACCCCCCTTTGAGGAGTGGCTGGATAGGCGTCACGGCATTCTGACCTTCCGACACGGATGTTTCGGGAGGTACCTGTGTCGGATGAAGAAGGAAGAAACGTCTGGGTGTCACTACTGCGAGGATCGCCCGGAGGACACGGTGGAGCATACGAGAGTAGAGCGTCCTCCGTCTACCCCAGCCGCAGTGGTAGACGCTCACGGCGACGGACGTCGGCAGTTGATCTCCGGCCACCGTAGGCGCGGGCATGCGAGCGGTGAGTAATGGGCGACTCGCTGTCCGACCACGGACTCATTTGATGATTTTACCAGCCCAATTTTTTTTTTTTTAATTTAACGTTAGTACTTTTAAATTGTTTATGTCAATGCGCCATCATATTGACATAAACCATCTTACGACAAAAAAAGATAAACATCTGTTGGACGTCTTGTCAAAAAAAACTGTCAACTGCAAAATATCATTTGGCGTTGAAATAAGGGTCGTTTTGCAGTTAACAGTTTTTAGACAAGTGTTCAACAGATGTTTAACTTTTTGTGGTACGACGGAAACAGATTGACTTTGTTTTAAATGTTTATACGCATTTTATATTATAAATGTGAGCGGAACTTAAACCTGCGTGCTTCTGATTCAATACACCAGACGATTTAAGCAACTAAACGTCGTAATTACCAGTTTATTTTTTTCACGAAAAAAATAAAAACTTTAATGTGACTTTGACTTTGCGCTAGTATATACTCTCCTTAAAGGAAACATACGTCCAAACGCGAGAATGAGTCCAAAACTCATTTCCGCCGTTGCCTCAGAGAGACGTCGCGTAAAGTTTTCAAATTTCATTTTCTGACCCACTAAATTCTTATTTTATATATAAATGAACGTTTAAGTCTTGCTGTGTTATTAAGTTTTCTGTTTCGTCGCTCGAAAGAGTTATGGAAATACCTTTTTTCACGTGTATTTTTTTTTAGCTTTGGAATAACAATCAGCATTTTATAATATTTAAATAACACGGTGAGTCATCATTATCATATCAGTCGTAAGATGTCCACTGCTGAACATAGGCCTCCCCTATAGACTTCCAATAGAACCGGTTGGAAGCGGCTTGCATTCCGCGTGATACTGTGGTCTTCATACGATTGTCTGTCCACCTTGTGGACGGTGAGTGCCAAGAATCTATGCAATTTGTGACGAAGGGATTAACTTAAAAAAATATTCTAAACAATTAATTATTTACTCACGGTGTGATTATAATTTTCTCTTATTCAGTGATTATTTCTAATCCAAGCAATCTTTCTTAGTTTGAAAAAATATTAAGGTAGCAGGATATATATTACGTTCAACTAACTACAGCAGAGGAAACTTTAACCCACCAAATAAAAAGAATTGGACATTGCTACGTCGTAGCTCATGCGATTACGTCATTGCTACGCCAGCTACGCTGACAGCTACGTCGTAGCAGATAATCCAGTTCGCGAACCAGTCATATTACTTCTTGGAAAATTTCGTTAGCCATCGAGTTTTATTCATATTCGATCGTATTGAAAATAAACCTTAATAATTTAATAATAGTAGTAATTTAATAATTATAATTTAAAACTGAAATACTGCTGTCATGTGTCGTTAAAAAACAAATGAGATAAATTATATCGTTAATTTTATCGAATGATTATAAAAACTGTGGACGAAATTACCGTGGCCCTGAAACACAAAAGGCAACTGAAGGGACAAGGTAGACTTTAAGATCTGCTGTTCATTTTACACTTTTTTCGCGTAGATTTTTGTTACCCTGACAAATGAAATGGGCCGTTGAAACTATTTTTCAGCGTAATGAGCGCACTTCCATATATCTTCATAGCACTTGGCAAGGAGACTAAAAGTCACAGAGGAGAAAAAAAAACTGATTGACATCTGTACACTCACCAATCACCATTTATGTTTATTTGAAAGTCAGCGTCGGGCACCAGTTGTCCGGCACTATGCTGAAATGAGCCTATTTGGCGTAGCCGTGAGTCACACAGTATATTCTTGCTTATATTTTGAGTTTTTCTTTTAATTTTAATAATTTAGTTTTTAACTTCCGTTTTTATTATCTATCTATATATATAAAAGGAGAACTGACTGACTGACATATCAACGTACAGCCGAAACTACTAGGGCTAGGAATGTGAAATTTTGCACACGGCTTCCTATTATAATGTAGGGGAGCACTAAGAAGGGGTTTTTGGAAATTTAACCTTTAAGGGGGTGAAAAGGGGGAATTAGGAAAGTACGTAACCCACGCGGACGAAGTCGCGGGAAAAGTGCTAGTTTGTTTAATATAAGTTCATTGTTTTTTATTTGTTTTTTTTACTTTATTCACCTGTGCCAGTATACATTTTTACTTCTTTTCTGAGAGTCTGACAGTCCCTTCCGTCCAACTACTCATTTCATGATGAAATTGAATATCTCAAAAAAAACCTTACAACGTGATCTTCACAATTTGTATAAAGTAAGCCTGTAGCTTCAAGTTATATTGGATACGGTAAGTTGTTCAATATGCAATGTGGTGGCTGCGCGTGATAACTTATGCACACGTGTTGCTCGACTTCAAGCACTGCTAATGCATCTCCCACTAACTTTAACTTTACACTAAAATCGGTGAGGTAACTTGATATTGCAGACGGATTGAGGTACAGCAGCTCTCCGTTTCTAGATAGACAGGCCTGTTGGTCTAGTGGTTAGTGACCCTGACTGCTATGCCGGAGGTCGTGGGTTCGATTCCCACCCAGGACAAATGTTTGTGTGATGAGCACGATCATTTGTTCTGTGTCTGGGTGTAATTTATCTATAATATGTATGTATTTATAAATATATAAGTATGTTTATCAGTTGTCTAGTACCCATAACACAAGCTCTGCTTAGCTTGGGACTAGATGGCGTTGTGTGATAGTTGTGGAATATAATAATAATAATAGATACGTATGAGACTTTATGTTAAAGACAGTTACTTAACTTCATCATCTGCCTAGCCTTTTCCCAACTATATTGAGGTCAAACCAGATGCAGCTGGATATCAGTATTTTACATGGAGCGACTGCCTGTCGGACCTCCAAAACCCAGTAACTGGGTAATACGATACCCCATGGTAAGACTGCTTGTCAGACTTTAGAGCTTCTGACTAACAATAACGACTGTTAAAGATCTATAAACGACAACCGAGACCAACGACTTTACGTGCTTTCCGAGGCACGGAGGAAACTCGCTATTACAGATGGTCACCCATCCACAGACCAACCTCGGCAAGCGCGGCTTAACCCGGAAGATCGGCCTGTGCGGCTGTATTTACTTAGCTACAAGTTACTTAACTTGTAGCTAAATAAATAACAGCCACACTGGTCGATCTTCAACATTAAGCGACTCTTGCCGAGGATAGTCTATGGATGGGTGACCGTCTATCATAGAGAACTTTCTCCGTTTCTCTTCAGACATTACATCGACAGCATGTCAGCTACCTAGCCTTACATGCTGTCGACGGCGCGTTGTGTTCCACGCGCGCCGTCGACCCGGGCATGATCCATGGTCGGACAGCGAGTTGCCCATTACTCGCTGCCCGCATGCCCGCGCGAGTTATGGGGCTTTTTTTTATCGTGTTAAAATCATCAAATGAGTCCTCCCACCCAGGGCAGAGCGGGAGGGACTGTCAGACTCGTAGTGAGTAAAATCCGCGGTTTCCTTCAATAGCCCTTAACGTACCGTTATGGGGCTTAAGAAACATTTAAACAGTCCAGATACTTGAAATATGAACTCTGTAAAGAATCTGTATCATAACTATTCAATGAAATATCTCTCATTTAATTTGTAAACAAAGCTGATAGATGTAAAGATTTTTGAGGAAAAAGTCAGCTGCTAGTGGGACTCGAATCCACGTCTTCTGGATGAGTACTACAGACGCAGGCGTTATTACGTATAAATATATAAAACTAAAGCTGATAGATGTTTACATTGTATCAAAAATAATTTTTAGCATCAATTTCCTGATCATTTTCAGAATATCGTAGAGTATCCCAAATATATGTTTATTTTAAAAAGGCCTGTGAGCTATAAATTACGTTTATTTTCGATTCAGTGTGCCACTGCCATAAATGTCATCGGACGGGCAAACGACACCACTGGGAGCGCACTGTATCAGCTGTCGTTGGCAGTGTGGTACAAGGGAATAGATTAAAGCGTTTCATTTATCTGTAAAAATTACTAAGAATTTATATAACTTTGATCGAAAACAGTTTGACCGCAATTGCAGTGATCACAAAATTCTCCAGCTCAATCATCGAAGTTCAACTTTCTAAAATGAACCTTGAAAAAATGTCCTTAGGGGTTCGAATGATGAGCTGTGTGGAAAATTACTCTCTGTGTCTCGCAACATGCAAAATAGAGTGGCTTTTGCTGCAAACCAACAACAGCGGACACGACCTTGGCACAGTGGCAAAGATTTAGACTAAAATTTAACATACATTGTACGAGCAACACGAAAAAAAAAGAAAAGTTCTACGCACTGCCAAAACAACATGTCAAGCACCTCTCACAGAACCCTCGAAACAAGATTGTGCCTAAGTAATAGAAATTAACGTCTTGATATAAATGAACACTAGACTTTTTATTTATAACTACTTAACATAACCAGATATAATTTTTCGTATTATATTAAAAAAAATACAATTTTCTTCAACGCTTTCCGCTCACATTTCGCGCCAAACATAAAATGTGCACCAGCAAAAATCACTTTAATATTTTATCGGAAATAACGTTAAGTTTCTCAAATTACCGTAACTACATTATTATACCTACCGCATTTACATCCAGCCATTATTTCCATGCCGGTGAAAGAATGGAAAATATTAAAACCAATCCATTTTTCATGAAATTTGAAGTTACTTTGATGGTTGACTGGTTTATAATAGTGGATTGGAATAGCCCTGAACTGGTTTGTGATTCGTTCACGCTAACAATAGTATGCAATATTTTCTTTGATGAAATGTTGACTAAATGTTTTGACTGTATTTTATGACTGATCGGGAAAAGCCTGTACCTTTACGCTTTTTTACATACATACGCATTTTTTAAATAGTGAACTGATTTTAAGACTTGCAGTGGGTGGAAATAATGCAGCAGGATTGTTACAAAAAAGTTCATAAGATTGACATAAACTTTTGGACAGCTTACATCATTTTTTTTTACACTCTACCGAAGAACAACTGATTTTTAACAACTGGTAAACATTGGAGCTTCCTTATGCGCACTCAAAAAAGCGCCCAGTACACCTCAATATCCTCTTGATTCTCCGATATACACTAGCTACTTGTTTAACATAATATAAGCGTAGAAAATAATGCAAACACAATTTTAAATCATCACCGACATCGCTAGTAGTTGAACATAGCTAGCCGGTAAACTTAACCATGAGTACAATGAATTTTCTCCACTAACTTCACGCAAATATCACCTCCCCACCACTCTCACATTAAATTGATTTAACCCAAGTTTTAACTTTAAGTTTGTCTTGCCGTTAAACTGTCGTATGTCGAACTTAGCGCGTATTTATTTAGGCAAACTTCGTTAGCTTACACCGAGTACTGTCTTCACAAAATGGAGATTATGTTTCTAGTGAACATAAATGATTTGAGTGATGATAAATTGAGATTAAGTAGTAGTCATCATCATTCATTCATCCATTCATTATTACCTTCCTTCCAGAGGGTAACGCCCCGATTTACGAGTTGGAGGCTGTGAGTTCGCACTCAGCTAGGCACATTAACTTGTATACGTAACTTAGTTTATCATCACTGCTCTCAAAACAGTGAAAGTAAACATTGTGGGAACACGGCATGTTCTACAACCAAAATTTCTAAGACTATTGTTCCCCGCGGTTCCACCCACAGACTGCTCGGCGTCTATTCGTTGTAGCGTCATGTTATATCGCTTATAGCCTCCCTCAATAAATGGGTCATTCAACACAAAAAATAAATGAACTCGAACCAGGAGTTTCTGTGATTAGCGCGTTCAACCAAACAAACTAGATATTAGTATAGATATGACATCTACTAACCTACCCACCACGTGGAAGGGCCCACGTGGTAGATACCATCTCAGTCCCTCTCACAGAGAAGAGGCCTCTGTCTCAACAGCGGGAACATTATATACTGATTATGCATGATCCTGTCCTTTTGGGGATTTTTGTACCTATTGCAATTAGCTTCTCCTTGATTCAAAGTTTGACTGGTATTTAATTCTTAGTCTGCCTTATGTACATACATCATGGTAAAATAAAAAGTTTATAAACAAATAAAATACCTGTTTCATTCCTTTACATGTGAGGATATGGCCACCCTCTGTTGTCACAGTTAATTAAGCCACCTCTAGGAACGCCGCAGGCCTCTAATAAGGATTTGAAGTTATATTATTGTATGTGTCCTAACGCTGTTTTCTATCACCGATGTCACCAAGGTAAACTTAGAAAGGAGGAGGCGGGCCGCGTGAGGGAGAGGACGGCTTCCTCCCTCCACCCCAGCCACAGTGGTAGATGCCCACGGCGACAGATGTCGGCAGACGATCTCCGGTCACCGTAGGCGCGGGGATGCGGGCAGCGAGTAATGGGCAACTCACTGTCCGACCGTGGACCATGCCCGGGTCGACGGTGCGTTGTGTTCCACGCGCGCCTAAAAAGTGTCAGCATAAATAACGGGGCCCCCCTCCAGAGGGCCAAAACCTGTCGGAGTCGCGGGACTTATGATTTACCGTGACCCTGGTACGTAAAGGGCTATTGAAGGGCACCGTGGATTTTAGTCAGTACGAGTCTGACTGTCCCTCCCGCTCTGCCCTGGTTGGGAGGAACCATTTCATGATTTTACCACGCTATGAAAAACAAAAGGTAAACTTGGAAAAACAAATATCTGATTAACACCCTGAACAAACTTCTTTTGTTAATCAACATAGATTGTGAATGAATACATACCACCTGTTGGAATCAAACTATAATTTGTACACAAACACCACCCACTTCTGCTTACCCTTCAACCATTACCTCCCTTGAAAGCTGAGTAATCAAAATATAAAGGGGTTTGCACACACACCCACTATCGGCTCCCCTGAGCCGTGTTACACTGCCGACATGTTTACACTGTTGATTAAAAATTGATATCAGAATTTTTTTCAAGGAACATGGTTTTTTTTTTTTTTTTTTTTTTTTTTTTTTTTTTTTTTTTTTTTTTTTCGCTGATCTAGATAATATGATTGGGGTGCTAAGACAGGAAACCTCCACGTGCGCCCGTGGACTGGAGTTCCCTCTCGGATACGTCCGGGGGGAAGACCAGTTTTTCGGGCCGGTGCACCCTGGGATGCGGGCAAAACACTTCCTTAGGCACTGTGTGCCTGAGGGATCTCTTTGCCCGTATGCGAATAGCCTGTCGGGTGGATGCTCCAACGCGTGTCCCTCTGAATAGCAGAGGGCACAGCGGCGGAGCGGGCTTGCGGACGGCGAGTAATGGGTAAGCCCGCCGTCCGACCAAGGACCAAGCCCAGGTCGGTGGCGCGTCGTGTTTCACGGGTCACCGACGGGGCCCCTTACGGGGCCAAATGCCTGCTGGGGTCGCGGATTTTTTCTTAATCCAGGTTACCGCGGCCCCGGAACGTAAAGGGCATCCGAAGAAACACGGGTGGATTTTAGTCAGTAAGAGTCTGACAGTCCCTCCCGCCCCACGCAGGGCGGGAGGACTCATTTGATGATTTTGCCACCCTTAAAAAAAATAAAAAAAATAAAAAAAAAAAAAAAAAAAAGATAATATGATTATGAGTTGTTATTGTAAGGGTTTTGATTAATTACGTGCTATTAACTTTGCTAACAGTACGTTTTATATGTATCAATATTTAACCTGTTTCGGTTATATGGTTTGCTGTATGTTTGTTTTACAAAAAATAGGGAGATATTTCAGTGATATAAATCCTTTCTAAACTTGAAAAACCACAATTTTGTTATACAATCACGAGCAATAATATGTATACACATAGCAGAATGAAAAAGCGATATTCTATTCCTACCATATTGATAAAAGTTTTGCGTTTTCATGAACCTTCTGTTTTGGAAGCCATGCCATTAACAAATGGGTCTTATTTCAAAATAGAAACTAGTATTTCGCTAGATAATCAATAGTATGTATACACTAAACAATATTCAAAAGCGATGTTCTGCTATCATATTGATTAAACTTTTTTCCTTTTTATCAGACTTATATTTTCTATACTATTACGAAATAACTCTTATTTCAAAGTGGAAACTAGTATTTAACGAGTAAATTACGTTTGAATGTTGTTAAATGTAAACATTGCTCGTGACTGTACTAGCAATTTTTTTTTAATCATAGTCTTTTTACCTTACGGAAACGGATCTTTGTACCATTAATTACCAAGGGCTTACATTACTAACCCACTCCCAAAGATCACTCAAATTTAATTAAAAGCGACTTTAATCGGCTGATTGCTAAATTTCATTCATATTATTCAGAAACTCGTCCGAGTTTCCCTACAGAAGTTGTTTTGAAGAATTTCAATAAACGTCATCATACTAATTGCCTAGATTGGACGAACAGACGGATTTTAATAAATTAAGAATTTCACAAGACCTCTTGTTTAGCATTGTTTAGTTTTGATAGGGACAAAGATAATAAATAGTACCTGGTTATAATAATTTATATTTATTGCCCGGAGGTAAAATCGTGTTCATTTATGAGAAAAGGCGATGTTTATTAAAATGTCTGTCAAGTTTCTAAGACAAAATTTTTCCCTTATATTTTCCTTACCGTAAACATCGTAAATTAAATTAAAAATATACTAGCTTGTCCTGAGGCTTCCCCTTGTGTAACACGTAAACTTTCCTAAGGGAACATACAAGTGTAGGTCTATTGAAGGACACCGTGGATTTTAATCAGTACGAGTCTGACAGTCCCTCCCGCTCTGCCCTGGGTAGAGGGACTCATTTGATGATTTTACAATGACAAAAAAAGGGAACAGGTTATAAACTCTTTGCGTACCTAATTTGTTCTAAATCTCCAGCAATTTTAGCTGTGTTGTCGTTACCCGGGGTGGTTGCCAAAAAATAGGAAGTGGAACCAAACCAACCCACATAAAAAAAGAGTGGCAAGAGTTTGCACAGATGTCTAGATAGCCGTCAGCATAGAAGCTGGTGCAAGTCCAAAAAGCTATTCTTTTAATAACATTATTTTTCTTTTGGGAAGATAAACCATATAATGAGTCCTTTCGCCCTGGGTGGCGGAAGGGACTATCAGACTCTTACTGGCTAAAAACCACCCTGTGCCTTCAAGACCTATTTGCGTTCCAAGGCGGTGATCATCTGCCTCGCTACAAAAGAAAGCTGGTTAAAAAAACTTCGCAAACAAAAAACAAAATCAAGAATACACTTCAACAAAGAAATTACAATTTCTAAGTGCAACTTAATTAAAAAGATCGTACTTTGTTCAAGGAATGCAATTTAAATTGCAAAATAAAGGCCATCCTCCACACTCACCGGTTAGCATATTACAAGGGCATGCGATGATTGTATTAAGGACTGTCTACCACTGGCAGCGACGCATTTACATCGCTAATGAACGAGTGAGACGCAGAGATGTTTTTCACTAGTTAGTTTTACTTAGGGCTGGTACTCAATGTCTAGTAAATTTTAGTGACTACTGCACGATGCTGCAAAGATTTTTTGGCGCTTGCATGATACTGCCAGGAGGAGCTTTTTAAAAATTGTTTAAAAAATCAAAATGTCAGCGGGTCTGATTTGGGTGCCAATCTTCAGGAACAATAATAATGTTAGCTGAAATAAACATTACTTACTTATTTGAAATTGAGCTTGTATACTTATTTACTGAAAATAATATGTTTTCATGTGTTCCTAAAACATTTATATACGTATAATAATTTAACAATAACAATTACGTCAGAGGCCTAATCACAAGATTTCTGTATTTTATTTACAGCGTACATCTTCAAGAATACTTCAATCATAAACCACTAGCAAACTATATTTTTCCTTCAAATTAACGTTCTTCAGTTCCAGTTTGACTATAGGGCCACAGAACTGACACAATCATCTACTTTGACAGTTAAAAATAAGATAAAAAAATCCCATAGAAAACTCAAAATTTTCAAAATCATATGATATCAGTCTGGCAGAAAACACGCGAACCTAAACGAGGTTAAGGCTATCTACACTTTTCACAAAACGTCAGTGCCCCTAGTTTGGAACTGGTACAAGGTTATTTCCGCGAGTGTGCACCCGGCTCTAGCAAGATTTCTTGCACTCAGTAGTCAGTACTGTGAAGTTCTTGCGTCGCAATTAAGACGGCACTATCACGGCCCGTGTTTAGATGGTACATTCACGAGAGAATATAGTGGATGTGGTAGGTTTTTTTTTGGGTTGTTTAATCAACAAAAAAGGATGGACCTTTTTGTATGAACACACAGACATTGAGAAACGCAATAGCCCCGCTGGATGAAGAAATCTGAATTACTCCAGACTATAACCTACCTCAATCTGTCAAACTTTAATAGATTTTCAACCTTATCACAATAGTCAATAGTGGAAAGTTAATTTTCGATTGGTACAAAATTACAGATTGGGGTAGGTTGACCTGCCTGTCTGTACAAAGATAGGTTTCAGTCAGGATAACTTTTAATCCAATATTACCATTCCATCGGTCGCGGGACTTACGAATTACCGGGTCCCCGGAACTTACAGGGCTATTGAAGGACACCGTGAATTTTAGTCAGTACGAGTTTGACGGTCCTTCCCGCTCTGCCCTGGGTGGGATGACTCATTTGATGAGTTTGCCACGATAATAATAAAAAAAACGATCGGTTGCACTCTGGGAGTGCCGGCAGAAGTGAAAACTTGAATAGTAATAAACACACACGAACATTCGCGCAAGCGCCCTGCGCCGTCTTACGAATTTTCGCTCAGGTCACGTGTCCTGACGCGAGTTTAAAATTTTTTACCCATTCCAAAAAAGTGCACAACGCCGCTAAAGAAGTTTTCACCTCAAAAATTAACTTCCCATGGGACTAGCAACAGCTAGTCTACATAATAGATGTCTGTTTTCTAAGTACAGTACACACATATAACTTGCCCTATCTATACAAGTAATGTATAATATATTCCATCTGCAAGAAACAAACCTCTTGGGAATTAGTAATTCAAATTGTTCACTAAATACTTTTTGATTTATAAACGGGCGGAGCTTTCGTGCATTTTAGTATTGTTTTTGTGTAGTTAACGTAAAATTACGGTAATGGCTGTTTGAGAACAGCGGTTAGGAACACGTCTTAGAATGTTATTGTGTTAAGACCGTGTACGACGGAATTTAATACATCAATAGTCTTTAATTTCCGAAATGACTAAACGGATTTTAATGAAACTCTTAACGAAAGTCTAAAAAGCTATCAAATAACCTACGAAATGAAAAATACGTGACTCGTATTTATTCTTTTATTAAAATAATCAATATTTACAAAGATAAAACGCATCAAAATGACTATGACGACAGAAGGAAGGAAATATAGTACTTTCATGTGACGTATTGCTAATTTTAAAAGTATCGTTTCATCGTTAATATTGGTTTCAGTAAATAAAAAAATATGGGTCAAATATTTTAAGGTAATTTAACCCTTAACCACCTGACCCCTAAATCAGTAACGTAACCACCTGCGCGCGGTCACAGTGACCGCATCGAATACACATGAGTTATCTCAGGATATTAAGGTTTTATTATAAGAATAAATTAATAATATTCTGTAATATATATTAAATTATTTATTTAAGTGGAAAAAGAAACAATAATAAAACATGTTCTTCTCATAAATGGGAACAATTAAATTGATGGCACATTTTAACTAAAAATATAACTATGATTACATAACGAGATGTATCAACATAGGGACAAAATATTACATCAAATTTGAACTTTCTTTAAAGAATCTAATAACATTAAAATGAGATAAAAAAATAAAGTTTAAAAAAGAATCAAAACTTCGATAAAAATGCAGAGGGTAAAGTCTGACAATTTTTCACGACAATTTTGGCACATTTTGATAGTACATTCCACACAGATTGTTTTTTTTACAGATAAAAGTTACATGAAATATTTTTCATTTCTTCTTGGGAACACAAGTTAAACACGTTTTACGTGTTTCAAGAGTCCAGAAACAGTAGGCAATTCGTCTCGTCTAGAAGACGACACTTGTAGGCAGTCATCAGATTCATAGTCTTCTAAAATTTCAGAAACTTCCAAATTCTCAGGTTCTACATCACTGCAACTCTCATCAACCACATCTCTAACCATTTCACAACATTTTCGTTGTTTACATCCATTTTTACGTAAAAACAATAATCATGAATGTAATACACAAAAATCACATAACTACCTGCACGCGGTCACCATGACCGCTAGCAAAATATTTTTACTCACCGAAGCCAAACGCGTGCACGTAGATCCTTGCCTAGCGCACACACGACGCTAAAGCACCAACAGAAAAGGTACACAGACGCACGCTAACATGCGATAACGGATATCGACGAAATTCAAATTCAAAAAATTGTTGCGGTCACCATGACCGCTGGCAGGTGGTTAAGGGTTAACTGACTAAATATATATTTTTTTTATCAAATATCTATTCTATACTTTCTATATAACAGACTGATGACCAATTGTTTTGGTTCACTTAGCGGCCAACACGAGAGACTGGCAGTCTGGCAAATAAATTCCCTTCCGAGGTTTTCCTAATGATCTACAATATGGGGTTCATCAACTTCTTCGTTGACCGCTTTCCGTCAGTTGTGGTTGCTTCTTTGTCGCCATAATGGGATAAAAAAGATAAAGTTTAGTACACGCGACCGGGTCGCGGGACTTACGAATTACCGTGATCCCGGAACGTAAAGGGCTATTGAAGGACACCGTGGATTGTAGTCAGTACGAGTCCGACAGTCCCTCCCGCTCTGCCCTGGGTGGGAGGACTCATTTGATGATTTTACCACGATAAAAAAAGAAAAATAACGTACACGCGACCGACATACGTAGCAGACCTCAGCGTTACAAGAATTCAAGCTTTAACGATGACGTCTAAACAAGTAAGTGAAGTCCAATCAACAATGATAAGCCTCATGATCAGCGTCTCAAAATGCGCGCCACGTGTTGATAATCAAGAAAGTTGGCCGAGACGACGTCAGGGGGACGTGACGCCCATTCAGCCAATATGGCACGTGACAGACGGCAAAGAGTGGGCAAGTGTGGGGGTAGAGGTGAAAAGGAAGAGATAAATGCCTATCAATGACATTTTCGTGCATAAAAGACATACTACACGCTAGGCGCTCCATAGAAGGATGTAATCTGAACCATACTGATGATGTTCTAAGAAAGGTCAGGTAGGTATAATACTCACAACCGTGTATGATGTATGTATAAACGTGAAATAGGATTGTAGCAGGTGAATTCTGTATTTTCTTCTTCACCTCAGGAGGAAAAGGCGTGTCTTTATCAAAACATAGGTATATAATAAAAATACCTACGAAAAACAAAGCCAAAAATGTAAATTATAAATATAAAAAAAAATCGTAGTATATATATAATTACTCGTACCACCAACAATTTACATGTCAAAGCAACTTTCGATACAAATTCTTTTTTTTTCTTCCGTATAAATGATAATAATACCGTAGACGGCTAACACTTAAAGCTTACACGAAATAGCAACCAAAACAACTTACACAGAACTGTCCCATCTTCACAAAAACTCCACAATCTATGACATTGCCGAATTACTCAAAGGTCTGCGTTGCATTATAACTTAGAAGTTGACGCGTGCGTACGTAAACCGGGATTTATTAATGTAATCTTCTTCTTTGCTCGTCGCGACATCGGGAAGTGTGTGGGATGAGAGGCCGATCTGTCAATATGGGCTGATTAATCCCGTCTACAGATGAACGGTTATGTTAGAGAGAATTTAGATCTTAATCGAAAATGATCAGTTCATTTGGTGATAAACGTAAGGTTTTATTTTATTATTTTCCAGCCTGTATTAGTTTACCGTTTAGACAAGGTTCCGCATCTTCCTATACATCTTCACTTCGTATGACTGTACAATAGCTTTAAGTTTATTGTTTTAAAATGTGTATTAGTTTATAGTTATTATTTTTATATGCCTGAAATAACGTATAAAATAAATATTAGATATTAGTTTTGGTGGCAACATTAACACAGCGCTTTTGAATACACTAGTGTTGCGGGTTAGATTCCTAGTTGCAACAAATATTTAAATGATCTATCGCATCACATGACCGCATTTACAAACATTTAAACTCACATACACAAACAGCCAGACCTGAAACGCCTACTTGTAGGTAATAAAAATATTTGTTACATGCGGGAATCGAACACGCGACACGTAGCACAACAATCGATCGCTCAGCGACTGAACTAACCGTGACGACGAAGTTCGAAGTCGTTGAAAAGTCGAAATTCGAGAAACATCTTCACCAGTACACCAATAAAATTCCAAGCACAAAAGACTTTTCAACTTGCGCTCAGACGCCCGGGGACACAGGACTCAGACAACCGGAACCTGCAAGGCTATGTCTGTCGCATACAGCGTAACCTATGAACCAGGACAGCACGGAGTGGAACCAGATAGACGGAAATGATATTACCTATGCCTTGTTGGAGATGGAAGCGCTGACACGACTCTTTTTATTTTTATTTAGCGATTTATTTTTAATCGTGGTAGAATCATCAAATGAGTCCTCCCACCCAGGGCAGGATGGGAAGGACTGTCAAACTTGTACTGACTAAAATCTACGGTGATCCTTCGAAAGCCCTTTACGTTCCAGGGTCACGGTTTCCTCATGAGACCCGCGACCACGGTTTATTTAACGAAAGGTTCGCCTTTGACCATTATCTCGCCTGATAATAATCAATGATGTGATTGACGGTGAAGCACGCTTGGCTAAAAGTTACCTTCTCACTGTTGACTTCAAGACTCCAATTTTGACACAGACCCCGGCAGGGAATTCCACTCCTTAGCTGTGCACACAATAATGCCTTTGTCAAACAGACAGGCGAAAGCGAAACGTTTCCGAAACGATACAGAATTTTTATTTGTAATGTATGGAATTGTTTGTATCCAGTCACATAGAAAAGTGAAAGCGATCTGAAAGCGTGACAGAACTATCGGACTGACGTCTCGCTTCTGTTCGGTATCGCTTCGGAAACGCTTCGCTTTCGCCTGTCTGTTTGACAAAGGCATTAAAGTATTAGTAAAACCCTTTATTGACGCTTTGTACGTATCGGAGGAATGTCCACCCTGTAACGTTTACACAGATTGAAAAATAAAATAGTTAATCACTCTTGGTATGTATGTTGGGTTTTGGTGTAAAATATTACCTATTTCCATCTTCGCTCAGTTTCTATGCTATTTTTTTTTCGTTTGATTTCAGACTGAAGAATCATAGTCATGAATAATAATTGTGCCGTCTTGATTGTAATTTGAAGCCTCGTGTAGAGTACGCGCGGGAAGACATAGCGGTTTTGCTGCGCCGCAAAGTTTCTCAAACAAAAGCGGAAAACCGGCGTGACAGGAGATAAATCCATACGCAGTACATTTAAGAGTGGAAATTAACCTAGCATATTTTCGTAGGTCTTTGTGTGTGCGCGAGGCTTAATCTATATAAACTTTTATAGTAACACACAACTCACATATTTCGATACAATCTTGTAAGAAGCACGTGTAAGGAAAAAATATAATACTTGTTATTTTCCTAATAATCCGCCTTCATACATATTTCTAAATCTTTCTCAAAAAACTTCTACATAAAGTGAGTTAGAGAGATCTATTTCCAGGTGAATATTCGTTTACCAATACGTCTGTGTTAATTGCTCATAGAATTTGCTACCATTTAAGACAGACACAACACAAACGAAATCAGGCAATGATGTCCCCACGCCTTCTCTCTTCTGAAGGCACGAACCCATAATCTTTACTACGAACTTAGTGAATACAACATACCTAGTCTTTTCCCGAATACACTGGAGTCGGCTTGTAATGTAAACTAGTACTTTATCCTAGTCTATCCGACGTGTACAGCCTAGTTACTGGATAGCACGGTATCCCTTGGTATAACTGGTTGTCAGATCTACAGTTACAGTGGTCGCGGGACCCACTAATTACCGTGACCCCGGTACGTAAAGGGCTATTAAAGGACACCGTGGATTTTAGTCAGTACGACTCTGACAGTCCCTCCCGCTCTGCCCTGGGTGGGACGACTCATGTGATGATTTTACCACGTAAAAAAAAAAGATCTACAGTTACATAAAAAATCTCCAAAAGATCGCTTAAAGCGATAAGATCGCCCATTGTGTCATCAAAGTTCTGTATTGTAATTACCAGCCATAATGTTTATGGTGTGCAAAATAAACTATTCTATCTATCTATGTATCTTTCTACATCTGACTCAGATTACGACAATGACAGCAGATTTTTCTATGAATGTCTGGTACAGTTACATTTCCCGGCGGTTCCGTGTCGGTCCGGTCGCAATAATGGCGTGAACATTGTCGCAACTGACTCTAAAGATACAGATACACCGACTCGCATATTGTCAGGGCTGGTTGTTCACGGAGTGTTAAGTACGTAAGAAAGAAATTAACTATTTAAAGCGGAAATAAGTACTTCCAAATATGCATAACCACGTTATTTCTAAAGTTCACCTAATTCAAAAGGGTTGTTGTAAATTCGCCACAAAATTAATTCCCCACTAAAAAAGTATTGATCCTGTTCTCCTACTACTTTTTGTTCAGATTCCACATTGTGTCCTCGTTTTCGGTAGTTTTGTGCTGGATTTTATTATCTAATTGTTCTGCTATGCGAGCGGAAAAAATAAATGGGTTGAATTTACACTAACCAAAATTTAAAAAAAAAACTTTAGACTAATTTATACATACTTTCAAAACACGAGCCGTCTCTTGCCGCCACATACGCCTTCAGCTTTAAAATGGTTCAAAACAAATAATTGGCGGCACGGTTAGCGCAGTGGCTAAGCGATAGGAGTGCTGCGCTGCATGTCGCGGGTTCGATTCCCGCACGGAACAAATATTTGTATGACCTACAAGTAGTTGTTCCGGGTCTGGGTGATTGTGTATGTGAGTTTCTGTGTTTTTAAACGCACCCACGACAAAGGAGAAATTCCTAGTGTGGGGCACGTATTGAAAAAAAAACAAAAATACCTCATATTCAAAAATTATCAGTGATAAGATACCTAATACTTGGTAAAGTATTTCATAACTTCATTTACTGGAAAGATGTCTTTTTTTTTAACGTGGTAAAATCATCATATGAGTCCTCCCACCCAGGGCAGAGCGGGAGGGACTGTTAGACTCGTACTGACTAAAATCCACGGTGTCCTTCAATAGATTTTAACGTTCCGGGGTCACGGTAATTCGTGAGTCCCGCGACCACTGGAAGGATGTCTAGAAAAAAAATATCTAAATAAAAAAAGGAACCAGCGTTACAAAAGTATAATCTACCAAGTGAAACACAACCCTAATTTCTCAGCGAAGAAATCACTACATTTGTGGAAAGCTAGACAATAAGTGGGGACTAGAAAAAGATGGAGCCGATAAACAGGTACCGGTCGGCAACTCCACGCCGAGTCGGAAACTATTGGTTCTTAAGTGTGCTATATTTTTACGGAGAGAAAAATATTTTTTAATCCTCTTCTGTCGGTCGGGACAATAGGAGTCTGGATTTTAAGACGTTTGAGCGTGGTTCGGGTTGTTCTGAACTTTTTTTAGGAAGTTGTGTCGTCTATGAAGCTGTTTATTTGTTTGTGTTTTTGTACTAGTGTTGTGATTGTATGTGGAAATGCTAAGAAAGAATTTTAGGGTTAGGTTTGGATGAAAATTCTTCATGATGGAGATGTCTGACGATTTATGTGACGGTATATTTGAGGTATCTTTTACAACTTATAAAGTAAGAATAGTAAATGCATAAAAGGTTGGATAATCAAGGAAAGGGACTTAAGACCCCGAGTCGACGGCGCGTTTTGTTCCACGCGCGCCTCAAGGAGTGTCAGCATAGTAACGGGGCCCCCTATAGATGGCCAAAGCCTGCCGGGGTCGCGGGACTCACGAATAACCGTGACCCCGGTACGTAAAGAGCTATTGTAGGGCACCGTGGATTTTAGTCAGTACGAGTCTGACAGTTCCTCCCGCTCTGCCCTGGGTGGGAGGACTCATGTGATGATTTTACCACGTAAAAAAAAGGGACTTAAGATTATGTCAAGCTTTTTTAGGCTTACTGCTTAAATTAAAGTTCCATTTTACCAGTGATATGCCAGTGTTAATATTTCGAACATGTAAACGATATTAGGAAATATCGTGAAATAAACATCGGGAGGAAACCTGTATATCCTGGAACAAAAAATTTGACGGCATGCTATAGCTACTAAGCAACACTGTTCCTGCGTGTTGATTACAGCACATTCATACCTGTAATAACAGAAAAGTTAAACAAGGACGTGCAAGTTACATTTATAGTAATTTTATTTTTTATTTATTTATTTATTTTATTTCTCTCTCCACAATAAACATTACAGACGTTGTTACTTAATAAAGTACACTCGTATAATGTCAATATTACACTTTTTTTATCGTGGTAAAATCATCAAATGAGCTTTCCCACCCAGGGCAGAGCGGGAGGGACTGTCAGACTCGTACTGACTAAAATCCACGGTGTACTTCAATAGCCCTTTACGAACCGGGGTTACGGTAATTTGTGAGTCCCGCGACCCCGGCAGGCTTTGACCCTCTACAGGCCCCGTCGCTGTGCTGACACTCCTTGAGGCGCGCGTGGAACACAACGCGCCGTCGACCCGGGTCAATATTACTCTAGCAATTTTAAAATTATCAAAAATGAATCATACGCCACCAACTAAATAGTAAATTCGTCCACAACAAAAATAACAGTTTGGAACGGACAGAATATAAATTACTATGATCAAAACAAGCTCAAAGGGTTCTATAATAACCCCATGCCCCGTGGTGCTACGAAACAAAATTTGTATTTTCTCCAATAAAAAAGTTTCAGCAATGTTTTTTCATTGAAACCTTAGGGATGATACTCACTTGCGAGCTGTAACAGATACTCCATTTAGGTATTCGGTTTATATTCGGCATGGACCGATCGGCAAATACCGTTCGGCATCTTCAGTCATATTAAAATTTGATCCTTATTTTGGGTGATTTTGACACTCGGAGACTCATACGGCATGTCCATGAACCAAAAATTCGAAGACATGTGACACGTACCCGCACTGGGCCCGTCTGGTAGATTATAGCCCACGCCTTCTCACAGAGAGGAGGCTGTTGTTCCAGCAGTGGGAACATTTATAGGCTGATGATGATGATCATGGGAGAGTCAGCCAAGTAGTTTTATTCCGAGCGGTTATTTACATTTATCGGTTTTGCCGACCAGTTGAATCGAAAAATGCCGACCCGAACGTGTCTATAGCACGCTTAAAACAGGTTTGGAGGAAGCGGGGCTAGACACCACTTAACTCGCTCGTCCCTTTGTCGAACAATTTTTAGATGAATTCGAGAAGTGTCTCTAGTAGAACTTTTATGTTAGTTTATGTAGTCACTTCTAGGAACTGGTTAGTATATAAAGCTGAATAGATAAAAAATCTATCAATCAATGGTTTTCTGAATTTATTGTATGGCAAACATCATTTACGTGGGTATTTTAGGGGACCTAATGCCGAATGGTACATTTTTACATTTTATTGAACTGAATTAAATGCCTGATAAACATAGATATTTCAGAAACAAAACTAATGATACATAATTTGCGCTCTGACTGTCCGATAGGTTGACACCATCAGATGATTCACCAGAAAGGACTTATTTTAGCTCACAGGTTAATTTAGCTTACTGCTTAAGGATGAGTTGTTTGTTTCAGAAAGTCCCTGGTTGTTGGTAAACGCCAACCGACAATGTGGGTGGAGTCCTTTCTGCTAAATATCCAGTTTTATCAAAGTTAAACAACTTTAAATGAAATAGTCCAATTCTTCAAGAGCGAGTGTTCCGTAATTAATGACATCCCAACATTATTTTACTTCTCCCTTAATTTATTGCCGTTGTTGTGGCCATGTCTTAAAATACTTTCCAAGTCTTTAAAACTTTCTTAGAGACCCGAATTACATGTTTTTTTTGGAAAACAACGAATTTACTTTAGAGTTTTATTTTGGGAAGGGATCAAAATTGGTTTATGTAAAAGTTGACTAAAAGTTTCAGGGGTTTAATGTATTTTGGCATAATGGACAAGAAAAGACTCTGTACCTTGTTATACAGTATACTTCTATCGATACGAAAAAAATCTAATCAAAATAGAACCTGGTTGGTATGTGGGGCGGGTGGGATTCACTTCCAAGCGATCCACCCCGGACAACAGCACAACTGGTTCCCTACCGTAACCTACCGTATCACCATCATATCAGCCGTAGGACGTCCACTGCTGAACATAGGCCTCCCCCATAAAATTCCAATAGGACCGGTTGAAAGCCGCTTGCATCCAGCGCGATCCTGTGATTTTCATCAGATCGTCTGTCCACCATGCAGGTGGCGTGTGCGTTGTCTCCATTCGAGAACTTTACAGCCCCATCAGCCATCAACCCTGCGTGCTATGTGGCCTGCACACTGCCACCTTAACTTGCTAATTCGCTGGGCTAGTCGGCAACTTTAGTTCGTCTAGGAATCTTGAGTGAATTTTGAGTGGGAAAATCCTCACGGATATCCGGGCACGCGGAGGGTTATGTCGGACTCAAACCTACTAAAAACCCACTATTCCTTCAAGTACCATTGGTTAGGAGCCCGGGATATATATGAATACATTCGCGGGCACCCCCAAATACTATCGGCCCGCTATACACAGCGGCCCCTATCCCCAAGTGCACCGCACGTTCTCTTTATAGACGCGCAGTAACAAATTGAAAACAACACGCCTCCTGTTAGAACCTGCTGGTCGGGCGACGATTTAGCTCGAGGTTCGTCACCCACAGGGCCCTATTTACGGTGGCCGGAGATCATTTAGCGCCCTTCACTGCTGAACTCCATGGACACTCTTTTTCAATCGCCTAAATTATTCGCGAATCTTTGTTACATCATTTATTTTGAGATGATCGTGGTAAAATCAAATGAGTCGTCCCACCCAGGGCAGAGCGGGAGGGACTGTCAGACTCGTACTGACTAAAATCCACGGTGTCCTTCAATAGCCTTTTATGTTCCGGGGTCACGGTAATTCGTACAGTCCTGCGACCATTTTGAGATGATACATTATGTGTGAACGATGTAGCAAGTTAGTGTTCATAGTAAAAGTTTATTAAGGCCAAGAGTACAAATAAATAATAGAAGAACCTTAACTTTTTGATGTTGTGACAAGTATACTCACCAACTCATTCGTTCATATCCAGATTGTCTAGCGTTTGAGCATCCAATTCAATTGTTTTCAAGAAAATCCCACTTACCTATTACCTAGCCACAATCTTCACTTAGAGAACCTCACATAAAAGCCTTACCCATTTATCAAATACATCTGACGTTTCCTTTACCACGGCGGTGTAAAATAACAAAGACTGAACGCACGAACGACATACGCCTTTGTGGTGCAAAAACCAGCGCTACATCCAGCCATATTAGTTTAACAGAGGAACGGCTTGTAACCGGAGAGCGCTCGAGATAAGCGATCAAAGCGCTTCTTTGTACATCGCTGTTAATATTGGTGTGAAATATTGGGTGTACAGTCACGAGCAATAACATGTTTAAACAAAATTCAAACCTAACTTACTCGTGATATACTGGTTTCCACTTTGAAATAAAACCTATTTCGTAACAATATGGCTTCCCATATAGAAATCTAATGAAAAGGCAAAAGTTTAATCAATATGGCAGCAGAACATCGCTTTTGCATACTGCTTAGTGTATAAATACTATTGCTCGTGACTGTACATAGTGTTAATTTGAAAGTTGTTGGTAAAGATTATTTTTCGCTCAACTGTCTTAAAAAACACCGTGAACATGGAACGCAACGGTAAAAACAACAAGGATTTTTTGTCACTAAGAGTCTAACAAAATAATCAATTAATAATTTTCCAACTCAAAAAAGGACAATACAATCTATACTAATATTATAAAGCAAAAGAGATTGTTTGGTTCGAATTCAAAAAATATTTTTGTGCCGGCTAGAAGTCTATATAATAGGCTATATAACATTATTCTACGACCAATAGGAGCCGAGCAGTGTATAAAACCGCCGGGAACATCTAGTGGTAAATAAAGAGAAACCTGCCATTTTTTTTTCTTCAGTCTACACTGTCCGTCCCACTGCTAGGCGAAAGCCTTCCCAAAGTTTTTCCATGTGTTCTTGTCCAGCGCCACTTCGAACCAGCCCTCACGGTACGAGTCCAACTCATCTCGCCACCTCTTTCTGGGCCGGCCTCGGCGGCGGCGCCAAATATTTTAAGCTTTAATTGAAAACCAATCATTTTTAAATCAGTTACTGAGCTGGAATGAATAACCATATAACTCCATTCTCTTTCCCCATAATACCAAACACCCTTAATAGCTTCTAATTAGCGGCACACAAAGAAACATCAAAACCATATCTCTAATCCAATTATAGGCAATTAAGATACCGATTCAGTTTCTCATTTGAAACGGCAGCGGTTTCAATCAGACTCGGTAATTAGCGCCACCGTTAATTAGTACTCATTTAGACTGATTGCCTCAATTTGAAGGCGATCTTAGCGACGCATTGAAATTCGCGTTAAAGCTTCTATCTTGATTTGATTGATTAAGGGAATGTAAGGTTTAATGTTAAGTGTTATTGTGGGGTTGTTTTGGGGATTAAGTTTAATTGGTTGTCGTTAATTGGTCCTTTATTGAAGTGTGTTGGTGTAGAGTTCGCAAGCGCAACAATTTTAGTTTTGATTACCATTTCGATCAAAATGTTATTGGGTTTAATATTATTAGGGTAGTTTACTGTTTAATAAATATTGAAAAACTGTTTAGTCTTTCAGTTGGGGTACTGAAAAATGATAGACACGTATTTTTTGTTTGTTTAAATCAATGAACATTGGCAAAGATGAAACGCTTCGAGATTCGTGACCTTTCAGCGTCGCGGGCCATGGACCGCACGACACCGGCGTACAGCCTCCGGCAGAAGGCGTTTGGCCCGCTGCAATTGGGCAGGAGTCGCCTGAGGGCGGCTGGCCCGAAGGCTACGCAGGGAATACATATTTTGATAACCTAACTGACGGACTAATTATTAATCATGTCAATAATGCATTGCAAAATTCACTAGATATTAATGATCTTTTTGTGTTGACTTTTCATAACGAACATTGCTGTTCTGTACTGAATGATATTAACATTGTTATAGAACACAAAGAAAGTGATATTTATTTTGTAAGTTATTCCTAGAGGAAATTATTACCGATACTCAGTAACAGTACCCAATAACTAAGGAACAGCTCGTTTACAATCACGGCGTTTGATCTGACTCCGCGAACGTGACGTGAATCCCATCTCTCAATTTATCGATCAGTCATAATATCAGTAAGTACTACTAGGCACTAGTAAGTGCCTGATAAAAGTTAATAGCAAAATTACACCAATAGAAAAATAGTTGTTCAGATTTTTTTTAAAGGAGACATCAGTTTCAAGGCGCGGACTAACTTCTTCTTTTTTTTTCTTCGACGTCAAAGTTTATTTTTGTGGCTCAATTTTCAAATGTTTTATTGAGAAAATTATCCAACCATTCATTTATTATTTTGTTCGATTAAAGTTTTACTTTAAACCCTTCTCTGTCCACAGTATTTTTGCACACTGTACAATCTAAGAAAAAATAAAAATATTGAGGTAACCACGCCTTAAATAATGGGATAAAGGTTTGCCATGTTTTTTTTTCAATTTTCAATCTATATCTAAAAACGAATGTTGCCATACTTCAAAGCGATATTAATTCTAAATGAATAAGCCGTTTGAAGCCACATGTGGGTCCCTGAAGTAATAAGTGGAAGCCTCTCGTTTACAATCACGGCGTTTGATCTCAGTTCATGAACGTGAGTCGAATGCCCATTCTTCAATATATCGATCCTTTATCATTTTTAAGAAGCGCCCGCTGAAAAGTTTCAGGGTGAATTTATTGGTTGGCGGTGTGGTTGACAAAGTATTTTTAAAACATATTGGAGCCATTTTACAGTAATGTTTTATTGAACTTATTATTTCATAGCTCGCTAAGCTAACAAAATAATTGATATAATGTAATTATTGGATCAAATATTGAAATTGATAAAAAAAGAAACTATAAGGTAACAGTGTATAAGACGGGGACGCGGGGTGTGATGGAAAATCACACACTTAAGGCAAACTTAACAACTTACCTAGCGCAAGCGCCAACAGAACGCCATTTGATAATGGCCGCTTGCAAACGACGTCCTGATAACGCTTGCGCTACGTTAATGTTGTGTTAAGTATGCCTAAAGAGTGTATGTCCCCATTATACCTCGCGTCCTATTCGTACTTTTAAGAATTTCTTAAGTGAAATGTATAAAAAAGTGATGGCTTCAATTACCTTTCTACAGCTTTAAATGACAAAATGTCAAATCCTAAAAGGCAGTTTCTTTTACTTAATTGAAAAAATACGTAAATGTCCAAATTAAAAAAAAAAAACATACCAAAAGTAAATAAATATCTACAGCTGAAAACGTTCGAATTTCGAACGTAGGACGGAAGTGAGGAGTGGCGGTGTTTCCGTTGTGTGACGTCACTGGCCAGATGTGGCGGCCGCTTCCGGCCGGTCATGGCCGCGTCGCCATATTTGTTGCAGTAGCTGTTTATATATTTAATTGTATTTTTATATCTTTATGTGTTCATCTTTATATTGCACTAGCACTTTGCCCGCGACTTCGTCCGCGTGGGTTACGTACTTTCTTGATTCCCCCTTTTCACCCCCTTAAAGGTTAAATTTACTTCATAGCTCAAAATGTTTATAAAATGTTATTCATTAGTTTCATTTCACTTATTATATTTTATATATTAAAAATATAACTATAATTTGAGATTTAAACTATCCTATCTCTCAAGTTGGATCGAACTGCACATGGTGTGCGAATTTTATTATAATCGGTTAAGTGGTTTAGGAGTCCATTGAGGACAAACATTGTGACACGAGATTTATATATATTAAGATTTTATATATTAAAAATATAACTATAATTTGAGATTTAAACTATCCTATCTCTCAAGTTGGATCGAACTGCACATGGTGTGCGAATTTTATTATAATCGGTTAAGTGGTTTAGGAGTCCATTGAGGACAAACATTGTGACACGAGATTTATATATATTAAGATTTTATATATTAAAAATATAACTATAATTTGAGATTTAAACTATCCTATCTCTCAAGTTGGATCGAACTGCACATGGTGTGCGAATTTTATTATAATCGGTTAAGTGGTTTAGGAGTCCATTGAGGACAAACATTGTGACACGAGATTTATATATATTAAGATTTTATATATTAAAAATATAACTATAATTTGAGATTTAAACTATCCTATCTCTCAAGTTGGATCGAACTGCACATGGTGTGCGAATTTTATTATAATCGGTTAAGTGGTTTAGGAGTCCATTGAGGACAAACATTGTGACACGAGATTTATATATATTAAGATTGTATGATATAGAGTTCAGAGTCATCTTTACTTTTAATGAATAGAGGGATCATGAATCATACTTGAAGGTGAACGTTTCACATAGAGCCACAGGTCTGGGGTCGCGGGACTGTCTGTTCAGGTAACCGTGACCCTGGGACGTAAAGGGCTATTGAAGGATCACCATTTTAGTCAGTTCGAGTCTGACAGTCCCTCCCCAGAGGACCTATTTGATGATTTTACCACAATAAAAAGGGCTATGTGCCTTCTTAACTATAGCTTTCTTTCTATAGCTTTCTTTCTATTCTTAGCTGTAATGAGCAGTAATTAGGAACGTGGGCCCATCATGTGATCATGGGCTTTGGTTTAATAAATATATGAGAAACTAGCTTCCGCCCGCGACTCCGTCCGCGCGGATGTCGGTCTTCGCGTGGATGGTTTATTTTTCCATTTTGAGTAACTCTGACAATGACATCTTATAAATATCTATTGGACCCAAATACGGCTAAGCCTATAATAATTAAGGAAATCGCGGTTCTACAGAACAACGTCTATGAATAAAACTGAAAAACAAGATTTTTTTTTCTACGTATTTTTTCAGGATAAAAAGTGTCCCATTTTATGCCCAGGATAATAAGGTATAATTATACCAAGTTTCATCGAAATCTAACCGTTAGTTATCACGTGATGCCTGCATATACAGACAGACAGACAGACAGACAGACAAAAATTTTTTTAATAACATATTTGGGTTTGGTATCGATCCAGCAACACCCCGCGCTATTTATTTTTTCAATATTTTCAATGTACAGAATTGACCCTTTTTTTTTTTTTTTTTTTGCGTGGTAAAATCATCAAATGAGTCCTCCCACCCAGGGCAGGGCGGGAGGGACTGTCAGACTTGTACTGACTAAAATCCACGGTGTCCTTCACGAGCCCTTTACGTACCGGGGTTACGGTGATGGGTAAGTCCCGCGACCCCGGCAGGCTCTGGCCCTCTACAGGCCCCGTCAATTTGCTGACACTCTTTGAGGCGCGCGTGGAACACAACGCGCCGTCGACCCGGGCATGGTCCATGGTCGGACAGCAAGTCGCCCATTACTCGCTGCCCGCATGCCCGCGCCTACGGTGGCCGGAGATCGTCCTGTGACGTCCGACGCCGTGGGCGTCTACCACTGCGGCTGGGATGGAGGGAGGACGCTGTCCTCTCCCTCAGGCACAGAATTGACCCTTCTACAGATTTATTATATGTATAGATAGTACTTTAACTTTCCTGATTACACTTTGAATATCATAATTAATTGCCAAAATTTTTCACTAGCAATCGGCCCTAACTACGCTTTTTTTCTTTCTTTCAAGTATTAATGAAACTTTATAAGAAGTAATTTTCCTACCTATAACAATGCAGTTTCAGAAAATGGTCACCGTATTGGACACCAGCAACACTAGGGGTTATCGACCATGCAATGTTTTCATGTCTTTTTAAAAGTGAAGTGTTTAGAAAGTAAGAATTAGTTATCGCTGTTCTAACAGTTCAAGGGTTACCTTTTACTATTATGAAATAATTCTAAATAATTACTGTGTCATTCCCCTACCAAGTTGCGAGATGGACCGATGATCTGAAAGGTAGCTGGCACCGGCTGGACGAAAAGAGCAGACCAGGCTTGTTCCAGTGAGTGAAAGAGACAGAGCTATACAAGTCGTCTAGCGCCAACTCATTCACTCACTGGAACAATCCTGGCTTTAAGACGTCATTATACGGCCCTGTACTGTTTTTGATAGGGGGTTATCATTATCATTTCAACTTATTGCAGTCCACCGCTGGACATAAACTCCTTGGTATAAAAAACGTAAAAACATAAACTCAATCAAACATTTAAAATTTTAATAACCAAAATGTATACCTCATTCCCCAAAAATAAACTTTAAATATTATAATTACAAACATTCGCGAACACGAATAACTTTTCTAGTAATATTAATGCGACTGTAGCCTTTATTGTCAACACGATAATAATTTTTGACTTGTTAATGAGACCATTAATCTGATTAATTCGGCCATTATGATCTGGAATTGTTTATGTAAATGTGAATCGTTATGTATTGCACTCGTTTACAAACTCTTTATCTTTTAACTGATGGGTTTAGATCATCGGTTTGAGATTGTAGGAGCTTGCTGTTACGGTGATTTCTGAAGTTATTTCAATGGCACAAATCATGTCTCTATTCTAAGCTCTAGGCAAAGGCTAGGCTTTAGAAATTCACCAATCACATGGTTTGAGTGGAGAAGAGATTTCAAGCCATGTAATTGGTGAATTTCTCTCCGCTCCGCCTCAGTACCACCACCGCAACAGCAACCGCAGCCTTAAGAGGTAATGCCATAACTTACCAGAACACTATTTGATGCGAAGTGGTTCAATTCTTTTTTTTTAAACAATTTTAAATATGTGTGTCCGGATTTTTTTACTTAAACTTATTACTAGATCTAAGACGCAGTCAAACCTAAGTTACTAAGTTGCTTTCACCAAGAGATCTTAGTGATCACACCAGCTATATATTAGGTAACTAATTCCATTTCTGCAAACCAAAAGGAATAAGCAGGTCAACAAATCCTTACCAACAACATTTCCCAATCCATCCACGTCACAGCCAACTTTATCCAGTTACCTCCGAAGTCCACTGATCCAGGATCAGATAAGTCTCCAGTTATAAACGGCAAGGAAGCGATAATCTTCAAAATTTAAATAATCCTCGAGTTTTAGACGACTTTGGGAACATCACGGAATGTGTAATTTTTAAAAGAGATACTCCTTTTGAATTTTGATTGGGGGTTAGAATTTTCTTGTACTGATCCTGATAAATTGGGGGTTTATAAACTCACTTTAAACTTTTATATTTTTTTTTCTTACGACAAAATGGATTACATATCAGCCGACATTCGTCCTCATCGGGTTTGAAGAAACATTGTCGTATTTGGGATCCGTTGCCTACTTCAATAAAAAAAGGACTTTTGACAGTCAGGCGACATCTTGAGAATCGCGGGAAATGGTTGATTTGCAAGAAGCGGATTATTGTTTGGCGTGGTGGTCTAAGGAAGAAGCCTTTGTTCAGCATTAGACGTCTTCAGGCTGATGATGTTGTTGTCAGGTATTAAGACGCCAAGGACCTCTTTATCTAGGTTTCTGGGTTGTGGAAGTCAGGTTGGTCCCTCCATGTAAAACTCTGGGTCAAAATATTCATATACATCCTACTCCTTGGATTAAAAACAGACACCTACAAAGTCAGGAAAAAGTAAGACAAGAGATGATGGCTATATAAATACTGGCATTCAGGCGCATCTGGTTTGAGAACAACCTGATCAACTTGAAGCCCATTGCTTACTTCAAGAAACAGAAAACTGTCCCACATTACTGCACAAAACAAACACAAAATACTTACCAGAAAAACCTACAACTTTCCTTAGAAATGAGGACAGGAGTTGTAAAAGAAAACCTTAAAAAATTCTCCGAACCTTCGTTACGGCATGCCAGGGCTTTGCCTTTATTCTGAAGTACTGCACATTATAACATGAAACAGGAATACTAAGGCAAGCTAGATAATAAAAAGACAACATTGGAAGTGTGTTTTTAAATAAATTATTAAGTGTTAGGTTATTGGTACACTGGGTAAATTATTTTCTGAGGAACATTAGCATTAAAAATGCCTTTTCATTATCGGTCTTCACCAGCCTTCAACTGTTCACCGCTGGACGTAGGTCTCAAATTTCCATTTTTGACAGTTTTCATCCAGCCAATACCATTGTTATATCTATCCTGCGGCCGTATTATAACGTCTTAAAACCAGGCTTGTTCCAGTAAGTGAAAGAGACAGAGCTATACAAGTCGTCTAGCGCCACCTCGTTCACTCACTGGAACAAACCTGGTTATAAGACGTCATAAACGGCCCCTGTATACTGTATAATTATGTGATTGTCAGTTTTCGATTTTCATGAATAGATTGCAAATTAAAAATGAAAAGACCTGTTAATTTCATACCACAAAAATAAAAACGTGCGTTTTTTTTAGGAATTACAGATCTTTCTTACTACTTTAGAAGCTGAAATAAAAGCTACATATAAACTTCGCAGTCCATATATTTTCTTTCCGTCTTTGAAGGCAAGAAAGAAAAAAGTAATAATTATCTATGCTCCTAGTGTCCCACCATCTCAAAGCGCCCCGCCTCGGTCCATCTCGATATTTTTTATTCACTGTAAGAAGTTTCCCGGTTACCTCAAGGCTTATCCTACATACAGGCTTAAAGAAACGCTGAAGAAATTCTTTTTATTCGTTGAGAAACTTAATTAGTTTACTCCTCTAATATTAGTTTAGTGCAGTCTTCGTGTTTTTTAATTGAGTTAGTTTTATACTTGAAGAGGCTTACAAGGACAAAATAACGGTCTCACGGGTTAAGCAGCGCTTGCCTAGGTCCTTTTATTGTTGGGTTACCATCTCACCATTCATTTTTCTAGACCCGTTATGCTTTAGAAAACACGCTGCCGTGTATTAAAAAGCCTTTTTTATATACGTAGCACTGATATGTAAATCCACCGGCGTGTGTATAAATTTTCACTGTAAGGTATAACTTATTTTCTTTAACAATATTTACAGTGTGTGGGTTTTATTGGTTTAAAACACAGTCTGGGCAAACAAGTCTGTACAAATCTTGACGTATGATCTCTGTAATCTAATGTATGTTCAGATTTAGATCTTTTATTAACTTTCATCATCATCACCTTATCAGCCGTAGGACGTCCACTACTGAACATATGCCTCCCCTATAGCCTATAAAATAAGACTGGTTGAGAGCGGCTTGCATCCAGCGCGATTCTGTGGTCTTCACCGGATCATTTGTCCACCTTGTTGATGGATGTCGGTCCGTGGTCTCCATTCGAGAATCTTACGGCCCCATCGATCATCAATTCAGCGTGCTTTGTGGCCTGCCCACTGTGTCTTTAACTTGCTTATTTATTGGACTATGTCGGCAACTTTGGTTCGTGTATTAACTATATGTATGAATATATAAGTCACATTATAATTCTCTGTACTCTGAAATGTATTAAAATTCATCGTAAATCAATAGGACGAATGATATAAGAGAATGATGAAACATTAGTCGCGTGTTTGGTATTATATCGCTTGTATCGTAACAAGTTGCGGCTGCAATCCCCTATGTAGGAATTCCATTCACGCTTCTTAGTACAGGAGCTAGGAGTAAAATATAAGTATGTTTCTTACAGAATCGACCTATCCCTATCATATCGTTTTTTTCTGCCTCATATTATTAAATTCATCTTGATCATTTGACGCTAAACATTGGCCTCGAAACATGATAATAACAACCATTTCTATATACAGGCTAATCTTGCTAATTTCCCAAAGTAGATAAAACTGCTGTTTTATCTACTTTGGGAAAACATTCCTTCTATTAACTGAACTTCAATTAGGTATATCACTCGCCACACATATTTATTATATTATCGCAGACCACTACTGGAACTAAACTCTCAAAAACTGCACCACAATATATATAATAGCCTATTCTCCGTCTTTTGCATATCACACAAGCCTTTTTGGTTACTGTGAAAGTTAGCTTACCCTTGTAACAATCTACTCTTCCAGATTATTTAAGGTTTCAACAGTTTACTTTCTTAATGGGCAAATTCTAGACTCGTAATTTTGATCTCTAAACACTACATTTACTTCTACTCCAAAATATCTCAAAACAATACCAACCACAATTGTGTTCCTGGCTCCGGGTCTACACATCGCAGTGCACATCGCCCCGGTATTAATATTGCACGAACATTCGCAGGTGCTGCATGCGGCCAAATTGAAAATTGCTCGCATCGGCGCCGCGTTTGCTACTGTCACAATTATACACGCTCAATCTGTTTCCTTCGTAATGAACGTTTATCAATTTTGTGTGGTATTGAAATGTAGAATTCTTTGATTTTTTACCAGAAATTATGAAGTTCAGTTTCTCTCATCAACGCTAACTTACGTCTGTTGTAAGTTCCATTCAGTTTTTCTTTTTTTGTTTTGTGTGGTTTTAATTTAAGTTTTATAATAATAATGCACATTCAGTTTGAATACATATTATGTCTTAAATAATTATGCAAACAATTTGAAAAATATAATTGTGGCTGTATTTCAAGTTTCATCTAAAATATTTTCAAATTATTTTTCAATTTCTAAATTAACGAGACGGAAGCCACGAGCAAAAGCTAGTTTTACATAAACTGTTTGGATTCTATGAATTTTGTCTGGTAGAGACTTTCTAGTTTTTTTTTTATTAATGATAGGTTCGCGTTTGAACCCCTATCTCGCCTGATGGTTATCGAAGATGTGGTCGACGGTGAAGCACGCTTGCCTAGAAGTAACCTGTTCACTCTTGACTTGAAGACCCCAAGGTTATAGTTGTAGTATTTCAGGGAAAGAGTATTTTTTGCAAAAATTAAAAATAAAATTAAATAAAAAAATAATAAAAATAAATAAATAAGTAAAAATCAAAATAATTGCAAACATAAATATAACTTTTATTTCGGTCTTAAAATAAAATTTTAATAAAAAATCTTGAAAAAATCTACTCCTTCCAATCAAAACTCCTGTTCGTGACACTTTGATTCTCCTTTTTAATAATCTCCTTAGAAGATATTGTTTTTTCTTTAGTACCTAAAGCCTCAGCTTCTTTCACAGTGTCTGGTAAGGAATCGTTGGCAATATCAGGGACCAGGAACGTGACCAACCCCGCTACGAGGGACGAGATCCCGAACACAAGTGACGGCAAACCTTCCCAATACTGCGTCTGAAAATTACAAAAAAAAAATTATATAACAAAAAAAACCTAAGCGCCCAGATCCGGAACAACTACTTGTACATCTTACAAAATATTTGCTCCGTGCGGGAATCGAACCCGCGACACGCAACGCAGCAGTCCAATCGCTCAGCCATTGCACTAACCGTGCCGTCATTACATCGTTATATATTTATTTTTACCATATAAAGGTGACAGCAAGCACACGGCCCGCCCGACATCATCGAAACCTATTGACTGCTTTGTTGTTTTATCTAGTAAAACCTCGTCTACCTCACAGCCCAGCCGCAATGGTAGACGCCCACGGCGATTGACGTCGGAAGACGATCTCCGGTCACCGTAGGCGCAGGCATGCGGGCGGCGAGTAAAAGGCGATTCCGTGGACAATGGGTTGACGGCGCGTTGTGTTCCATGCGCGCCTCAAAGAATATCTCAATTGTAGGATCTCACTTAGTAACTCAATTACTCGAGCATTCTCTATGATTTGCCTCAACAACTCTCAAACCTTACAACTACAATTAAATGCCAATAGATAAAATACGATTGCAAAATTTTTAATCGAGCTCTGTACGTATCTAGGGAACCTAGGAGGGGAAGGGCCCTAAATCTCAGAACTTACCAGCAATGGAGTCTGTGGTGCCACAATTGATCCCACTCTTCCCAGCGAGGAGCACAGTGCATGCATGGAGTTCCTCGTGTATGTGGGGAACAGCTCCGAAGTGTACATGTATGTGATCGTAAAGTACAGCGTCGCCATCAACTTGCCGATCATGAACATCGTTATTGATAGCCACGCCATGTCTGGAAGAAACACAACATTTTAAGGGAGAGTAAAATACAGTACCTACAATCTCACTAATCCGGCACTTCTTCTTTTTCTGTGCAATTCGGTCGCTGCGTCATCGCAGACCAAAATTAAGGATTATTTTAAAACTAGTTAATTACATATTTAGTTAATTATATTATTTGACGGCACGGTTAGTGCAGTGGCTGAGCGATTGGACTGCTGCGCTGGGTGTCGCGGGTTCAATTTTCGCATGGAGCAAATAATTGTATGATCTACAAGTAGTTGTTTCGGATCTGGGTGTTTGTGTATGTGAATTTATATGTTTGTAAACGCACCCACGACACAGGAGAAATTCCTAGTGAGGAGCAAGTGGTTTTTATTCAGTAAGAGTAAGAGAGTACCTACTGCTTCACCCAAAAAGGGAGGACTCATTTGATGATTTTACTACATGAAATAACAAGGGTATAACACTGGTAATATACATTTTTTCTTGGTTTTTTTAAATAAAACCTTGCTCCACCCTAGGATTTTCTTCCTGTATCGTGAGTGTGTTTAAAAACATAGGAACTCACATACACAAACACTCAGACCCGAAACTACTATTTGTAGATCATAAAAATATTTGTTCCGTGGGGGAATCGAACCCGCGACACTGCGCAGCAGTCGATCGACTGCGCCAGTCGTGCCGTTATAATTGCATTTTTATTTGCTCTTGGTCTCAGATCTAGCCTAGAAGCTAAGATTAGACCTTAGGTATAGGGCTCATCCAGAAAATACTGCAACTCTTGCGCACCGACGGAACACAGTAAAAACTGTTCGGTGCCTAACTCCGACCAGTCGCGTGGCAGGTGGCCTTGGTGAGGCATACCAACGCCACTAAGATTGTTCAACCGGCACCGCAGTTTACAAGGAGCCTGTGGAGTCTTTGCCCGAGGTGGAGCGTCATACACATCACATGTCTCCAAACTAGAAGGACACAACAATTATTGAAGTGAAAACTTCTTTAGCGGCGTTATGCACTTTTTTTAGTATGGGTAAAAATTGTTAAACTCGCGTCAGGACACGTGACCTGATCGAAAATTCGTAAGACGGCGCGGGGCGCTTGCGCGAATGTTCGTGTGTGTTTATTACTATTCAAGTTTTCACTCCCAGAGTGCAACCCGTCGTTTTTTTTATTGGTGAAGGTTCTACGGAAAGGCTGTTGCGTATTAGTCGAATCCACTGTAGTTGCAGCAGTAGACTAAATTATTCAAAGATCATTGAACCACCTTCGTCTTTAGTTTCTACCTAATACCATAGAAAAAAGCCGTGATTTCATATATGTATAACAGAAGAAAATCCAAATACTCACTTGTAGGCAAAAACGGCTGTCCCACACAAAACATTCCCGCTAAAAAGAAGCTAACGATCAACGGCAACTTTCTCCTGTACTTCATCAGCACATACCAGGCTATAAAGCACCCTGGCAGCTCCGTTATAGTCACTAGGGCATAGTTCAAGTACTTATTCCCTTCTAAAGATACTGAGGTTATCGTCATCCCGTAGTTCACAAAGGTTGATGTGGTCCACCATATGACACATACGATAAATCTCTTGAACAATGCTGTCGAAGTAAATGTGCTCTTCAATACTTTACCAAATTCCACATTCTCTTCTTTATCCGTATCGCAAACTAGATTATCTAGCATTTTCTGGTCAACTTTGACGTTGTTCTTTTTCGACATTTTGTCTATTATAGCTATTGCTTTGTCTTTTTTTCCTTTTATGAGTAGCCATCTTGGACTCTCGTCTATTACGTAAATGTAGAGGAAGAAGAGTATGGCTGGGGCGTAGATAGCTCTGAGGAAGTTCCTCCAGTCTGGTACCAACCAGGCTATTAAGGCTTTCAAGATGCCTCCAACACAGTAGCCTACGCCGCAAAGCATGTAGTAAGGTACTCGTTTCGTTGTGGTTACTATTTCTACATCTGTGGAAAAAGATGTCATTGAAATATTTTACTTTTCAGAAGAGAATAATGTTATCAAAGGTTTATTCGATATGTTCGGACTGCGAACCCGCTTCAAACTTACTTATCAGAGTATAATTACCCAGTGCCTACGTCGTAAACTTTACTAATTACATTAGTTTCAATGCATTATGAATGTCACTTGGGCGCTTTCGCCGTTGACAGCGATGTGGATGAATTCTTGGACGCCCCAAAGCTTCAAAGTCGTGATTGAATTATAATTAAAAGAGAAATATTGAATAAACTTACTTAAAATATAAACCGGTGAGCAAATATCACCGAAGGCTGACTCCAGAAACTCAAGCGCTATATACAACCAGTAAGAGGTGACGAAACTTCTGGCGACGCCCAGGACACCACCGAGGACTCCGGTTATTACTATCATTGCCTTTCTGCCTATCCTGTGGAAAAATATCACTTTGTTGGGTGGAGCGAAGATCACCACAGGAAGGCTTGCAGACAGATGGGAAGGTCGCCGTCCTACCAAGGATCATGACCGGGTTCACAGCGCGTCGGGCCCACGTCAAGGGACTGTCAGCAAATTGACGGGACCGCCATAGAGCCTAACATTAACGAACGCATAGGGCAATAAAAGATCGTAGTAAAATTAGAGTGAAGTACGCTCACTAAATACTATCTGTCTGACAGTCCCTTCCACTCTACCCGGGGCGGGAGGACTCATCTGATGATTTTACCACCCCAGGAAAAAAGGTAGTTGGAAGCAGCTGGCTGAGGAATGTGAGACAGAGATTGGGTTTAAGAAAGAGGTCCACTAGTGTGCTGAGCTATTGAAAAGTATTGACAACGCAAAGTTAAAACTCCATCCTTGCGTCTCCGGGTCGACGCAATCTTTTATGAATCTTCATTAAGTTGTTAAAAATAAACTAGCGGATTCAAAGACTATAATTAACATAAAAGGGCGAATCATAATCTCTGAGTTTAATAATGTGTTTTCAAATAGTAATGTCTTCATGCCCAATTACACATAGTTACAAAAAACATGTTGATTTACCACTCAACAATGTCACAGTATAAAGTAACCAGAAACTCAACTGGGCTCTTTTTATTAAAAAAAAATCGCCGATGTTAGGGTTGTCATCTAGACGTATCGTTACGTCGGCCAGTTTTTTTATCAAAAGTTAAATATATATTACCGTTAAAATCCCTAACTTTTTTTAACAATTGTTTAAAACATGTATAGGATTTAACAAAGAGTTAGTTTAATTACTGATCAAAAAACTCACGAATAACCTAAACTTGAAATATACATAGAATTAGTGTGAAAGTATGTGTGTGTTTGCGGATTCCAATCATACATTCCTATTTTTTTTTTAAGTTTCGATGACAATCTAAATTGTTTCAGTTTAGAATTGGGCTACGAGTTTAGTTGCCTCAGAAACGTCCATCTCCTGTTACGAACAATCGCAAGGCAAGATTTTAACTACCTCATTGTTTGTGGAGTAGCACCATGTTTACACTCCAGAGCAGAGTCGTCAACGAATCTCTACCAAGCAGATTTTCTATATTCTAGTGCTCTAAAGCTGGCTTTGTTAGTCTTGATCAACATAGAAGAGTTATCTCTGGACAAATCGGTAAGTGTAATGTATACCGCATTCAGCCGCCATTAAAATACTGTACAGATAAAGCATACTGTGACATTGTTCAACCATTATTCTCTACGCAACAATGTTTTCACAGCATCATTATCCTCGATGCAATTTTCAGCATTTTACATTGTTAAAAAGCAGCCAATTATCAGTTTTCAGATGAAATATCATTAAAATAATAACATTGTTGTGCACATTTCAATAATAAACGGTCAAGTATCTACAAGTTTAATTGAGTGTGAAGTGTGCACATCGAAAGACTTCATTAAAATGGTTGAAAAGGCAAATAAAAGGCTAAAAGGCAAATACACTGACTGTTTTTAAACAGGTATATAAAAAAATATTCTGAAACTTTGAACAAAGAACTCAAAACAATAGATTTTGCTATTTGGGATCTCGGAGTCGAATCGAATTTGATTCGAATCACGTTAAATTGAAACAAAACGACAAAATAATTAGCAAATACATGTTGTTTATGAAATACACTAGCTAAAACGAAAACTTGTAGATCACAAAATTATACGACATTGCCAGTGTTTTTGACTGGGACGAAGAAGCTCTAAATATACTTTTAGGTTTCTTTTGCAATCTCAACTATTGGCGGTTTAACCCATTTGGACTGGATATTATTTGGAAAAAAATCAAATGAATCCTCCTAGTTTGGGATGGGGTCCAACCAACCTGTTCCAGGACCGCGGTGCCTTTTAAAGACCACGACTACGGCAAGCGTTTGGCCTTACAACAATGGTGATTGATCAATTCCTTGACACCTCCTTGAAGCGCGCTTGTCCTGTACTCCGGCCTTGTCCCTGATCGGACGGCGAGCTACACAGCACACATCAAAACTACTCACCTATCTGATAGTGGTCCTACGAACAGTAGACCGATCATATACGCTAGGCTGTGGACCGTTCCGACCAACGTTCTCTTCCAATCATAACAAGCTAACTGAAACTGAAAAGAAAATCACTCTGTTAGAATAATGATTAATTAACACATGCTGACCAGTATATCGTTTATTTTTTTGTACGGTAGGATCATCAAACGAATCTCCCGCCCAGGGGCGTATTATGACGCCTTAAAGCCAGGCTTGTTCCAGTGAGTGAACGAGGTGGCGCTTGACGACTTGTATAGCTCTGTCTCTTTCACTCACTGGAACAAGCCTGGTTTTAAGACGTCATAATACGGCCGCTGGGTAGACTAAAGGGACAGATTCCTTGAGGCGCGCGTGGAACACTACACGCTGTCGATTCAGGCCTGGTCCTTGATCAGACGGCGAGCTACCCGAGCAGTATTACCTGTGCTCGAAATTCGGATAATGCGGATGTCTATCTATAGATACTCCTTTACAGTGACATTTCCTTACCTATGATTTTATTTTTTTGACATTTATTCAAGTGCCTATAATGGTCAAATTGAAATAAATGCTTTGAGGTCGAGTTTCAAATGCCCTTTTTTTATCGTAGTAAAATCATCAAATGAGTCCTCCCACCCAGGGCGGGGCGGGAGGGACTGTCAGACTTGTACTGACTAAAATCCACGGTGTCCTTCAATAGCCCTTTACGTACCGGGGTCACGGTAATCCGTTAGTCCCGCGACCTCGGCAGGCTTTGGCCCTCTACAGGCCCCGTCACTATGCTGACACTCTTTGAGGCGCGCGTGGAACACAACGCGCCGTCGACCCGGGCATGGTCCGTGGTCGGACAGCGAGTCGGAGTTTCAAATGCCCTAGATTTAGAATCAATGTGAGCGGGCCAGCTCATCCTACTCCTACATAGTCTGCCGTAACGCCTTCTAGCTGGCGAGGGCTCCATGTTAAATAAATAAATATACGTCCATATCGTCTTCTTTTTCAAATGTAAACGAAAATAAATAAATGAAATTAACATACTTCTGCAACGAAACTGTCTGTTTTATCATAAATGAACTCTGTGCACGATGAGCCATTGATGGTTCCGCATGTATCGTTCGCAAATGCTTCATCTTTACACCTGAAACAAATGAAAATTTTGTTAACAAAAATAAGTAAGGATCAACTTACACTCAGAGACGCGACGCTGCGCATGACACATAATATGCACTTTATTTTTTTTTAAAGTGGTAAAATCATCAAATAAGTCCTCCCACTCAAGGCAGAGCGGGAGAGACTGTCAGACTCGTACTGACTAAAATCCACGGTGTCCTTCAATAGCCCTTTACCGGGGTCACGGTAAATCATAAGACCCGCGACCTCATAACATACACTTAGCTATATGGCTAATATTCATTGATGCAATACCAATGTGATGCCCCACTTACATATTACTGGTAATGCTTTCATAATAGGCTTGTCATTCAAGCAAATGGTATGCGTTTAGAAGAATGTATGCGTGTCAATTAAAGTTAAATAGACAATCGAACTTGCCTGTAGTTAACCCGTCAAGCGAGTCCCTATGCGCCTCTCCTTAACAGCGACACGGTTTTTACGATTCAATTGACTGTGGTATTGAGTACATTGTTTTTATGGTACGGGGGCCGTGTCAGCATTTGGTCAGTGATTTTTCCTCAAGCAATAATAAGTAAAAATCATCTTTTTTTGTTATAATATTTACCAGTCTAATACGGGCGCCACCAGTTGCCATGAAAACCACCGTAGGAAATTTTGTTTTTACATATTTTTGCCCCTGGCGAGGTGTGAAGACCAACTAAATGATCTGGCTTATTAATTTTTCGACTCTTTAAATGTTCAATTTTAAAAAGGTTTCGAAATGCCTCAAACAGTTTTTTTGTACCAAAAAAATCGCATGTTTAAATACGTCTGGGTTGCGCGTGGAACACAACGCGCCGTCGACCCGTGCGTCGGTATAGTCCATGGGAAAAATTCGCACTACTTTAGTATATCTTGTAAAAGTTATGTTCTTGAAATTATCTCCAATGAGAATTCAAATGTAATATTACGTTTATTTCTATACAAAACTACGTTATCTAACACGAGATGTAGACATTATTAAATAAATATTAGACATGTAATTTTAACACATTGATCTATTTATAGAGTCAGTTCATATCAGGACCGGAAGTGATAATTATCAGGAAAGGACAGAAATAGGAGCCCCGGTGAGGGAAATGGCCGACCTTGAAGTTATTTAGCCACGACCTCACATACATACAAAAGGGTAGTTTACAGCATAAATACATTTCAAATCTGTTTATTCCATCATTTAGAGTATTTAAAAATAATGGTCACGTATTTTTGTTTATTTAAAACAATTAATATTGAAAATGTTTTAACATCAAAATTCAGGAGTGAGGAATGTGACGTCATAAAGCTCGTGTGACGTTTTGTGATTTTTAAGAAATATTAGTGACGGACTAATTTTTTTTTTTTTGAATAAAATAGCCTTTTACTATAACAAGTAAAAATGTAGTTATCTATCTATACATATAATAAATCTGTAGAAGGGTCAATTCTGTACATTGAAAATATTGAAAAAATAAATAGCGGGGGGTGTTGCTGGATCGATACCAAACCCAAATATATGATTAAAAAAATTTTTGTCTGTCTGTCTGTTTGTGCAGGCATCACGTGAAAACTAACGGTTCGATTTCGATGAAACTTGGTGTAATTATTCCTTATTATCCTGGGCATAACATAGGATACTTTTTATCCTGGAAAAATACGTAGAAAAAAAATCTTATTTTTCAGTTTTATTCATAGACGTTGTTCTGTAGAACCGCGAACACACGTTGCATTACACGCAGTGGATTCAGCGCCGTAATATTTATAAGATGTCATTGTCAGAGTTACTCAAAATGGGGAAATAAACCATCCACGCGAAGACCGACATCCGCGCGGACGGAGTCGCGGGCGGAAGCTAGTTAATAAATACATCTTGAAAAGTATGGATAACAGATTTGTAACACTGGTTGTCACATATTAGTCGTCAAGTCAACAAAATTGGAATGTTATCTTTTAAGTACCTAACATAATAAAGTTTACACGAGGCAAGTTAACTGAGCGTGGTAACCACAATGTAACGAGCTTATCCATTTGATAACAACTTTGTTAACAACAATTTAAAAACTCGAAAAGTGAGATCTATTGTGTCATGTTTAGATGAATTAATACTTACTGCGGTGCATAAAGTCTCCATTCGATTCTCAGGTAGGCCATTAAAAACGATTTTGAGTTTTTTTTAAATGTAGGAACGAATTAGAAATTAATTTCTCCTGTTTCGTGGGTTCGTTTACAAAAATTCAACTTACATACACAAACACCGGAAACAATTACTTGTAGATCATATAAATTTTTGATAGGCGCGGGAATCGAACCCGCGAAGCAATGGAAGCAAATTCGATATCAATCACCACCATCGTAATAAATGTATTGGTCGGTTTCGCCTAACGTCAAAACCTAACCTAGTTGGGAAGACACTAGGCGGATGAATGACTTAGCAATCTCGTTGGATTGACGACAATAATAAAATTACAGGCACTTCCCAGGTCAAAGGTGACTGGATTTCCCTACCTGCTTTTTTTTGTGGTAAAATCATCAAATGATTCCTCTCACCCAGGGCAGGGCGGGAGGGACTGTCAGACTTGTACTGACTAAAATCCACGATGTCCTTCAATAGCCATTTCCATTAATTTTCAGCCAACTTCTAAATCAAACGCAAGACGTGCAAAATAATTTTAGTTTCTGTACATATAATATATGTATACCCTTTCAAACCAAAAAAGAATTATCCAACACTTGACATTAACATGCTTATCGATGTTTATTTACGAGATAACTATACCTACGGAGCACAAGTTGACAACTGTTCAATTGCATGATAAGATGCATATCAAACTTGAAACTTGAGATTGTAGTGTTATAGTCGATTTTCCAAAAATCATTAGTTACGGTTCACTAGAGTGACATCCCTAAATCATTCAAATTCGACCACGCCACGCTGTGTCGAGGCGTGGGTTCCTATCATAAAAAGCCTCTCTGGACGCCTCTCGTCCTCTTTTTCATCAAGCAGGTCTTATATTATTGCACCAAAACCCCTTCGAGATCAGGGTGAGTGTCTTAGTGTGATCGATATGCCTTTTTTGTGTCCTGTCAGATCGCATTCTCAATGTTTTTCTGTGTTTGCGCGGTCTGACAGTAATATAATTATTCCTGGTAACCTCACTTTGGTTGCTGAGGATGCCTATGCTCGTGGCCTGTGCCACATCACCATGTTCTTCATCAATGCACTGCCTTTGTGAATGCGTGCGCATAGCTCGTCACCCTGCGCTACGATTGTCTCGCCGCGCTGCGCCTAGATGTAAGCTTAAATCGTCTGACCACGCAGCGAGAAACCTTCGAGAGTGCCCGCAGCAAGTGCACGCATAACCTCTATTTGTAAGTTTCTTTTTGAGAGTTTCCCTTCCATTCTGGTGCTTGCTTTGGTCTTACGGCTGGGAAACGCACGCATCGTCGGGAGCTTGCAGAGGTCTGGCACAGCGCTCATGGGAGCACCCGCCTCGCGCTGATTCCAGGGTTCCAGTCTTGGGATAGAAATCTGCTGGCTACCACTGTGTTCCACTTTTAACGTGAATGTTTATAGAAACATAGAGAGACATAGAGTATTAAAAAGTCTTTAACAGAAGTAACATTCATTTAAACACGTATTTATGTCCTTTTCACTGTGCATAGTATAAATGCGAAAGTTTTGAATACTTGGATAAATGAATATTTTATATTCCAAATAGTTCAAGCCGATCAAAAAACCAATAATACTCAATTAGAATCTGTGTTGCTTTCACAAATACGCTTGACCGCTTAGAACAGTTCGTTTGACCTTAAATTCCAAGGACTTGAACAGGAAAAGATTTTTATAGCATCTTGTTTATAGCTATATTTATTTAACAATTTAGGATTTCTGACCAAAATTTTCCCTACACAAATTATTCATCATCTTTTTTATATATAAAAACGTTGCCACACGCTAGGAACTTCTCCTGTGTCGTGGTTGCGTTTGCAGACATAGAAACTCACAAACTCAAACTCTCGGACCATTTATTTGTGTAGGTCATATATAGTTGTTCGGGTTAATGTTGTATCTGTTCCGTGTCCAACGCCATCTAGTCCCAAGCTAAGCAGAGCTTGTGTTATGGGTACTAGAAAACTGATAAACATACTTATATATTTCTAAATACATACATATTATAGATAAAATACACCCAGACACAGAACAAATGATCGTGCTCATCACACAAACATTTGTCCTGGGTGGGAATCGAACCCACGACCTCCGGCATAGCAGTCAGGGTCACTAACCTCTAGACCAACAGGCCAACAGACCAGTAGGGATGGACATGGACGGATGTTTAGTGAGTACTGACAGAGATAGATGATGCCCTAGTGAGGGTTATAGGCTTTACAATAATAGAGGGGACAATAACAAGCGCTCTATGAGATTGACAACCTAACTAACAGAGCAATGTTTCCAATGTTATAATAAAGACACTTAAATCCACGACAAAAAAAAAAGTACTTTACTGACCTATATCCAACTTCTTCAACAGCAAATATATAGTTTGAACTATAAGCCATGTTTGTAGCGTATGCTAGTCCTATCCACAACATCAGTTGTCCGTGGTACGGTCCGAACATAGCAAACTTTTCCAGGACATCGTCCAAATGTGTCTTGGGCGGTTTTTCTTCGGTAGCCATTGTGGTACACTTTGGGACTACACTCGTTTAATTCACAATAAAATTGTCTTACTTATATTTTAAAAACTGATGTAACTGTTTCACTACGTATTTTTAAATCATTTTATATTTATTTTTCATAATCACCATTTCTTTATATCGTAATTTTTTTATTGCGCTTGCATTCGATTTTACCGGTAAAATTTATTCGTACGAGAAACTTAACATAACTATGTAATAACAAAACACTGCTTTATAAAAATAATCACAAAACGCATCGTATTGAGTACTACAACATAATCACTGACAAGTACAATCAATAACAAAAAACAAAACGAAAACAATTAGATAAAACCGTCTCGTTGCGTTTGAACCATGTCGCGCGACTAAGTCTCAATAATGAATGTAAATCGTATATTGTAGAACAAGGTACAGTTCGGCCAGCGAACGCAGCGAGCAAATGCATTGTGACTCGATTGTCGTAACGACTCCCATTCACATCGCGACTGTAATCACGCATCCGTTTAAGAGACGCGAGACCGCGACTAAATTGACGCAGAGCGTATTATTAAACACCACTTGTGTTTTTTATTTTTATTCATTTACTTTTCTTTTTTGTTTGAAGTTTAAATGATTCTTTTTTGTTTTTAAATCAATGTCACGTCAGAGGTGATTCTGTTATATTTTAGGTATATTTATGTTTATGCACAGCTATGTTAGTCACATGCAATTGAGAACAAAAGTATTGCCATCGACTAAATACAAAATAATACAGACGCTGGGCTGTTACTGAGAAAATAAAATTGAAAATAGTTTAAATAAAAAACGATCGCTATCTTTTTGCGGACATTTTGAGACAATTGGCTAGTCTACTAAAATAGATTTAAACTTAAAGGGTAATGAAGGACCCGGGTCGACGGCGCGTTGTGTTCCACGCACGCCTCAAAGAGTGTCAGCATAGTGACGGGGCCTGTAGAGGGCCAAGGCTGCCGGGGTCGCGGGACTTACCCATTACCGTGTATCTATGGTGGAATAGACATGTTGAATGTGAGCTAAGACATGTGTCTCCGGGCATGCGGGCAGAGTAATGGGCAACTCGCTGCCCGACCATGGACCATGCCCGGGTCGACGGCGCGTTGTTCCACACGCGCCTCAAAGAGTGTCAGCAAAAAAATGACGCCCCCCCCCCTTTAGATTGGCCCTCAAGACGGGGGCTCCGTAATTTTTTTTTCTTTGATTGCTGGGGTCGCGGGACCTGCGAATTACCGTGACCCGGGTACGTAAAGGGCTAGTGAAGGACACCGTGGATTTTAGTCAGTACAAGTCTGACAGTCCCTCCCTCCCTGCCCTGGGTGGGAGGACTCATTTGATGATTTTACTACGAAAAAAAAAAAAGGGTAATGAAGGAAATGTTTACGAAAAAAAACAATTTAAACGTATTTAAAAAAGTCGCATGGTAAATAGAACTAAGTTTAAAAGAAATAGTAAAGGCAATTCAAGGCCTTACTTAAAATAATGACTGGGGTTTACTTACGCGTACCGTGTTATCAGAGATGATTAGAATATCATTCGATGCAGAGAATAAAAACGTGTCTGCGATGGCATGGTCACTGATTAAACTCTGACGCCCATTCATAATGTAATTTCATGACTATTTTGCCTTAAAGCTAAGATTAATAAAACTGGTAAAATTGTTAAAATTTAGCGGGCATTTATTTGTTGTTTCTCCCCAATCATGGCGAAGGATTCATTTGATGATTTTCTAACCAAAAAAGTGGCTATTGTATCTGTTTCTCATAAAAATAAATGAAATGCATAACCTTAACTTGTTTAACCATAACAAATATAACAATAAAGTAGTTTTTACAAGGTTTTAAAATTGAATGCCATTCATGGCTAGATGAAGGTCTACAACCCGTGTCTTGTTAATAATATTTTTTAGAATAAACTAGTTTCTAGCATCAATTAATTGTATATTTATTTAGACCATCAGTTAGATTATTCAAATAACGAACTTTAAACGGATTTCCTTTTTTTTTATCAATTAATACCGGCACCAGCTGACAGCTTAGCGACAAAACTGTCGGAACTATTCACTTGCTGCCAGCTAACTTTTCAGCGAGCTCATTTGACTCGCTACTCGCTAATCGCCTTCGGTGGTACAATTGCCGTATCGTGTTATGTAACACTGCACACTACACCCAGACTTTTAAATAGAAAAAAAACGAACATTTATTCCTTAGAAAAAAAATGTTTATTGTGTTTGTTTCCACGCGTGTGTGCAGCTTTATAAATAGACAAAAGAATACATAGAAAAAGTAGTCACAAAGTATTTCATTTAAACGGCAAAACGGCTGTATAAATGAAACAGTGCCTTTACATACAAATTGGAAAGGACTGTTTATATCTCGCTATAATATGTACATAATAATTATTTTATGAAAGTAGGTATAATAACCAATTATAGAATCCCAAGGCGTTTCAATGAGCGTTAATTTGCGCAGATATTTCCGCAATAATATTTTACCGATAGCTGCATAATATTTTTATAAGTTAAGTTTAATAAAGTAAGGGTTAGTTCACACAAGACGAAACGTGACGTAATGACGATACTTATATTCGTAGTAAGTTAGACTTTAGGAGGTTGCTCTATTGAAAAGTGCGCACAGCTTCACGTCTCGGTATATATTGACCCTACGTAAGATAAGCGTTCTGTAGTTCTACAGACATGACGGGGACACAGATTACGGGGACAACGGGAATACAGGAGAATAAATAAAACTATGATAAATAAGTGATTTTGACGACAAGTTGATGGCATCATTTTCTTAGTAATTGATTAAGTATTGGTGAGGGTAATTACTTGCTGATTTGATTCGAATGATCTCGTTTAATTATCATTAAAATCAAATACGCGTTTTTCTTTTGCGTCACGTGTATAAATTATATCTTATAATTAAAGAATATATAGATAAATATAATTTATAGCACGTAGAGGATAAGAATAAGATAAGATATTTTACTGCATCAATAAATTCAAAATCTTTTAAGTCCGTCAGTTCGTGTATTGAAAAATAATGTACGAGTACATGTATTATTTTTACATTTTTTAAATCAATGATATTGACAAAGATTAAAAGCTTCTAAATTCGGGAGTGGGACTCGATGACGTCATAACGCCTGTAAAATTATACCGACCGAGTGACGTTTTGTGATTTGTAGAAGCGTTGTATCTTCGTCAGTTTTGGTTTATCAAAAGAAAAAATATTTTTTTGATAATCTGATCTGATAACTTTCGGACTTATTACATTTTTTCAGTAATATAGCCTACCTATTTATAATTTATGTTTTGTGAATACATAATGTGGGGCAACGTTTCTTCAAAAAAGCCGATATTCAACGGTCCATAAAAATGTGCTTGATTTTAAAACACACCTAGGGAGCAGTGCCAAGATATTAGGGGTGTGCCAATGGTTCCCAGGCGCAGAGCCCAGGCTCTGCGCCTGGTAACCATTGGCACACAGGGGCGCAGAAATGGCCAGCCCTGGACGCAGTTTAAGAAGATCGCACTTAGCACATAAAAGGATAGTTACGGACACTGCCAGAGCGTAACAAGGTATTTTATCATCATCAGACTATAATTTTCCCATTACACAGGCCTCCTCTTTGTGAGAGGGAGTGCGGAAGAATCTACCACGCGGGCCCAGTGCGGTATGGTAGATTTCTCATGTCCTCGAATTTTAAGGTTCTAGGACATGCCGGTTTCCTCACGATGTTTTCCTTCATCGTTTTGAGAACAGTAGTGATTAAATAAATTACACATAGTAATGCTCCTGACTGGGTTCGTACCCATGACCTATAAGTCGTAAGTCAGGGCCATCACTGCTCCCTCTATAGCTGATTGATAATATAACTATAAAACAAGTGTTAGATTATCTCCCAGAAGTCGCACTCCCACAAATTCTTACAACACCATGGCCGAATGGAGGACCATTGAACTTGCCTTTCTAAACGCCCACAGGCTGTTTGGCAGTTGGCCCATATTTACGGCCATGACAAAACCTACGACATGACCTTTAATTATTAGATGAAAGTTCCTAGCTAAATAAAAAAATTACTTCTAAAACAACACAAAAGTGCATGATAACTTTCCTTTGGAAGTCAGTAACTTTGTTTTTATTACTTTGGTGCTAAGACTTACGTAGGAAAAGCATTTTGGAAGAAAAAAGTTATTTAACAATGCGATAACAACAATCAAAGCTGATCTGCTGTCAACTGTTAGAGTTCCCACGATTTCTTCAAGAAACGTCTTTCCACGCGGTTCCGTGATCATCAGATTGCAGGATCTGATGACCATGTAACCGCGTGGAAAGACATTTGAAATAAAAGAAGAATAAGCAGAAGAATTTTTAATTGCGGCAACTAAGTAAAAAAAAATGTAGAGGGGATTAGCGGTGACTGCAACAAATGAAGTAAACAAGCTGCACGATGCAAACATAAAAGTAAAATATTAACATTACAGAACAAATCGAGTTTTTTTATTGTACATAAGCCAGTAAAAAGATGCAAAACAGACAAAGATGCAAAAAGACAAAAGATGCAAAAATGACATTCTAAAAATATTTACTTTTACAATGTCTATGTGTTTTGTGTCTTTTTACAAACAAAGTTTAACTTGATAAACATTCACAGTTCATTTGTTACTAAGTTTTTATTTTAGTTAGCACTAGCTTTAGCCCGTGGTTTCGCTTGCCCTCTGTCACATATCATCCCTCTTAAGTTTTATGAAGTACGAAGTAGCATAAAATTGTTTCCAGGGTGTCTTTTTCGTAGTCGCCAACTTCTAACAATAAGCACTTAAAGAGGGATAGGTGGAAATTTTCCGAAGAACTTAAAAGGTTGATATCTACAAAACAAGTCACTTGAAATCCCGTGTTGTTGGGGTTAAAATTATTCAAAATTATGAAATGATGATGAAATAATCATTATTTATGCAAGTAGGTTATCACAACAGTTTTACACGTCTTTTCATAAAACTAGGTGAGGCTGGTGTTTCGTACCTGACTACTCTGAGAAGTAACAGCTGAAACAAACTCAGAGGTCACAGACATTATATTATATAGACCAGGTTATACGAGGACCATGCAAGTTAGTGTCTAAAATGGTCTTTTGAAGAAAGAACCACACAAATGAGTGGACCTGTCCAGTGCAAGCATTCGTCAGTACTCGTAATTATCATGTAGCTTGACTCATAACTCAAGGAGCTCAACGACACGACAAACAATACTTTTCGGTATTGCATTATCTTTGGATTAATACAACAAAAGAAAAAATACGTAGGTACTATCCATTATTTTTCAAAACTCTAACTGACAGACTAATTACTGTAAGTTATTGTTGCTGCCAACATTCCTATTGTAAGCCGTTGACAGCAAAACATGAGAACTCTATACTTACTAAAGCCTTTTTCAAACAGACAGGCGTGACGAATGCGAAGCGTGACGTTTTTATTTGTAATGTATGGAATTGTTTGAATCGATCCGATAGCGTGACAGAACTATCGGACTGACGTCTCGCTTCGGTTCGGTATCGCTTCGGAAACGCTTCGCTTTGGCGTGTCTGATGCAATGTCTGTATTGCAAATTACATGTTTTTTAAGATTAATTACTAATTACCATGACTGTCAGCCTCTGTCATCCCATCTGCTGGGTAAAGGCCTCTCCTCATGGCTTCCTACTATTTCGATCTTGGACTAATGTGAGTCACTTGTCGTTAGTTTTGTCTAGATCATCCCTTCCATCTTCTGCGAGGTCTACCACGATGCCTTCTGGCTGTGTCAGGGCTCCACATAGTGGTTATTTGGGCTCACAGTTCATTGGGCATCCGGCAGACGTGGCCAGCCCAGTCCCAATTCAGCTTAGTAGCCATTTTAACACTTTGAACTGAGCAACGTTATAATACGTAAAATTTGATAAACGCTATTTACACAACGTTTAATCACGTCAGTAAAAATATGTCTTTCTTCAGAGAACGTGTATAAACGGCTGAGGCTTATACAAATTCTTTCAAGCTAAGTCATCGCGCCGTATCACTTTAATTTTGGAACTGCTAGCGCAAATCCAGGTGAGTTTTTTTGTGCACTTTATAAGGCTACTCGCACACATACATTCTAGTTATGCATTCATTCAGAGAAAATAATGCGCCGCGCAACAAACATTTGAATACCCAGATGCTGAGCTGAAAGTGTTAACAACGTCAGTGATTTCTGTTATGGAACGCAGTAATTACTAATTACCAACTGCAAATTATTCGTAAACATTGCAGTTTGTTATTAGAATTTCAATAATCCCGTGTCAAACTGCCAAGACACAATCAATGAGGGTCAGGGCCTGTGTGAGGTAATTATCATGTGTACTGACGCCAGCTTATCAAACTACCCCAATTTGACAAAAGTCAATTTTCAACTTTATCACAAGAGAATAAAGTTCTTAATTCTTGATGGAATGCAGAACTCGACCTTTTGGGTATGACTTGCGGTAGCTTGGTTGGTGAAAACGAATGGTGTACTGAATCAGATGGTCGTAGGTTTAAATCTTGCTCGCAGTTTTTCTTTCCTTAGAAAGTTTTGCAATTCGAGACCATGCGTGAAGAAAATAAGATTCATTTTCTATTGGGAAATTGATAAGTTGACGCGCGTTCTTCTGTACATAATTTGCAAATCAATTTATGTAACTACCGACAAATATATACATACGATCGCGCGTTTGAACGACTCGTGTACATATTTTTCATTAATTACGTACACTAAATACTTTCCACCTTTTAACGAATGATCTAATCAACTTAGGATTGCATCACTCTCTAGTGCCTTTGTCAAACAGACAGGCGAGTCCAAAGCGATACCGAAACAATACGAGACGTCAGTCGGATAGTTCTGTCACGCTATCGGATCGCTTTCGCTTTTCTATGTGACTGGATTCTAACAATTCCATACATTACAAATAAAAACGTCACGCTTCGCATTCGCCACGCCTGTCTGTTTGACAAAGGCTTAAGTCCCTTCGTACACAAGGCGACGCAAGTCTCCGATACCTTACGACATTGGTATCCAGGCGACTATGACAATACAAATCCATAGTTTGGTACACTGACACGCGTCAATGGATACCAAAGGGAACGAGATGGCGCTAGACGACTTATATAACTCTGTCTCTTTCCCACAGCCTAACTACACACATGGTTGGCCACCTGTACGTTTAGTAAATTATTGATAACTCACCCATGATACAAAAGAAATCACAGGCAATGACGACACGGCAAGTATTTGTTCCGGGTCTGGGTGTTTATGCACGTGAGTTTCTATGTTTGTATACGCACCCACGATACAGGAGAAATTCCAGAAAAACGTTTAAAAATAAAAATTGATAATTCCTAGTTTTTTCAATTTCTTTGATCTACTCTGCCAATCAACAATCTGACACACATTTGTATCATCGTCGTAAATAAACACTAGTAATAGAGAACGAGCGAATAAACTAAGTTAAGAAGATATTCCTTCGGACTACGTGTTAACCAGCGACTTACTCAATCCGTCATGCGAACAGTAATTCAATTAGGCAAGTAGTCTTATCGAGTTTTGTTAAGGTTGGTACAGACGGGAGATTAATAAATAAAAATAAACCTTTTATGATTTTTTTTTAATACTTTGCCCTACACTAGGAATTTCTCCGTGTCATGTGTCGTGGCCGCGGGACTGTACGAATTACCGCGACACCGGAACGTAAAGGGCTATTGAAGGACACCGTGGATTTTAGTCAGTACGAGTCTGGCAGTCCCTACCGCTCTGCCCTGGGTGGGAGGACACATTTGATGATTAAACCACGACAAAAAAAAAGGATCGTGGGTGCATTTCATTTACAAACATAGAAATTCACATACACTAACACCCAGAGTTGTAACAACTACTTGCAGATCATACAAATATATATATTTTGTTTTACCGTGCCGTCTAATAAAATTCACTATGTAATAAAATTCTTGCACGCGGGCGGCGAGTAATGGGCGACTCGCTGTCCGACCATGGACCATGCCCAGGTCGACGGCGCGTTGTATTCCACGCGCGCCTCAAGGTGTGTCAGCATAATGACGGGGGACCTTTAATGACCTTTAGAGGGCCAAAGCCTGGCGGGGTCGCGGGACTCACGATTTAACGTGACCCCGGAACGTATAGGGCTATTGAAGGACACCATGGATTTTAGTCAGTACGATTCTGACAGTCCCCCCCGCTCTGCCCTGGGTGGGAAGACTCAATTGATGATTTTACCACGAAAAAGAAAAAAAAAGGTATTTATGCCGTAGTCTGCGTAGTGACCTTTGACATGTGATACATAACAAGATACCTAATATATGTATGAGTCTGTTTGTTATTCAAGTAAACGCCCGTGGCCGTTTCAGAAACTAGACAAACTCGTAGAAGACCCAAGGTATCTTTATCTTATTCTGGAGAATTACTAAGAACTAAGCCTTTTCGTATCGTAGTTTATCAAATTGTTGCTCTGGAAGAAATAATTTGTACATTTTGTTGGAGTGAAATACAACTTGTTAGTTTGTTCTTTACGAAAGTTTGGACGATTGGATAGATGGATGGATGCGTCTTATTCAATCACGTCAAAGCGGCTTTTTTTATCCTGGTAAAATCATCAAATGAGTCCTCCCATCAAGGGCAGAGCAAGAGGGACTGACAAACTCGTACTGACTAAAATCCACGGTATCCTTCAATAGCCCTTTACGTTCCGGGGTCACGGTAATCTATAAAAGATTTTTTGTCAGACGGAGGTGATGATAAAAATCTATACCTACATATAATAAAATGGTAGGAAAGCCAAAAGAATACTTTTTTTTTAAAGAAAACTTGGGGTGATCTTCAATCGATACCGAAGCCAAAAATATAATTTATAAATTTTTTGTCTGTATGTATGTCCGGGATAAACTCAAAAATGTATCCCTTATTATTAAGAAGTCGGGTCAACACACATACATATTATCACGCTATCACTTATGGGGAACGAGCAGTGAATCTTTATTTCTTCAACGCATTTACGCAGACGAAGTCGCGGGCAGCAGCTCGTTAATAATAATACTACTCTTCAGACCAAAAAACATAAACATTCTCCAATAAGATTATAGAACTGATTTTATAACAAACACTTAAAAAGGTCCCAGAATGGACAGAGGAGTGAATCGCAAATAACAATGAGTTATTGTGATCCAACTATGGACAAACAGACCACACCGTCTGTTGATAGATTTTTGATGGGACGGGTTATATATTTTTTTCGCTTCATGTCTACACTCACACTTTTGTGTGAAATAAAATGACTGAAAAAAATGAAATGTAGGTGCCCATTCCAAATGTTCCCGATGTATTCCTTCATTTTTGTAGAGCAATTTTGATTTAATAAATTACACAACGTAATGCGCCTAGTTGGGTTCAAACCAACAACCCACAACTCGTAAGTCGGGGCCGTTGCCACTGGACCACCACTGCTACTCTTTGGGCCACCAACACTCCCACTGGGCCACCAACGCTCCTACTGGGCCACCATAGCTTCTCTTTGGGCCACCAACGCTCTCACTGGGCCACCATAGCTTCTCTTTGGGCCACCAACGCGCCCACTGGGCAACCATAGCTTCTTTTTGGGCCACCAACACTCCCACTGGGACACCATAGCTTCTCTTTGGGCCACCAACGCTCTCACTGGGCCACCATAGCTTCTCTTTGGGCCACCAACGCTCTCACTGGGCCACCATAGCTTCTCTTTGGGCCACCAACGCTCTCACTGGGCCACCATAGCTTCTCTTTGGGCCACCAACGCTCCCACTGGGCCACCATAGCTTCTCTTTGGGCCACCAACGCTCTCACTGGGCCACCATAGCTTCTCTTTGGGCCACCAACGCGCCCACTGGGCCACCATAGCTTCTCTTTGGGCCACCAACGCTCTCACTGGGCCACCATAGCTTCTCTTTGGGCCACCAACGCTCTCACTGGGCCACCATAGCTTCTCTTTGGGCCACCAACGCTCTCACTGGGCCACCATAGCTTCTCTTTGGGCCACCAACGCGCCCACTGGGCCACCATAGCTTCTCTTTGGGCCACCAACGCTCTCACTGGGCCACCATAGGTTCTCTTTGGGCCACCAACGCTCTCACTGGGCCACCATAGCTTCTCTTTGGGCCACCAACGCTCTCACTGGGCCACCATAGCTTCTCTTTGGGCCACCAACGCTCTCACTGGGCCACCATAGCTTCTCTTTGGGCCACCAACGCGCCCACTGGGCCACCATAGCTTCTCTTTGGGCCACCAACGCCCTCACTGGGCCACCAACGCTCTCACTGGGCCACCAACGCTCCTATTAGGCCACCAATTCTCCCCCTTGTCCAGCAATGCTCTCACGGGACAACAACAAAAAGTTCTATAAAACCAGAATTTGCGATATTTTGTCAATAGAAAAAAGTATAGTAAACTTACATCCCCTTTACCATACAGATATACTCACGCATAAAAGTAAATAAACATACGTAAATATGAGATGTTTTCTTGTAAAAATAACCCCCAAAGCGAATCTTTTAAACGAAAATATATCTTTGATTGTGATAAAAGAAAAAGATAAAATTCAGTATTCAAATCCTAAGCGTATCATGAAAGGCTTTCATGTCGAGAGCATAAACAAAGGTGATTCAAAGGGTTTGTGACTCAAGTTACAAGAGAAGGGTTTTTGAGACACGCGCTAGTCGCTTTATACTATTACTAGCGAAGCCCGCAGCTTTGCTCGCCCCTACCCCATGTATCTATAGGCGTTTCTAAGGTCTGTCTCTGTACCACAATTCATCGAAACCGGTTCAGCAGTTCTGACATGAAAATGGATTATACATATACACTTTCGCATTATTATAATATTAGTAAGAAATGCATATAAAGTGAAAGTTTATAACGCATAGAATATCTATTCATCATCTGCCTAACCTTTTCCGAACTATGTATATTGGGGTCGGCTTCCATTCGAACCCGATGCTGCTGAATATTAGTATTTTACATGGAGCGACTGCCTATCGGACCTCCACAACCCAGTTAACGAGGTTGGGTATGTGTAATACGAAAACTCATGGTAAGATTGGTTGTCAGACTTTGACACTACTGACTAATAGTAACGACTGTCAAAGATCTACAAAAACAGCCGGGACCAACGGCTTTTACGTGCTTTCTGAGGCACGCAGGAAACTCGCTATGATAGATGGTCACCCATCCACAGACCAACCTCGGCAACCGCGGCTATAATTATTTAGCCACGAGCTCCTTGAATACCTATTATATATTATTATTATCCCGTTATTAAGTTCTCGTGAGATAATTTTCGATAAATAAGCGGGTGAAACTTAGGCAAAAGGTAGTTTTATTTTTTTATTTTTTATTAATAAATGAATGTGTAGTCATTTACGTTACTTCCAAAAACATGAAAAGCCGCGAGTAAACATGTTAGTGGTAGAACGTGTGGATATTTCCAGGAATAAGTCTTGGATAATAAAGTTAGTTATTTAATTACTATTCATACTAATGTGTACACGCGAGCGGAAAGATGAGACCTAGTGAGATTTTCTGAGAAAAAGCTGTTTATTCAGTAGGTTCTGAATTAAATCGGTTTCTGAGTGTAAATTACGAGCTCAGGAAAGCAGAAAGTAAGCATGTTTTTTTATCGTGGTAAATCATCAAATGAGTCCTCCCACCCAAGGCAAGGCGGGAGGGACTGTCAGACCCGTACTGCCTAAAATCCATGGTGTCCTTCAATAGCCCTTTGCGTTCCGGGATCACGGTAATTCATAAGTTCCGCGACCCCGACAGGCTTTGGCTCTCTAGAGGGTATTGTAAAATGATGATTGTGATTATTGTGTCGGGACATTACAATGTGAATGCTGTGAATCGTCGTTTCATTTGCTGAACACGCTACAACACGCCCACTTTATGGTGCCACCAAAGGTGTCTCCAGAGTCCTGACTCGTCAATTATTATTTTCAACAACACTCCTTACCTCCGCGCGACGCAGCGCAAACACATTTACTTCACCGCCTCGTATCACATTACTGTACTCGTGTCGTTTGAGCCCTATTCACCAATTTCTTCAGAAATCTGATTGTTCTAATCCCCGCTGTCATCTCTTACCTTGAACACCCCGCGACACAAGTGCGTAGTAATGGAACTTTGTTTGTCTGTAGACGACATGAGCCAAGTCGCACAACCATTACGCCATTAAACGAGTAAGGGATGACGATTTATTAAATAGAACCGTCGTTTTAAACTTAACTTTAACTTGTTACACGTTATAAATGTTATAAATTTGATGAAGGAGAAATTGGGTCTAAAAGTTTTATGTTCGTGTCTAACTGTTGCTCGCATCTGCGCTCGCTCACCCTTTATAGCCTATAAGCATCTCTATGATCTTATCTACCTCTACACCATAACCCATCAAAATCGGTTCAGCCGTTTTGTAATTAAAACGGAACACACATATGTCATCATGTCTGTAATTTCCAAGAGACTAGTGAATGAGATCGCCGGCAAATCGCCAATTATGTCCAACTACATTTTAATAAGGAACGAGGCCAATTTCCGTCTAACAATTTGAGGATATTATAATCATGTGGAGTGGTAGTTGGCCCAGTGGTCGCAAGCGCGAATGCTGAGCAAGCAGTCCTGAGTTCGACCTTCAAAATTTTACGCTTTTGAAGGAGGCGGGCCTCGTGAGGGAGAGGACAGCGTCCTCCCTCCACCCCAGCCGCAGTGGTAGACGCCCACGGCGTTAGACATCGCCAGACGATCTCCGGCCACCGTAGGCGCGGGCATGCGGGCGGCGAGTAATGGGCGACTCGCTGCCCGACCATGGACCATGACCGGGTCGACGTGTCAGCATAGTGACGGGGCCTGTAGAGGGCCAAAGCCTGTCGGGGTTGCGGGACTTACAAATTACAGCGGCCCAGTACGTAAAGGGCTATTGAAGGACACCGTGGATTTTAGTCAGTCAGTCAGTCAAGTCTGACAGTCCCTCCCGCCCTGCCCTGGCTGGGAGGACTCATTTGATGATTTTACCAAGAAAAAAAAAGTGTTCCCTCACAAATAATAAACCTCTCATCATCAACTTACTTTACAAAAACCAGTTCTAACTTCAAAGCCAACACAAGCAGTCAGTTACTTAATAGTTATACATCAAGTAATATGCAGGTTGAGTAGACACCAACTGTCAGTGTTAGTTGGCTAACTGCTACAACTAACTCTTGGGACCTAGGATCTTAACGGGACTATTACAATATGAATCGTGTAATAAGCACGGAGTATTTGAAATGGAATGTTCAGACGCGATTGAATAATAGTTCTTAGACTTTCTCTAGATTAGTAATAGTTGGTCGCGGGACTTTCGAATTACCGTGACCCCGGTACGTAAAGGGCTAGTGAAGGACACCGTGGATTTTAGTCAGTACAAGTCTGACAGTCCCTCCCGCCCTGCCCTGGGTGGGAGGATCATTGAATTGTAAGACTATCTAGTCAAAATGATGGGTACTGATTTATTTTAATCATTACATATTGACAAACGTACAACGCATCAAAACTGGAGAGTTTCTGCTCGTGACGTCAGAACGCAATAAAAACTACACGACGGCGTGACGTATTGTAAATTTAAACAACGTATTATTAAAAAAAAAATGAATTATTTAGAATAACCGTTTTAACAATACTACACTAAATAAAGACAAAAATGTGTTCCCAGGGGTTATTTGGTAATATTTTTTCGTAATACAATTTTCAAAATGAAATGAACAGTGTCCAATTATTTTTAGCTCTCACTCCATTTTTTCTATAATCTGTGATACCGGTGTTGTTATGCTTTCTGTGACTGCTTTGTAACTGAAAGGAGACAATGTCGTGTAACTTGAAAACTGTTGTGACAGCAGCTACCGAGCTACTGAACTGTTAAAACACTGTTGTGGTGATGTTTGAAATGCTCTAGGCCAGCCATCCTCAACCTTATTCGGGGGCCACAATTACAGGAAGTATCGTTGTTTACCACAAAAGATAAACATCTGGGGAGCGCTTGTCTAAAAAAGTGTAATTGCAAAACGACCCTTATATCAACGTGAAATATCGATTTGACGTTGACAGATTTTCTAGACAAGTGCTCAATAGATGTTTATCTTTCTTGTGGTAAGACGGTTAATGTATATAAAACGTTCATCATCACGATAATTAACGGTATTTCCCATTAGTGTAGCACTAGCATTATAACGACCAAAAAGTTTTTGCTACGGTGGGTACCCCGGGCTGCAACAAAAGTTTAGTTATTTTTTTAAAGAAGTATCGAAAATTAAGATTTTTAATGTGATTTCAGAAATTGAGAAATTTTCTTATAATTTCGTCGAGGTTAAGTATAGTTGTTACAGACAGAGGACGTCATTTCAACTTCACTCCGACTGCTTTGCAGTTTGAACGCAGTAAGTACAACCGGGCAGCTCGATTGCTGTCTGTGTACAGTAGCGTGCAGTACCAACAATTACACTCTTACTGCAAGCTAGCTGCACTGTCCAGATTGGTGTCACTGCATTTTAACTGCAGGTCAATCGACAGTTTAGAATAGTTGAGACATCAAAACTATATTCCGTTGACTTAAAAAAAAAAATTGTAGAAACTGAATTGTTTTTAAAGCTACCTTTATAGGCCCGTCAATAAGAGGAAGATATATTTTATCACTACACTTATTGAAACACTGCACGTACACATTCCAGTTAGGAACGTCCTTATCCTTGTTCCAAACACACATTCGTGACACATCCGTAACCATATTAAGAAATACGGATGTTAATACTCGTACTACTTGAACCTTAACTTTTCCTCAAATATTAATTATTGTTTTGGTAATTCAATGTACATATGGTAAGGGTTAGATTTTGTTCCCCAGTGATTATCAACTTTATGTTCTAAAGCCTAAAGTTAAAAAGCTATTAAAGATTTCTAAGTGTTTTCAATACTTAGAAATGTGTGTGGATATGTTCAACTTTACACCCTAAAGAATTAAGTTGAAATTCTTTTTAAGACAGTGTTTTTGTTTGTTGTTGCCACTTGTCTAGGAGGGCTGGACTCACCGGACCTAGCAGATTAGTAATTGTTTTAACAAGGCATTTTTTGACAGGCCTGTTGGTCTAGTAGTTAGTGACCCTGACTGCTATGCCGGAGGTCGTGGGTTCGATTCCTACCCAGGACAAATGTTTGTGTGATGGCCACGATCATTTGTTCTGTGTCTGGGTGTAATTTATCTATAATATGTATATATTTAGAAATATATAAGTAAGTTTATCAGATGTCTAGTACCCATAAAACAAGCTCTGCTTAGCTTGGGACTAGATGGCGTTGTGTGATAGTTGTGGAATATTTATTTATTTTCATAATTAGGAAAATACTGCCTGGTGGTGTAAACAAGAGCAAGAGGCCCCGGGTTCAATTCCCAGGTCGGGCAATGGGTTATTGGGGTTTTCAATCACATGTGGACCTAATATTAAGTACAACTTACTTACACCCAAATTTCACCTATTTTGTTTAAATTCCAGGTAATTAGGGGCGATCTTATTGTAATCACGGGCACAAATCAAGACTCCATAGCTGCTATTGAAGAATTTGTGATGGAAAAACCCTATATCACTTTGTCTGACCTGAGAAACGAACCCAGGATCATTCGTACAACAGTCACGCTTGCGACCAGCTAGATCTCCTGGTCGAATTTTCAAATCAATACTTCAATGGAGTGTCATTGGTGACCATTGAAAAGTTATAATGACGCCATTAAGTTAGTAGATTACCAAACTTGTCATAATCAACAAAAAATAATTAGTCCAAAAGACAGATTATCAAAAAATATTTGACACGTATTTTTTCTTTTGTTACGCCAACCAAAATTGACGAAGACACAAAGCTTCTAGAAATCACAAAACGTCATTCGGTCGGTATAATTTACAGACGTTATGACGTCACAAGCACCCGAATTTCGAAGTGTTTTATCTTTGACAATATTCATTGATTAAAAAAAAAGTTTTCTTTTATTTTTCAATATTACTGATGGAATAAACAGATTTTCAATTTATTTGTATTCTCACACTATTGTAATAGCAGACTCGAGGCCCGGTGTGTGCTCTAAAATATTCTATCGATTAACTCATATCGCAATACAAAAGGATTGATTGTAAACGGGTCACAATAACCCGGTCAAGAGTGTCTCTGAGTCGGCCGGGCAGCTGCCAAATCTCACAAACTTCGTCTCTTCCCTGAACGACTTGCTGATCTGGTCTAAGTCATAAGAAGAATCTTATGTGCAAGAAATCTTAATTTTCCTTCTCTTTTCATATAAACCGTTGTTCATACTTGTTACATGGAAAAAAATACAAATCGTCCGAGAAATTATAGAAAGGACTTAACGGATAAAAAACTCTCAGGTTCACAATTTTCTCGATAGACGGTTCCGCGAAACCATATAGCATTTTTTTTCTTTTTCGTGGTAAAATCATCAAATGAGTCCTCCCAACAAGGGCAGGGTGGGAGGGACTATCAGACTTGTACTGACTAAAATCCACGTTGTCCTTCAGTAGCCCTTTACGTTCCGGGGTTACGGTAATTTGTGAGTCCCGCGACCCCGGAAACCATATAGCACTTAGCAGTAGTTCTACGAACTAGGAGGTTTAAAAGGTATATGATGATAATGAACCTTACTTGCATAAAGTTTATGTTCTTATTAGTACAACTAGCTTCCGCCCGCGACTCCGTCCGCGCGGATGTCGGTCTTCGCGTGGATGGTTTATTTCTCCATTTTGAGTAACTCTGACAATGACATCTTAAAAATATTACGGCGCTGAATCCACTGCGGGTAATGCAACGTGTGTTCGCGGTTCTACAGAACAACGTCTATGAATAAAACTGAAAAATAAGATTTTTTTTTCTACGTATATTTCCAGGATAAAAAGTATCCAATGTTATGCCCAGGATAATAAGGTATAATTATACCAAGTTTCATCGAAATCGAACCGTTAGTTTTCACATGATGCCTGCACAAACAGACAGACAGACAGACAAATTTTTTTTAATCACATATTTGGGTTTGGTATCGATCCAGCAACTTCCCCCGCTATTTATTTTTTCAATATTTTCAATGTACAGAATTGACCCTTTATGTACATATAGATGAATCTTCACTGAGCTAAGTCTAAGTTCTTTCTGTAGATGTGGCACTAAGAGCCACAATTAATAGCCAAAACTAAAAACAAATAATGGTATGGCAGGCCACATAGTACCTATTGTAAATTTCATTACCGTACAAGAGATACAGAGCTGTTTTTTTTCTGTCAAATTACGATATTTTTTATTTTAAATTTTATTTTGCTTTTGGCTTACCCAGAAGAAGCCCATTCACTCTAACTTTGAAGAGATTCGGGTTACTGAGTATTAAAAGGTTCATTTTTAAAACAAGCAATGTTTATTTTGATACATAGCAAATCTAAACTGCAAAAAGACTCATCAGCTTATACCTTACATCTCCAATATTTAGAAGCACGTGTAAACAGAATTAACGGAGTTTGTGCCGTGTGTGGCTCCTCGAGCAACAATTGAATTACGCTGAGCACCCCGACTAATTACGTCTTCGTCCTCATCGGGTTTAGATAATACGCTGCGAGTACCAGGGCTTTAGGAGAAGTGAAGAGTAGCGTTCAAGGATTTTTGGTCAAGTGTCGGGTTGTTGTATGCCTGTGTTATAAGGACAGCATTTGCCTTATTGTATTGTGGAGTTCGGAGACTGCGACTGGACTTAATTATAGTGATGTGGTGGTTTCTTTTTTTTTGTTGGAAAATGATCTAAACACTTGAAATCTACCTCATAAAAATCTTAAATTCTAACATAAACATACAATAACTTAGTCACGAATTAAATAAATCGATTCATCATAAATATGTACAAAAAATAGGCTAAGCCAAGGCATAGTCAACGGAGCCCCGCTATTTCTGTTTACAGGAACCTAACCAAACCGAACCTCGGGATGTCCCTAAAACTATAAATGTTTTCAACTTGTAATATTCGTGGCTAAGTTTAGCAATTTTGTGGTTCGGTTTATTATTTCCCTTTCTAAAACATATTTGCTTCACGGTTTCACACCAGACGTAAAATAGACTTCCCCGTAGACCTACAAAGCTAAAATATTACCTCAAAAAATTTAACGTTTCATGGAAATGAGAATTTCCCAAATAAATAACACTATGCAGGAAAAGTTACCCTCCCGTTGACGATAAAAAGAAACGAAGTAATGAATGAATTATTAACACCGCGTGGATTCTGAAATGCACTGAAATGGCACCCATACGACTAATGTGTCCCAGTTAATGCTGAAACATTAAAGTTTCTACTAAATAATGTAGTACCTAACTCGACTTTACTATGTTTAAATTAAAGTGGTATATAAGTGGAAGAAAAATTGTAGTACGGTACCCATTGTGTTTTCTTCTTCCTCTAATCCATTCAAAATTTGTATTTGGAAAGATTGCTTTATTTGATAAAACCGCCTATTATGTAGTTCTATATATGTGATTCTTCTTCTTAGTCGTACACTCCTGGTGGAGTGGTCGTGGTCATGGATAGTCTGGTTCGTTGGTTGCGGTTTTTGCGAGTTTTCTCCATTTCTCTTTACTCGTAGCACTACGTGTACATTGAGTAAGTGTACACTTTGTAGACGATTTAATGAGATCTGTCCATCTGGTCGGTCAACGGTCACGAGAACGTTGCCCTTCCACTCTTCCTTGTATCACCAAACGTTCATCGCAATCGTATTTTTGTGATAGGACCGCCTATTATGTAGTTCTACTTATGTGATAGGACCGCCTATTATCTATTATATCTATCGTTCTATTTATGAAGTAGGTGCTACATTGAATTTACCTGTAATTTTTAAGTGGTGCATTCCAATGCTTCTGGGAATTTAAATGCAAAATTGAGTTTGTTTGTTCTTACACTAATTGAAGGTTTAAAGGTGGTTTATCTGGTTATAGGCTATAAGGAGGCTCCTTATAGCCTAGAACCAGAACTGCACGGGCAAAAATTTCTAAAAATACAACCAGATTAAAAACCTCTCTCCTTTTTAATGTCAGGCAAAACTATAATATTCATATACACTTTTTAAGCAAGTATAGACTTCAGCTGTCTTGTCGCGTTGCTGTCTCATTAGGTAACCGTGACCCCGGAACGTAAAGAGCTATTGAAGTACACGTAGATTTTCAGTCAGTACAAGTCTGACAGACCCTCCCATCCTGCCTTGTGTGGGAGGACTGATTTGGTGACTGTATCATATTAAATAAAAAAAACAAAAATGCATGGACTACAAAGTGTTACTACCCAATTTGGGTAGAATAACTTGTAGGCCAGATATAAGTATGTCTATGTATACCCTACAATCCCTACATATTATACTGAATTGTTAACCTTGATATAAATTGATAAATTGTTCTTGTGTCTGTTCTGTAGTCATCTTGAGAGAAGTACTCGTACTTATCTATATCCACATCCAATTGACTGCTCCCTATTTATTATTTGTTTGGTAGCAGAAGCAGTACGTTAGCTTCCGGCGGCCTTGTATGATCAGATGTATCCTACCGGGGTCGCGGAACCGTCTCATCAGGTTGCCGTTACCCTGGAACGTAAAGGGCTATTGAAGGATCACGGTGGATTTTAGTCATTAAGTCTAACAGTAATGAGTGGGAGGAATAATTTGATGACTGCACCCCAATAAAAAAAAACCAGATGTATAAACATAGACGGGTCGAAAGGAGTATGTGAGTAATAAGGCTTTTTTTAACTGACTTCAAAAAACATTGAAAACCTCCTCCGGTTCTCAATTCGGTCAGTATTTTTTTACGTACATATATGCACCAATTACTCAGAGTTTCTGGACCGATTTATATGATTCTTTTCATCTAAATGTTTATACCGATCTTATTAACTGGTGACCAATATTAAGACATTCTCTGAACTAATCATCAACAGCCGGAAGACGTCCACTGCTGAACATAGGCCTCCCCCTTAAGCCTTTGTCAAACAGAAAGGCGTGGCGAATGCGACGCAAGGCGTTTTTATTTGTAATTAGAAAAGCGAAAGCGAGCCGATAGCGTGACCGAACTATCGGACTGACGTCTCGCTTGTCTGTTTGACAAAGGCTTTAGACCGCCACAACGAACGACAATTCGCTTGCATCCATCGGTTGTCCGCGACTCTCATGTTGTCGTCGATCCACCTAGATCTAAGCTCTTTAATTAATATAATTGCCAAAATATACTTACAAAAACAAACATGCATAAGTACCAAAATACCCCCAAAACATTGATGCCAAACTTAAGTCCACAACAATTTGAACTACAAACACAGTTTTGACAAGAATTGCTTTCACGCTGTTCTCCTTCATTCCTGATTCCACCACAACAAAGGTGCTATCATCAAACGATTTGTACACCCAAAGTTCCTTAAAATATTCATCAGAGAATAACCAACATTCAATTTTAATAACAAAGCGAGCATTTAACAGACCACAACATTATATTTCCTATAATCCTACCGAAATATTTCAATAACTCGAAGTAAAGGGGGAAATATGCGAACCCCAAAAGTTTCGCACAACTTTTCAACGAATTCTCAGAATTCTTGTGCAGGAATATTTTAAAGGATTTTATTAAAATTGAATTGATTATTATTAATTTCATCTTTTTATAACTATTTCGTTGTACAGCAGGATCTTCATGTTTGATTTCGAAGAGATTGAGATAACGCTAAAGCCTTTGTCAAACAGACTGGCGTGGCGAATGCGAAGCTTGACGTTTTTATTTGTAATGTATGGAATTGTTTGAATCCAGTCACATAGAAAACCGAAAGCGATCCGATAGCGTGACAGAACTATCGGACTGACGTCTCGTGTCAGTGCCAATATCTGGAACCCGATTTTTCATGAGGTTACAAAGAAACCAGTTGTTTTGTTTTTTGCAATGTAGTTTGTAGTTATCGGTCTTCGAAATTGTTTACTTTGTGAGCTTATAAAATACACTATCACCGTATCTATCAAAACTGATTCTACCAGTACTTCACTGATTTTACCACGATAAAAAAAAAAAACAAAAAAAAAAAACCAGTACTTCACCGTTTCTTTACAAAGAAAATGGATACAGTGAATTTTACAATATGTGCTTTTTTTAGCGTGGTAAAATCATCAAATGAGACCTCCCACTCAGGGCAGAGCGGGAGGGACTGTCAGACTCGTACTGACTAAAATCCACAGTATCCTTCAATAAACCTTTACGTTCCCGGGTCACGGTAATTCGCAAGTCCCGCGACCCCAGCAATCAAAGAAAAAAAATTACGGAGCCCCCCTCTTGAGGGCCAATCTAAATCAAAAAAATGACGGGCCCCCCGCCCGTCATTTTTTTGCTGACACTCTTTGAGGCGCGTGTGGAACAACGCGCCGCCGTCGACCCGGGCATGGTCCATGGTCGGACAGCGAGTTGCCCATTACTCGCTGCCCGCATGCCCTGAGACACATGTCTTAGCTCATATTCAACATGTCTATTCCACCATAGATATACAACTTGAACCTATTATCTTCATAATTGCCCAGTTAATTTACTGATGCACTATACATTTGCCTACATTGTACGTTATGTATTCAAGATTGTAATCGTGTTCATTTCCGCTTGGTTCCCTGACACCGCCTTATAACAATGAGAATTGGTCTGTTAAGTGGGTAGTGTGATTGCCCAGAGTATATATGATCTAGATGTAGTACAGTGTACCTAGGTTAGACTAGGTTAGGTTTTTCTTTATTCGCAACCTTCTGGAAATCGAAATCGACCGAAACATTTGTTGTTCACAAATGATTTCAAATACGGGGTCTAAGAATAAAAGTCCAAGGCCTCTGCCTCGAATCTTGCGGGCAGCGGGGCGGCGGCGGCGGCGGCGCGGGAGCGGCAGGATCTTAGGCATACATTCAAATGGACCGGCCCTCGGAAACAGCGGCGCGGCAGCGGGGCGGGCGCGAACTGCGAGCGCCGACGCCGCCGCCGCGCCGCTGCCCGCAAAATTCGAGGCAGAGGCCTTATACTAGCTTCCATTCTAATCTTGATCAAGTATTTCATTAAAAAAATTGTAACATAATTTCTAAAAGATCTTTGATAGATTTGTTGCTAAGTATTAACAATTTAAAACATTCTATCAAACTCAAGAGTTTCAAATCCCTTAACTTCAAAGTAAGTGGAGAAACATTTTCTGAATTAATTTGTATCGAACGTAATCTTTGTATATTCTTTAACTAATAACATTCTTATTTTTATCCGACTACGGCAAAGCCAAAAGGAGGGTTATGATTTTGAGCGGTATGTGTGTGTGTATATATGTTTGTTTGTTCCCTCATAACTTAAACGCTAAACAAAGCACCTGTCAAAGCATTTGTTTTTCGACGGTTAATATGCCTACCTACCGCTAATGCATATCACACCCTCCGGGGTTCAGAGTGATCGAGGGAAAACATTTTGAACCTAAAACAAAAGAAAATCTCTTTTTCAAATCAACATTGTAAATGTACAGACGCCAGCTGCAGGTCAACCTACACGAATCTGTCAAATTTGAACAATCAAACATTAACCTTCCACTATTGTGATAAGGTTGAAAATATTTTAAAGAAATTTGACAGATTGTGGTAGGCCGATGTGCTGGCGTCTGTACATACAGTAAAACATAGGCTATACAAAAACATTCAACGGTCAGCTACTGGGTTCGCATAGCTTGGTATGTAGCCGTGTGTAGCAAGCTAGGTTCTCTGTAAGCAGCCTAGTACGGACAGCTGTTGTAAAACAAATTAAATTAGCATAGTGACGTCTACACAAGGCTGTCCCTGTCCTCACACGAGACGATGTCACGACTTGTTTCTTTGAAGATAAAGGGATCGGACATCTGCATCCGACAATTAGTGTCGAGAATAATTGGGAATGAAGTTTAGAGGATGCATAGAACTGCATAAGTAAGCTAATCAAAAATAACACTTATCTTTCAAATAGCTTTAATAGATTTTCAACTTTATTACAAACCTAGAAAGTTCATGTTCGATTCATCAGTGTAGGTTGATATGCTAAGTCTGTACTATATTTTATTAATATTTTTACCGTCAGACTTGTACTGACTAAAATCCACAGTGGACACAATCCTTCAATAGCCCTTTACGTTCCAGGGTCACGGTCATCCGATAGTTCTGTGACCCCGGCAGGGTTCGACCCTCTAAGGGGGTCTGTCATATTGCTGACAGCTCTTTGAAGCGCGCGTGGAACACGACGCGCCGTCGACCCAGGTCGGACAGCGAGTCGCCCATTACTCGCCGTCCATTTCCGCGTCCACGTCCCAGGCCTACGGTGGCCGGAAATAGCCCCGCGACGTCCGTTGCCGTGGGCGTCTCGGAACCAAAGAGTGCTCAGCTATGCCTGCGCACATACTTGTGCATTGATTGAGTGACTAAATGTTCTCTGAAATTGACCACCGTGACCAATATCGGTCAGGAGGACTATTAAATTAAATAAAGCATCGAAATAGTCCTCATAAAAATATCAAATTCATGAAACAATCAAATCCACAGATAAGCACTGTCACATTTCGGCACGTTTGTCAGTAACAAAACGCGGGTCCGCCATTTTGTGCGTGCAACGATAATGGATAAAAGTTTTTAATTCAAATTTATAGTAGCAACAGCGCTGTATTATGGCCACTGAAGTAAAACAAATGGGTTATTTTATTGCAGCGCGCAGTTATTTTAATGTATGAGCCGAATATCATCAGAGTTGTTGATGATATAGGGAGCAAGAGTTGTGTGTTGACGAGTTGTCATACTGAATAAATTAACGTGAATGAATTGTATGGTAAAATTTTGATTGTTTTTTTCATTCTATGGTATTTTTTTATAGTAGCTGTGATTTATCACCGAACCGAAGAATTGTCAATGTTATGTGTGCCATTATTGTCACGTGTATCAGACCACTATAAACAATAAACAAAAAAACCAATATACTATTTTAATGTTATATGTATGTGATATGGCTGTACTCTTTCTAATAATATAAATAAATAGATAGTTTTGAGTTTCCGATATTTCCTCATTATTGCAAGTGACGGTTAAAGTCCCGTTTTAAATTCTAATGCGGGGGCCACACTATTAACGGGAAATTCCGATAATAAACTTAATATGTTCGTATAAACGTCCATCATTGCGATAATTAACGGCATTTCCCGTTAATTTGCGCCCAGTTTAAAAATCATTGGATTTAAATGTGACAGTTTAAAAATCCAATGGCTTTACCCGCCGATATGTCGAAACTTATTTCACTGCATTGTAATATCGGGATAAAATTTATCCTACGTATTATTCTAGACTATAACCTATCCTTGTACAAAACTATACCCAGATCCGTTCAGTTTTGACGTGACTGAGTAACAAACATCCATCCAAACTATCTAATTTTTAATAATAATTACTTTTAAAGGGGTATGCAACTTTTTGGCATCGATTATTTTTTTCTTTCGCCACTAATGAAATGTTTGTCATTAGTAGACCGCAACCTAAGAACTTCGTAAAAAAAAACGTCATATCTCTGGTTGGTTACGGTTTAGAAACTTATTTTGCTTTTTTTCTATGGACTTCTTAGGTAGTAGTCTAATTGTGCCCAAAATGATGCCAAGGTCCATACTAAAAGTTGCATACCCTTTTGATATCTCTAAAAGTATTTTCTTTGAAACAAACATTCTAGCTGAACGACACAACTTATAGTACATAGGCGTTATCACAGGCGTTGCTCCCCATGTACAGACACGGCCGTGTTCCAGACATACCCACGCTATACGCTAGTTATGTCAGCGTTGTACCGTACAATGTACCCCGCTGTACCACACATTGTAATTCTGAACATGGCTGTACTGTACATGACTGTTCATTGTATTATATTTAGGTATTATGTATATCTTTAAGGGTGAACAACTGTCACTTAAAAAATACGTTTGGAAAAACATACGGCTACATCACATTTCATCACTTTTCCGTTTCATCATCTAAACAAGAGAATTTTATTCAAAACCGGTATCCGGCCACAGAAAAGTCCGGTTGAGCAGTATACAACCTACTAGAGGTTAACCTGCGAGATGGCATACAAAAAAAAACACTAATTTTATTTTTTATATTCAATTCTGTATCTCCACCTATTTATTCATTTCAAATTTGTATATCGTTGTTGAATATATTTATTATCTTTTTTATGTTATTTTTCATATTATGATTATTGTATGTTTAAGAGCGTGCAGGCCTTTTCAACAAAGGCATGCACGCAACATGGCACAAGCACACTTTCACCATTAAAGTTGACGCATAGTACGTAGACATGGGCGATTCTCTCATGGAATGGATCATTCTATAAAAAGAGAAAAAGCGATCGTGCGGCGAATTTAGAAACTTCACTTCGACAATGTAACAGGAACTCGCACGAAGCAAATACAGCAGTTTGGTTTTAAAACCAACAAAGCTATGACGGATCGCCTGCCTTCACCTGCATACAACAGTGATTATTTACTGCTGTAAACTAAAATAAAATGAGGATTTCTTTTTTGACCAAGTCAAAGAAAGCAGGGCTAACCAAAAGCGTGTTAGAACGAGGTTGAAGATATCGTCAAAATCGCGGGAAACAATTTATTTTACATATGCAAAAATAAAAATCTGAATATCAATATTGGTGTGGTAACACCTGTTTGCTTCATATACTCGTACATCGAGAATCGAGGAACATTATACTTTGAAATACGCAGAATTGGGAATCTGTTTAGTTGATATTTTGGATATTAAGAAGCTTAAATCTATTTTTGTGATAAAATTGAAAATCTATTAAAGGTTCTCAAATGGGTCGATTCTCATTGTTTGCATAGCCTTTTCCCAACTATATTGGGGTCGGCTTCAAGTCGAACCAGATGCAGCTGTATATCAGTATTTTACATGGAGCGACTGCCTATCTGAACTCCACATCCCAGTAAAATAAATAAAACAAAAATAAAAAAGGTTATTTATTCCCTGCAGTGTACAAAATAAACTCAATTTTTTACGTTAATTATATATTTTTTTCTTATGTTAATTATATATTTTGTTAGTTGTGTTAGTTTCCATCTTCTGCAAGGACCCCACATCCCAGTAACTGCGTAATACTTTCGAGCTTCCGACGACATATACTCCCTAAACACAATACATTTCATTGACGCCTTTTTTATCATGGTAAAATCATCAAATGAGTTCCCCGCCCATCGTGGAGTGGATGGGACTGTCAGACGAGTCTGACACTCACCTTAATCCACGGTGTTCCTTCAATAGCCATTTACGTTCCAGGATCACGGTTACCTGGTAGCCTACCATGACGTCTTAAACCGTGAGTAGTTCCGCTGAGGGAACGAGATGGCGCTAGACGACTTGTATAGCTCTGTCTCTTTCCCACAGCCTAACTACTCTGGTAGGCCACCTGATAAGACAGCCCCGCGACCCATTTCATTTACGCCTTGATTCGTAGATGTACCCCCATTCAACTCAATTAGTTGACAATTCAAATGTCTCTCAAGTTAAACACGAGGGTTTATTAGCGCAATGTTCGATGTAACATCTAAATTGCGTCGTGTTATAACTTACTTCGTCTATTGGAGAGACGGTTAGGCAGGTTACTCCACTTTGGGCCACCAATTTGTTCAGCCAGTGGAATATTTTTGAGAAAAAGTTTGTTCCAATAAAACTGTGTCAATGTTTAAATAAGTTATTGTCTTCTTATCGATACATCTATGTATACTAATTAAAAATATAGTGAATTTATTTATAGGAATATTAAGTCTGGAAATATTGAACCCAATTTTGAATTCTTTCATCAGTAGAAACCTACTATATTCCTGGGTGTCATAGACTATATTTTATTTAAAAATTGCATATGAACAAAGCCAGGGCTCATCGCTAGTCTTGATACAAATTAAATAGTGGGACGAAGCGGTGAAAAAAAAACATGCTAATTATTTTTCCTATGTCTGTCACCAGTGGAGACAATTGTATAGTTTTAAAACTGACATGATCACTAACACTATCGTAAAAACTTAAAACGGGATATTTACCATATTTTTAGTTTTAAATTTCCCATAAACCAAAACAAACAAAAAACGTGGTAGTTAAAAAAAACGTTATAAGTTCGAATTAAAAAATAAATTCAACAATTTTTCCCATTTGCCACCACTTTCTTTACTGGCATAACTTGGAGGGGCAAAGTGGAATAACTCTCAAAGCTAATGTGGGGTGTAACGTCTAGATTGCGTCGTGTTATAACATGCGGAGTAAATATAAGTGATTTCGCGGAATACATTAACCGTGTTACGCGTAAAGTGCGTAGGTAATATCTGGTGGTGACTACAAACATCAAACAAGCCATTTGAGGTGCGTCCCATTTAACTTTTCCGGGAACAGAAAGAAAAACAAAACTGAGTACCTGCTTGGTAGCAAACGTGACTGGTAAAATCATCAAATGAGTCCTCCCACCCAGGGCAGAGCGGGAGGGACTGTCAGACTCGTACTGACTAAAATCTACGGTGTCCTTCAATAGCCCATTACGTTCCACGGTAATTCGTGAGTCCAGCAACCCCGGCAGGCTTTGGCCTTCTACACTATGCTGACACTCCTTGAGGCGCGCGTGGAACACAATGCGCCGTCGCCGTCGACCCGGGCATGGTCCATGGTCAGACAGCGAGTCGACCATTACTTGCCGCCCGGATGCCCGCGCTTACGGTGGCCAGAGATCGTCTGCCGTCGTACGACGCCGTGGGCGCCTACCACTGCGACCTTCGATCAATAATAGTACTATAATATAGATAATAGAGCTATTATTGATCGAAGACTGCGACAGAATACTCCATAGACCATATTTTCGAAAGAAAATTTTTCATTATAAAATATCATGGATACATAGTTTTTAGGATTCCGCAACCAAAAAGCATAATCAGCCCCATTAATTTGCCTCCGCTGTCCGTATGTCAACGAACTGTATCTCATGGTCCGTAACATGTAAATAGATAAAACTACAGAATAAGCGTTTGCCGCTTTAACACCAAAATAATTGAATTCAAAATTAGATGGGGCTCCTACTAGAAACCAGGTATTCCACATCGGGCATCTGCTGAAATGGCACTTGAGCTAACGGTACTCTATGTATGCGACCATTTCACGGGTGCCCTATGTGTTTGTTAGTTTTTGATCTAGCATTTTATTCCACGTAGGGCACCTACGGATTAACACGTACTAGTGTTAGGACGTATATTTTTTTTATGAAGTAAAAACAGTAGATAGTTTAATAACTTATGTATTTTTCCACGGTCCGTCTGTCTAACAGTAATCTGTATCTCATGATCGTAATAGATAGATAGTTGAAACGCACATGATATGTGTAGTTTTATTATAATAATAATAAGTTTCATACAATAATAAAAATAAATGTTACGGAACCCTTCATGCGCAAATTTGACCCGGTACTGGAACGATTTTTTTTTTTAATTTTAGCCATCCTAACTTTTATTTGTTCGGCAAACATAGGGCAACAGAAACAAATAAAACTAGCCCTAAAAGCCCTAACATTTACTCGAAGCACTCATTTATCTAACCTATCATTTACGACTAATTCGCGACTAAACAACCAATCGACGATAAAATAAGAAATACCTTTCCTATTCCGTCTATAAAACTCTTATATTACAGTTATACGGCTATATAGAAGAATAGAGGCGTTACATAATACAAAAGAAACGATATAAAGTGATATAGAACCTTGTTTTGAGTTTATGTGAAGCTCGTAAAAATGTTATGGCGGCAGGTAGGACTTCTTCAAGGGTCGTGCTAATAAAACAGGTAAATAGAAGTATATATGCCTTTTTTATTTGATCATCGTTTCATATTTATTTTTATTTTTTAGTGTTTTAAATAAAAGTTTTCTTTTGTTGTGCTTAAAGGTGTTCAATAAAGTATATTCTATGTTTCTTATTTATTCTTCGCTCTTTTATGAATACTGCTCAATTATTGGGATTACAAACGATCTTTATAAAAACCAGCGATCCAAAGGGAATACCTACTTGTGTGCGACAGCCGTATCATTGAATTATTTTTTTACACCTAGTAAGCTAAACTTTTGAAATCTGTCTCTTAAACACACGTTATCTTTCTGCAATATGCCCCATTGGTGGGAAAAATCCAATTCCTTTCTGCGAGAATCTAGGAATACTAAAGTTCTTTAATCATTTAATAAGTTAGGAAAAGTTGCAATAAAAGTACAGGGGATCAAAACGCCATTTTAGCAATGTTGCTAAAAATATTCTAAGTATTACGAATTTATCACAATGAATATTTTTGAACTTGCTATAGTGGTCTCCTTAGACCCGCAGTTAGTTAGAAACACCAGTGGTATAGAAAAACGACATTATTCTCGTTCATGTCGAAAATAACATAAAAATATAAATAAGTCACATTTTTCCATTAACTTTTAACGATCACGAATAAACATTACAGAACACAAAACCGAAAACATTAAAATATTAAAAAAAAAACATACTGACGTGTCCCACTACTAGGGCTTCCCCGTTCTCCTTCTTCAACAAGGTAATAACGCGTATTTAATAATTACAAAAAAAAAACTCATTCAAATAATCCCCACTATCACTCTCAAATCTAAATAAAGTGAAGAGCTATCAATGCGCTCCACTGGGCACTGGGCACTGGGCATTATACACTGGGAACTGGGAATAAAACAACATGTGGGCAAAGAGAAAAACAAACAATTTAATAGGTCCGAGTACTTGAATGTGCTCGAGTTTCACGCCAGGATTACAAGTGGATGACCCAGTGCAGGAGTACCTAGTATTTTGCTCCATTTTTTCAGTAAGTAAATATTTGTTGTGTGCTAGCTGGTATTTTTTGCTGATTGCCATTATTTACAAGGTTGTATTTAATAACAGCAACAGATTAAAACACATTCAAACTTCAAGTTCAAGGCCAAAAAGTACCCTTATCTGTCAAATATCTTTAAGAAGCTGTAAAAGTTATGTAGAATATTTTTTCGTCTCAATATTGTATTCTTGTAAGTAGATGTCTAGTCCATCGTAAACATCGTTGCTAATCAGGCTATTGTTGTTTCATACAAAAAACTTACTCAAACGGTATTCTGTAGTGAAATATACCAGTAAACAAAACACACCTGCCCAGCACACTGAAATCACTGTTCAGCCATCGAAGAAAACAATCTCCCGACATCACACAATCTCGTCTATATTTTTATACAAGACAATCTGGCAACAATATTCAAAGTTCCAGAGTGTAGACAGACCGGACGAGTACTGGAACAATCTCGGTGTAATCCGAGTAACGTGAGAATTGCAGTCACTGTTCCGTGGAACTGGTATTTTCAACTGTTACAGTATTTCATATCGCATTTGAAGTGTTAAAGTGTTTAAAGTTTGTTTTGTTCGTTACTGTTTGAAGACTTAAAAGTTTGCACGACGGTAATAGAATAAGAATATATGTTTTGATCATGGGTTTTTCAACTGGGTGTTTTATGTCATGATTTTCAAGGGCACAAATAGGCGTAAAATACTTCTAATTGTGAAACGCATACATATATTTGTTGCAAGCGAGGACTAACCTGGAAATGAGCGCTCAAAAAACCAATCTTCAGTGGCTCGTTGCATCATCCTTATTTTTTTTTTTCTATACAATACTGCATAATTATATCCTAGACTCTGGCTGCAGAAAGTCTATTTTACCGAAGTCAGTCAACAGTCCTGTGCTGCTTAGTTTGAAAGTACTGAATCATAATTGTGAATTCAGTTTCAGCTTTGACCAGGCGCCAAAACTCTTTCATCAAATAAAGTTTCTTACCACCAATTCATAATCCATTCTAAATTCAATTTCTTAATCCAAAATGGCCGCTTCTAAACCATTATTCACACGGCCAACGTACGTACGTAGTAGAAACGTAGGTACCCAAAGTCCCAGACACACAGGCACTTTAGTGTTGCTACCCACAATAAAAGTCACACTAGAGACGAATTGATACCAGACTTGGGAGCGGCAATAAAAGTAATGTATCATTCGAGTGCAAGTGCTTGTAAAACATAATGTGCTGTTCAGGAATATAGGTCATTTGACGGACATTGAAATAAGTATCGGACCCCTTTTTTTTTTTTTTTTTTTTTTTTTTTTTTTTTTTTTTTTTTTTTTTATCGTGGTAAAATCATCAAATGAGTCCTCCCACCCAGGGCAGAGCGGGAGGGACTGTCAGACTTGTACTGACTAAAATCCACGGTGTCCTTCAATAGCCCTTTACGTACCGGGGTCACGGTAATCCCTAGGTCCCGCGATCCCGGCAGGCTTTGGCCTCTACAGGCCCCGTCAATATGCTGACACTCTTTGAGGTGCGCGTGGAACACAACGCGCCGTCGACCCGGGCAGGTATCGGACCCCTAGGGATACTTGTAATTTCAGCTGTGAAGTTTCTTGTGAAAACCGGCCACACACTTCTCAAATTTTATGCTGTTTTAAGAAAATTATACACCTGTGTCGTGAATCGTAAAAGGGTTTTTATTTGAGCTCCCGGTCTTCTGGATTAATACTCCAGACGACTTACCTTATCTTTGATTCACAGTACATATTCGCCAACATTTTATATATCAGGCAAAACAGGTGTATTGTATAGTAAAAACAGTGATATCCACAACTTTAACACAAGGAATAAGCACAAACTACGTGTTCATCGGCTTCACAAGGTGCATAATTCATTCGTTGGGATTGGTATAACTTTTTATAACAAGTTACCATCCTCTTTTCTAGATTTGCCGTTTAACGTTTTTAAAGCAAAAGTAAAAGCTAATCTCTGTGCCAAAGCATATTATTCTGTAAGAGATTATTTAGATGATAAGCATAGTTGGTCGCTGTGTTGAACACAAGACATTGTACATGTTCTTTTAACATAATTAGCTAGCTGACACGGTTATAGGACTCTACAGCATACACCTCTCATACAACTCTGTATTATTATTGTATTTTACATGAGTTTTAATTCGTTCTTTTTCTGTGTGTGTCTTTTATCTTTATTACGACAGTCGTAGGGTATCATTTAGTACTATTGTCGGAGCTGATGACGATTGTAAACTATCGTTGCGTTGTATAGAGTCAATCTTTCTAGTATTATATAGTTTCACCGGAAGCATTGTGTGAGTACCGTGTACTTTATAGCTTTCAATGAGTACCCACGTCTTTTAATGACTTGAATGACCCTGGCAGTTGAGATTATGTCATGCTCACTCAAATGTCTCGCTGATGGTGGCGCGTGTGTCGGATCACTTAGTTCCCTTCAAAATGGTTGAGCTGAGTGATGCTGATGCATGTGTCATGTTCGTGAACGGGCGCTGTCAGTCGTGACTGGTCATCTCTTAACAGCCGCGGTTTATTTTAATTGTTTATAATTTTATTGAATTGTCTGTTTTTATATGAATTTCCTATGGACACTTTACTTGCTTCATCGTTCTCACATAATGTACCATCTCAAGATGAATGATGTAACAAAGGTTCTGTTATAATTTTGGCGATTGACAAAGAGTGTCCATGGAGTTTCTTGCCTGTTCTTCTCCATAGAGATCTACGCTTTGGAATGGGCACCTACAGTACTTTCACAAGTTTTTATGTCTTGTGACTGGGACTGTAGCACCGTAACTATTTTTAAACTATTTTATTTTACTTTTGTCTCTTGACAATTCAAAAGTGCCTGTAAATGGCCTACTTGAAATAAATGATTTGATTTTGATTTTGATTAAATTCTTAAACGTCACCGAAAGAAATTTAATAAAAAATAAGTTAAAAATAACTAAAACCCGACTACGAAAAAATCGCGCACTGAAAAGTATAAAACAAGAACAAGCCGTGGTCGTATGCCACCTAGCCAGTAAAGATTGTGTGAAACAACCGCAGGTGGCATACGACCACGGCTTGTTCTTGTTTTATACTTTTCAGTGCGCGATTTTTTCGTAGTCGGGTTTTAGTTATTTTTAACTTATTTTTTATTAAATTTCTTTCGGTGACGTTTAAGAATTTAATCAAAATCAAAATCAAATCATTTATTTCAAGTAGGCCATTTACAGGCACTTTTGAATTGTCAAGAGACAAAAGTAAAATAAAATAGTTTAAAAATAGTTACGGTGCTACAGTCCCAGTCACAAGACATAAAAACTTGTGAAAGTACTGTAGGTGCCCATTCCAAAGCGTAGATCTCTATGGAGAAGAACAGGCAAGAAACTCCATGGACACTCTTTGTCAATCGCCAAAATTATAACAGAACCTTTGTTACATCATTCATCTTGAGATGGTACATTATGTGAGAACGATGAAGCAAGTAAAGTGTCCATAGGAAATTCATATAAAAACAGACAATTCAATAAAATTATAAACAATTAAAATAAACCGCGGCTGTTAAGAGATGACCAGTCACGACTGACAGCGCCCGTTCACGAACATGACACATGCATCAGCATCACTCAGCTCAACCATTTTGAAGGGAACTAAGTGATCCGACACACGCGCCACCATCAGCGAGACATTTGAGTGAGCATGACATAATCTCAACTGCCAGGGTCATTCAAGTCATTAAAAGACGTGGGTACTCATTGAAAGCTATAAAGTACACGGTACTCACACAATGCTTCCGGTGAAACTATATAATACTAGAAAGATTGACTCTATACAACGCAACGATAGTTTACAATCGTCATCAGCTCCGACAATAGTACTAAATGATACCCTACGACTGTCGTAATAAAGATAAAAGACACACACAGAAAAAGAACGAATTAAAACTCATGTAAAATACAATAATAATACAGAGTTGTATGAGAGGTGTATGCTGTAGAGTCCTATAACCGTGTCAGCTAGCTAATTATGTTAAAAGAACATGTACAATGTCTTGTGTTCAACACAGCGACCAACTATGCTTATCATCTAAATAATCTCTTACAGAATAATATGCTTTGGCACAGAGATTAGCTTTTACTTTTGCTTTAAAAACGTTAAACGGCAAATCTAGAAAAGAGGATGGTAACTTGTTATAAAAAGTTATACCAATCCCAACGAATGAATTATGCACCTTGTGAAGCCGATGAACACGTAGTTTGTGCTTATTCCTTGTGTTAAAGTTGTGGATATCACTGTTTTTACTATACAATACACCTGTTTTGCCTGATATATAAAATGTTGGCGAATATGTACTGTGAATCAAAGATAAGGTAAGTCGTCTGGAGTATTAATCCAGAAGACCGGGAGCTCAAATAAAAACCCTTTTACGATTCACGACACAGGTGTATAATTTTCTTAAAACAGCATAAAATTTGAGAAGTGTGTGGCCGGTTTTCACAAGAAACTTCACAGCTGAAATTACAAGTATCCCTAGGGGTCCGATACTTATTTCAATGTCCGTCAAATGACCTATATTCCTGAACAGCACATTATGTTTTACAAGCACTTGCACTCGAATGATACATTACTTTTATTGCCGCTCCCAAGTCTGGTATCAATTCGTCTCTAGTGTGACTTTTATTGTGGGTAGCAACACTAAAGTGCCTGTGTGTCTGGGACTTTGGGTACCTACGTTTCTACTACGTACGTACGTTGGCCGTGTGAATAATGGTTTAGAAGCGGCCATTTTGGATTAAGAAATTGAATTTAGAATGGATTATGAATTGGTGGTAAGAAACTTTATTTGATGAAAGAGTTTTGGCGCCTGGTCAAAGCTGAAACTGAATTCACAATTATGATTCAGTACTTTCAAACTAAGCAGCACAGGACTGTTGACTGACTTCGGTAAAATAGACTTTCTGCAGCCAGAGTCTAGGATATAATTATGCAGTATTGTATAGAAAAAAAATAATAAGGATGATGCAACGAGCCACTGAAGATTGGTTTTTTGAGCGCTCATTTCCAGGTTAGTCCTCGCTTGCAACAAATATATGTATGCGTTTCACAATTAGAAGTATTTTACGCCTATTTGTGCCCTTGAAAATCATGACATAAAACACCCAGTTGAAAAACCCATGATCAAAACATATATTCTTATTCTATTACCGTCGTGCAAACTTTTAAGTCTTCAAACAGTAACGAACAAAACAAACTTTAAACACTTTAACACTTCAAATGCGATATGAAATACTGTAACAGTTGAAAATACCAGTTCCACGGAACAGTGACTGCAATTCTCACGTTACTCGGATTACACCGAGATTGTTCCAGTACTCGTCCGGTCTGTCTACACTCTGGAACTTTGAATATTGTTGCCAGATTGTCTTGTATAAAAATATAGACGAGATTGTGTGATGTCGGGAGATTGTTTTCTTCGATGGCTGAACAGTGATTTCAGTGTGCTGGGCAGGTGTGTTTTGTTTACTGGTATATTTCACTACAGAATACCGTTTGAGTAAGTTTTTTGTATGAAACAACAATAGCCTGATTAGCAACGATGTTTACGATGGACTAGACATCTACTTACAAGAATACAATATTGAGACGAAAAAATATTCTACATAACTTTTACAGCTTCTTAAAGATATTTGACAGATAAGGGTACTTTTTGGCCTTGAACTTGAAGTTTGAATGTGTTTTAATCTGTTGCTGTTATTAAATACAACCTTGTAAATAATGGCAATCAGCAAAAAATACCAGCTAGCACACAACAAATATTTACTTACTGAAAAAATGGAGCAAAATACTAGGTACTCCTGCACTGGGTCATCCACTTGTAATCCTGGCGTGAAACTCGAGCACATTCAAGTACTCGGACCTATTAAATTGTTTGTTTTTCTCTTTGCCCACATGTTGTTTTATTCCCAGTTCCCAGTGTATAATGCCCAGTGCCCAGTGCCCAGTGGAGCGCATTGATAGCTCTTCACTTTATTTAGATTTGAGAGTGATAGTGGGGATTATTTGAATGAGTTTTTTTTTTGTAATTATTAAATACGCGTTATTACCTTGTTGAAGAAGGAGAACGGGGAAGCCCTAGTAGTGGGACACGTCAGTATGTTTTTTTTTAATATTTTAATGTTTTCGGTTTTGTGTTCTGTAATGTTTATTCGTGATCGTTAAAAGTTAATGGAAAAATGTGACTTATTTATATTTTTATGTTATTTTCGACATGAACGAGAATAATGTCGTTTTTCTATACCACTGGTGTTTCTAACTAACTGCGGGTCTAAGGAGACCACTATAGCAAGTTCAAAAATATTCATTGTGATAAATTCGTAATACTTAGAATATTTTTAGCAACATTGCTAAAATGGCGTTTTGATCCCCTGTACTTTTATTGCAACTTTTCCTAACTTATTAAATGATTAAAGAACTTTAGTATTCCTAGATTCTCGCAGAAAGGAATTGGATTTTTCCCACCAATGGGGCATATTGCAGAAAGATAACGTGTGTTTAAGAGACAGATTTCAAAAGTTTAGCTTACTAGGTGTAAAAAAATAATTCAATGATACGGCTGTCGCACACAAGTAGGTATTCCCTTTGGATCGCTGGTTTTTATAAAGATCGTTTGTAATCCCAATAATTGAGCAGTATTCATAAAAGAGCGAAGAATAAATAAGAAACATAGAATATACTTTATTGAACACCTTTAAGCACAACAAAAGAAAACTTTTATTTAAAACACTAAAAAATAAAAATAAATATGAAACGATGATCAAATAAAAAAGGCATATATACTTCTATTTACCTGTTTTATTAGCACGACCCTTGAAGAAGTCCTACCTGCCGCCATAACATTTTTACGAGCTTCACATAAACTCAAAACAAGGTTCTATATCACTTTATATCGTTTCTTTTGTATTATGTAACGCCTCTATTCTTCTATATAGCCGTATAACTGTAATATAAGAGTTTTATAGACGGAATAGGAAAGGTATTTCTTATTTTATCGTCGATTGGTTGTTTAGTCGCGAATTAGTCGTAAATGTTAGGTTATATAAATGAGTGCTTCGAGTAAATGTTAGGGCTTTTAGGGCTAGTTTTATTTGTTTCTGTTGCCCTATGTTTGCCGAACAAATAAAAGTTAGGATGGCTAAAATTAAAAAACAAATCGTTCCAGTACCGGGTCGAATTTGCGCATGAAGGGTTCCGTAACATTTATTTTTATTATTGTATGAAACTTATTATTATTATAATAAAACTACACAAATCATGTGCGTTTCAACTATCTATCTATTACAGATCATGAGATACAGCTCACTGTTAGACAGACGGACCGTGGAAAAATACATACGTTATTAAACTATCTACTGTTTATACTTCATTGATAAATTATACGTCCTAACACTAGTACGTATTAATCCGTAGGTGCCCTACGTGGAATAAAATGCTAGATCAAAAACTAACAAACACTTAGGGCACCCGTGAAACACCAAGTACCGTTAGCTCAAGTGCCATTTCAGCGGGAACCCAATGTAGAATACCTGGTTTCCAGTAGGAGAAACATCTAATTTTGAATTCAATTATTTTGGTGTTAAAGCGGCAAATGCTTATTCTGTAGTTTTATCTATCTACATGTTACGGCCCATGAGATATAGTTCGTTGACAGACGGACAGCGGAGGCAAATTAATGGGGCTGATTATGCTTTTTGGTTGCGGAATCCTAAAAACTATGTATCCATGATAAAAATATATTATTATAAAAATAATGAAAAATTTTCTTTCGAAAATATGGTCTATGGAATGCTCTGTCGCAGTGGTAGGCGCCCACGGCGACAGACGTTGGCAGACGATCTCTGGCCATTGTAGGCGCGGGCATGCGGGCGGCAAGTAATGGTCGACTCGCTTTCCGACCATGGACCATGCCCGGGTCGACGGCGACGGCGCGTTGTGTTCCACGCGCGGTTCAAGGAGTGTCAGCATAGTGTAGAAGGCAAAAGCCTGCCGGGGTCGCTGGACTCACGAATTACCGTGACCCCGGAACGTAAAGGGCTATTGAAGGACACCGTAGATTTTAGTCAGTACGAGTCTGACAGTCCCTCCCGCTTTGCCCTGGGTGGGAGGACTCATTTGATGATTTTACCAGTCACGTTTGCTACCAAGCAGGTACTCAGTTTTGTTTTTCTTTCTGTTCCCGGAAAAGTTAAATGGGACGCACCTCAAATGGCTTGTTTGATGTTTGTAGTCACCACCAGATATTACCTACGCACTTTACGCGTAACACGGTTAATGTATTCCGCGAAATCACTTATATTTACTCCGCATGTTATAACACGACGCAATCTAGACGTTACACCCCACATTAGCTTTGAGAGTTATTCCACTTTGTCCCTCCAAGTTATGCCAGTAAAGAAAGTGGTGGCAAATGGGAAAATTGTTGAATTTATTTTTTAATTCGAACTTATAACGTTTTTTTTAACTACCACGTTTTTTGTTTGTTTTGGTTTATGGGAAATTTAAAACTAAAAATATGGTAAATATCCCGTTTTAAGTTTTTACGATAGTGTTAGTGATCATGTCAGTTTTAAAACTATACAATTGTCTCCACTGGTGACAGACATAGGAAAAATAATTAGCATGTTTTTTTTTTCACCGCTTCGTCCCACTATTTAATTTGTATCAAGACTAGCGATGAGCCCTGGCTTTGTTCATATGCAATTTTTAAATAAAATATAGTCTATGACACCCAGGAATATAGTAGGTTTCTAATGATGAAAGAATTCAAAACAAGAACAAGCCGTGGTCGTATGCCACCTGCGGTTGTTTCACACAATCTTTACTGGCTAGGTGGCATACGACCACGGCTTGTTCTTGTTTTATACTTTTCAGTGCGCGATTTTTTCGTAGTCGGGTTTTAGTTATTTTTAACTTATTTTTTATTTACACTATTTTGGTGTTATATTATTTGAAGTAAGTTATATATGCTATACGTATAGTTTCTCAGTTGTGAATTTAAGATTTATCATTTGATACCCATGTTGACACTGTTAGAAACAGAAAATTAGCTAGTAAAAGCTATATAATGTATATATATTTCAAATGTGCTCATCAAGCCCTTTAATTTGATACCCATGTCGATACTGTGCAAAAAAAAATTTTTTTTCAGTAACGACTTCTCATCCCCTAGAGGGCGCCATATTGGATTTGGTGACACGTCACCTACCCTATAACCAGCGGACAACTGAGACGCTTCTAACGAGACCTCATTTGTCATGTAATGATAAGTAGTTTAGAAGTTACGAGGGAACAAACAAACATACATACATACAAACATACATACATACAAACAAACATACATACCGGTCAAAATCATAACCCTCCTTTTGGCTTTGCCGTAGTCGGGTAAAAATAAAGAAATGGCCAACTTAGGTTATACCGAACAATCACTGTAATACATACACATGATAGAGTTGAGGGGCTCAAGACGATCTCTCGTTCAGGTCACTTTTTCCGTGAGAAGAAAGTAGTAAGATATCCGTATTTTTGCCTGGATGCTGGGAAGACTGGATGTGGAAGCAGGAGAGCCCTGTGTCCAGCAGTGGACTGCGATAGACTGAGTTGATTGATTGATGGTGATAAGGGATATGAGACAAACATGAGGTTTCTACATAACCAACAAAATGTGTTCTCTGACTGCACTACCTATCCCTTTGACAATTACAAGCGTGAGGAAAGAAAACTAGCCAAAGTCTTTGTTTCAGAAAATAATGATCCCTTTACGATCATTTTTTTCTAAATTTATAAATGCACTCATGCCGAAAACTACACGTCCAAAACGTAAACATAAACACAACAGAATACAATATTTGCTCTATTTTGCGAGCCACCTTATAAACGAAAAATACGAGTGAAGCCAGGCCATGACAACGAGTGGCGATTATCATAATATTTTATTATAAACCGATAATATAAGGTTCCAATGAGGACTCAAAAGTAAGAAGGTTGTGATATAAAAATAAATGGCCGACTTACACTATTTTCCCGCCGTATAATACACATAAGGGAGTCGGAAACATGGATGTGGTAGTTTTGTTGAAAGTGTTATTGGTTTTGTGTTTACATGGTAGATTTGGTTCGTTTCACAACGAAATCATTTTTTTTTCGTAAAAATTATCCCACATGGTCGCGGGACTGTACGAATTACCGTGACCCCGAAACGTAAAAGGCTATTGAAGGACACCGTGGATTTTAGTCAGTACGAGTCTTACAGTCCCTCCCGCTCTGCCCTGGGCGGGAAAACTCATTTGATGATTTTACAACGATAAAAAAAAATGTTATCCCACATGTCGTGGGTGCATTTAAACACAAACATATAAATTCATATACACAAATTCGAAATACCTATACGTAGGTTATATAAATATTTTTGATTCGTGCTATAATAGGGTAGTTTACTGCATAAATAAATTGAAAATCTGTTTAGTCCGTCAGTAAAAGTATTGAAAAATAATCAACACGTATTTTTTGTTTTTTTTTTTTTAAATCAAATGTTGACAAAACTGAAACGCTTGGTAACTCGAGATTGTGACGCCTGTAAAATTATACCGACCGAGTGACTTTTCGTGATTTTTAGTAGCGTTATTTGTTCATCAATTTAGGTTTACGTAACAAAAGAAAAAATACGGTTCAAATATTTTTTGATAATCTATAATATTTTGAACTACTTTTTTTTTGGAGTAAAATATATTGAACCTGCGACACACAGCGGAGCAATCGATTACTCAGAACTACGCCAACTATGTCGTTGAACATGCTGAAAGCGATACGAATGTAAGGTTTAAAATTTTATGAAACAGTTTAGTTAAACACGTATCTTGCCCGATGGATAATGCTTGCTGTGATGTGACAATGACCGGAATCTCAACTGCTACAAAGGTGTTCCACATTCAAGTCCAATTGAGAATTGAAGTAGCAGTGTAGTAGTTTAGCGCGAATTATTGTGTTGATTGTTCTGTAATCAGTACCTATTTGTTTTTGAATTTGTAGTGTATAACATTTTCGATACAATGTAAAAATTGATTGAAAATTAATAAATGAAATGAATTTAAATATTGAGAGCCTTTCTCGTTGGTCTTGGCATAGTAATCGCAAGCGCGAGTGCCGAGTATGACGTCCTTGATTCGGTTCCCGGATTCAGCTAAGTTGTAACTGGGTTTTCCGTTACGGAATTTCTCAGTAGCAGCCGCAGGACAGCCGCAAGTCTGGATATGTGCCTGGTTGATGGCAATAGGCCCTCCCTTTTGATTGGGACTGAAACATAACTGGTGAAATGAGGCTGTGTAGGTACACCTCTGCCTAACATTTAGTGGATTTAAGGCGTGATATTGTGATGTTAAGCATTCAGAGTTAATGCAGAACCTTCAGTTATTGCAAATCCATTAGTAGAAGCGTTGTCAGAACAGAATTCCAATAGGTGTATGCCTGTGTGGCCTAAAAAGAAGATTGCGGCAAAGATTAAACTAGAATTGGGTAAAATAAGAATAGATTAGACTAAAATAGGGTCAATCATCCAGGGTTTTCCAACTCTTTTTCCCAACGATTCTACAAAATCTAAAACCAACCATTTTGCTATCGATATCATAACCCTTTCTGACCGGACCCATCTCAAAACCAAGTCATCTACATTCCTAATTTGGGTATTTTTATCCCAAAAATAAGCCCAATTCACTTCAGTTTGTTCTCGTTGAATCTCGCAAATAACGTTTAGAATATTTTTCTCATATTCCTGGAAAGATATCATCCGAATCACGGAGCTATATTAAAAGGAACGTAAAGAGCAAAAGGCCTAAGGAACGAAGTACATACGTGATAATACTTTAGAAACTATGAGACACTTATCGTGCCCTGACGATTATACATAATACAAATTAATGGATGCTTCTATTAGTGCCGAAATAATAGCCCAGTTCTTAACCAACTTAATTAAATCATCACAATCGACATCATCAGGCGGAAGACATCCACTGCTGAACGAACACCTCCCCCTTACACCACCACGCCAATCCGAAACTTGCAATGATCTTTGCCCGACATACTGACATATATGTATATACAATCACACTCATGATACCAAAATCATAATTATACCTATATGATCAATCTCTAAAGAATCCACGTCAAATTCAAGTCGCCCACTCTCCAATTAACGTCCTTTTATCCCAAAAAAAAATAAGTCCATAAGCCCATTTCACTCAAGTGTTGCTCTCATTGAACCGAGCCAAAAAGCGCGTGGAAAATTGTTCTCATATCCCTAGAAAGTGATCCGTGGTCACCCAGTTGCCGTAAGCCAGGAGGCAATCAGGCCGAATGTTATCCGAGGCAGTATAGAGGCTCGTGTGGGCCCTTATTTCCTGTACAGTTATCGTGGCCCCTACTAACGGTATGTTTTGCTGGGTGATTTTATAAGGGTGCATGTGTGAAGTTGTTTCGCTGGATTTGAGTTTAAAAGCTGGGTTAAATTGTGTGACTGCTGAATGTGACTTTTTCAAGATTGTGAAAAAAGAATGATTAGTTTTTAAATGGTCTGTCTTGTATTTGAGGTCCTAACCAAGAGTATGCTATTTGACGTTCCACAACAACTCACTCTCAATACTGTTGGTAAAATAACTGTGAACAACATCTTCATGGCAAGCACATTTGGAATCACCACCGCCACAATGGACAAGGATGGAAAAATAAAAATTCACGTTGAAGTATGGGAGGCCATGTACAACAAACTTGAATGTTTTGCTCGTAATTGAAAACGTCAACAGGTAGACGCTTGAAATATTTACAGAATGTTTAGTTATATGTTCACTTTTAATATAAATAACTAAATGAAATAAAACAAATATTCAAGGGGACTCTAATTATACTCCTTTCGCCTCTACCACATTAAAGTTCATACAATCAAATGCATAATGTTCTTAATTGATCAAAACCACGCCAGTTTTCAAACACTTTCTGTAAAACTACGTTGGTACAATTTCAACGACATTTTTTCTTTCTATTTTTAACATCTACCAATAGTAGGGGCTGGAACCACCGCCGCACCATTCAGTACCCACGTCACCGCCGACATTGTGCCTCACAACGATCCCGTCTCATCTTTGGCGTTCCTATAAAGTGGTTTTGTATTGAGAATTGAATTGATCTGTTCTTTTATCAGTCTTATATGTTTTGCTTGAATGGTCTCGCAGGAAATTGCTGGGATTTTTCTGTACTGGTGTAATGAGTTCTTGTTATTTTACGGATAAGAGTGGATATTGATTGGTTTTGATTTTAGTTTTATTTACTCTATCTATTCACATGTCCTACACATTAACTTAGTGAACAAAAAATGCTGGTCCCTACATATTGACGCCTTAAATAATTGATTATTTCCTTTTAAAATTGTTAAATCTAATACATTTTTTTTTTTATCGTGGTAAAATCATCAAATGAGTCCTCCCACCCAGGGCAGGGCGGGAGGGACTGTGAGACTTGTACTGACTAAAATCCACGGTGTCCTTCAATAGCCCTTTACGTACTAGGGTCACGGTAATCCCTTGGTCCCGCGACCCCAGCAGGCTTTGGCCCTCTACAGGCCCCGTCACTATGCTTAAATCTAATATCATATGGATTTTTTGACAATTTAAAAAAAAAATGGATTTATTAACAATACATAGTTATACAATTGTAATAATAACTACTGATCAAACAACTGGCCCTTAAATTGAAATCATTATTATCATCAGCCTATAAATAGTCCCATTGCTGGGATATATATCCTCTCTGTGAGAGGAAGTGGGCCGTAATCCATCACGCGGGCTCAGTGCGGGTTGGTGGATGACACATGTCTTCGAATTCTTGGTTCTAGGACATGACGGTTTCCTCACGATTTTATCCTTCACCGTTTTGAGAGCTTTGATGATGAAATAAATTACACAAAGTAATGCGCCTGCCTTGGTTCGGATTCAAATATAGGAAACTATTTATATTTTAATACTATTTTTTGCCCATTGTCATTTTAAAGCTGACCCTTAGTAAAAGTTTTATACTGTACAATGCCTCCTTGTGAGGTTTCTGGTCAAGAAAACATAGGTTTTGTATCAATTATGTTTGATACAAAAGCTTTTAGTTTTCTTCTTTCCCCGACACCTCTCTATCTGACCACGTTACAAGTCTTAAATACCCAACTGTATCCCTATGACTGCAATTAACCAAATCTTTACCCAAAAACAAGCACAAGTGGTCGACTACACGCCGTTGCTCGCATGACAATGAAGTTTAATGGCCATTGCAATTAGAACGAGGTCTGAGCCGTCCAATTAGCCTCTCATTAGTGCAATGAGCGCATGGATCCGATCTGCAGATTCAAATCAGTACAGATCTGGGATGAAAGCAATTTGGGGTAATCTGTGTGGAATATATTTTATTTTATAGTCTCATTAATATAAAATCTTTATTTGGGGTAAAATCCGGGTAAAGTGGAAGGAACTGTCACAAACTAATAGTCCACCCGGTTTTTTTTGCCTTTACGTTCCGGGGCTACGGTGCTCTTTAAAGACATGCCCGCGACCCCATCAGGTGCAAATGTTACGCATGATTGTTTATTCCACGTGAATCATTTCCAATCACGACGAGTTCATTCATAGTCGAATCGAGACAAAGGCTTGAGATAGTGTCACGACACGTCGCTATCTGTAGTTTAGCGAATAAGACACTATAGTTTCGATGCTGGGGTGTAATGCACACAAAACAGAGAATAGCACTGTAGTAAATGACACTAAAAATTAACGCTTCAAATTGCCACACATTGCAGCGCCTACTGCTTTTGTTAACGACAAACTTGAGACTCCATGTTGCCGTTAAAAAATGAGTAGGCGCTTAACACAAATAAGTGCACTACAAGACTAAACCTCGAAACGAGAGAAAATGTATGCTTTAAACTTTACTTAATTGCTTGATGAATGTATTTTAATGAATGAATCAACTTTCTTGCGAAAATATTGTAACCACTTAGGGCAATAAAAGGTTCAATAATGAATTAATTAAAGCTTTTTGAATATTGAAGTAGATTACTTTCAATAAATTGATGTTTTAATTGAGCATTTCCAATGAAGTACTCTTTAGTTCGAAATGATTCATTAGTCTATTTGTTTATAACAAAGTATGATAAATATTGCAAAAATGTGATAAAATTAAACTCTCGATACGAATTTTCTAAAACTAAACCCGCATTTGAGGGGTTCTACTTTTTAAGCACGAATCCGTAGTTTCAAACGTTTTATACTCTTAATCACTTACTGACACAAGATTAGTCAGTGGTACGAACTAAAAATTGTTGATAATATGATTGGACTTGTCCCGACTCCCGATGAGTTGTCAAAACTTTGAATGCAGAACTATCAGGTACTAGTTTTCACTCGAAAGTTTTGAGTTTCTTTCCGTATTTTCGTTCAAAGACTCGGAGAGTAGACCCCCAGACTCAATTATATCAAAGTGAAGTTAGCGAGTGCAATGTAAACGGGGGCTACCCCCCCCCCCAGATGACCCCCGGTATTTGAGTTAGGCGTCAAGAACTATTCAACTGTTCCAACTTTTCTCATAATAAACTCGGACCCTGTCGAGCAATAGGAATTTCTAATTGTATAATAAGGTTTTAAAGTCGCTTTATGGAGGTTTGAATTAATTTTTACAAAGAAATAACATTTTGCAAAAATTATCTACTCCTTATTAGATTGTCCAGACTCTACTAATTATTAGAATGTTGAAAAAATACTTTCGAGCACCTTTTTGTAACTGACTTTCTGGCTTCTTACATTAAACGATGATTAATTTCCGATTATTCTTAAATAATACGTTTATTAGTACAAAAGTAATAAACATGGAAATAAGTAACGTATTACTCGTATTTCAAGTGAAAATAACCACCATATCAATACAAGTTTTTGATATCCAATATCTGAAACCGGGAAAACCTGGGAAAGGATTCCGGGATCTAAGCTAAATAATATCACGCTACGATCAATATGGGGCCGAGCAGTAGGTGAAACTTTTTTATGAATGGCATGTCGCAGGACAACCTCTAGTAGGTTGTGTTCTGCTCAAGCGGACTTTTCTGTGGATGCCTTAAGATTTTAAGACCTTCAAGGGCAACAAACTTGGGTGAAACTGCGGGGGTCAGCAAGTTTTATATAAATATATAGAGCTCACATCAAATTCTGAATGCACAAAGAAAACTGAACGTGTTTACAACTTAAAAAACGTACTTGTTTATTTATACAATTTCATCAGCATTCTTCGAAAATTCAAACTTACGTGTACGTTATTAATATTAAAGAGATACCTTAAAAAGCGAGTGCTCTCAAGATTAATGTATTCTCTTGAAAGCGAATGACAATGTCTTAAAACTACTGAAGAAAACAACTTTCCAGGTGTGGAAATGGTAACAAAGAGGAATGGAGACTCATTCATCATGTTAATGACAGCTAGCACGTCGCGAGCAGGAATATTGATGGCTCTCATTGCCTCAACACCTAGTTCTGTACTAGAGGTATTTATTTTTAGCGTTTATGCTCTATTCTTTATTCATCTTTTTACTTACTAGCATTTGCCAGCGGCTTCGCCCGCTCCTAAACCCCTTATAGCCTATGTCACTCAGGACCAATACTTTCTACTATTTTTACAAAAACAGAAATAAAAAACCATTTAAAAATTTAAAAAAGCTGTCCACCAGCACCGGGAACAGGCTCCGGGCTACCGGTGGTCAGGGCTCTTGAGAGAGGAACCTCCTAACAATACGCGCCGTGTGCAGGAGTACTGCCTTCTGAATCAAGCGCTAATTATTATTTTGATTACTTATTTTTTTGCTTGACAAAAATACTAGAAGAGCGTGTCCACCGAATAGCATATCATACAAATTTTCAAATCTAGGCTGAAAGTTATAAATAATAATAATAATAAATATTCCACAACTATCACACACCGCCATCTAGTCCCAAGCTAAGCAGAGCTTGTGTTATGGGTACTAGACAACTGATAAACATACTTATATATTTCTAAATACATACATATTACAGATAAATTACACCCAGACACAGAACTAATGATCGTGCTCATCACACAAATATTTGTCCTGGGTGGGAATCGAACCCACGACCTCCGGCATAGCAGTCAGGGTCACTAACCACAAGACCAACAGGCCTGTCGGTCAGTTGGTAGTGGGACTTATGAATTACCGTGACCCCGGAACGTAAAGGGCTATTGAAGGAAACCGTGGATTTAAGTCAGTACGAGTCTGACAGTCGACGGACTGTATCACTGACTGTGTGTGTCTGACAGAGCGGGAAGCCGCTTTGCCCTGGGTGGGAGGACTCATTTGATGATTTTACCACGCTAAACAAAAAAGGCTGAAAGTTGAAAATGTGAGAAGTTATAAAGAAACGAATTGCATAGCCCTGTGCGTCATGTCTCAAATGAAAGAGCGTATTGTAAGGGTTTAGAATATTTCTTTATATAGATACAAGAAGTGAGATGAAATATTACCCCTTATTTCTAAAAATACTGACCTGATAATCATGGGAGTCACCATTAGGTATAGGTCCAAATACTCTTTTAACAAAAGATGAATTTTAAAAATCAGATGTCTTAGAGAAATATCATATCTGAAAAAATGGGACACACATAAAAAATTGATTAGTTTGACACACGATATTAGAAGCGTAATGGTTCGATGGTAATCCTAATTGTGATTGTGATAAATACCTACCTGTAAGATTTTTTTGCAATCAATACAAATTTTGGAGCAGAAAGAATCACGTCCGTATTTCTTTGTGAATATTAGATACGTTGCGATGACCTAGCCAATACATAGAGACTGCTACTCAGTAAAACATAACAATATGCAATGTTGGTTTATTTTTATTTATACGATTAATTACATTTGCAGTTTCTGCAAATTATCTTAATAACAAAATTATGTTTGCCGTTATTTATAGGCAAAACTTATGAATTACACTTTGTCGTCTTGAATTAAGGTCGTATTTGGTTTTCATAAGAGGATTTTAAACGCAAATGCAAGCTTGCTTTCTTGTTCTTATTTCGTATTTCAATGAAACTGTCATCATTGTATCGGAGACTGTTTAACTTATAGTTTAAATTAATTGTTATGTGTTTATTAAGTGCATGAAAAATATTGGTAAGTAAACAAATAACAAATAATTAAGATAGGATGTCCTTTCTTTTGTTATTTTTAACAGTGTAAACAAACATATTTATATGTCGCAGATCCCTTAATGGAATGTCAAGCGTTTATCATAATTTTTATTTAGTTTAATTTATTTGATTTTTGCTATGGCAATGCTTGAGTGTGTTTAGTCGATTAAAGTTGTCGTTGGTCATTTGATGTGAATAAAAGGCGGTAGAATTGTACATTTGACACATTCAAATTGAAATCGCGGTGACCAACGGCTAACTTGGCTAACCTCACTACATTCCATTTTATTTTATTCCATCCGAAAATATATCTCCAATCTTTTGTTAATTTTTATTGTAAAGTGTTTTGGACAGTAAAGTTGAGTGTACCGAACAGTGCCTGTGTATTATTTCACGTCGGACTCCACGTTCCATCATGACCGACCAACAATTTAACGAAGACATGCCGCACCTGTCGTCATCAGAAGTGAGATGCCCACGTGCTTCCCGACCCGAACCTGATGGAGACGAAAAATGGCGCATGATGTTCGAGCAACAGAACCAAAACTTTCTCGCGTTGTTGCAAGCAATGTCACCTGCTTCAAACAAGAAAGTGCAGCTACCTGAGTTCGATCCCGAAAAGCCAAACGTCGATGCACGTGCGTGGGTCACCACCGCCGATATGTGCATGGCAGATTGTGAGCTGCAAGGTGCATCACTCATGATTACTTTGAGCAGGGCGCTGAAGGGCCAAGCATCGTCATGGTTGTCACAGATTTCGTTTCCTGGTATGACATGGAACGAATTCAAGGACTTATTTGTTGCAAGATATGATTGCCCTGAAACACCTGCCGCTTCGCTTATAAACTTGAACAATAGTGCACCAAAAGAAGGTGAGTGTTTTGCTGCTTATTCTTCACGTGTGCTGACGTCATTAATGTCACGCTGGAAGAACCTGACTGTGGAACAAATAGCGATTTCTACCGTGCTAGCACACATGTCACACCTTGATCATCGTGTTCAGCGGCTAGCATTCACTACCGACATCGACACAAGATCTAAGCTACAACAAGAACTCCGTGCGATGTCGTTCCTGAAACGCAAAAACCCGTTTAATCAGGGTGCTCCAAGTGTCGATAGCAAGCACTTCAAGCCTAACCCTACGACTAGTGCAGTCAAGTGTTACGTATGTGGTAAAGCAGGCCACAAGGCCTCCACGTGTTACCAGAGAAGAGACAGCAAGACTGACAGAAGATCTCACTCCTTATCTTCTCATGGGAGTACATCATCTGTTCCGGCGATGCCCAAGGACACCAGCTCCGTCACCTGCTTCCGGTGCAAGAGCCGAGGCCACTACGCGAACCGTTGTCCAGCAGCAGCCCAGGGTTCCGGCAGCGGCGGCACTGGTGTTGGTGCTGGTGCAGTTCCTGAACAACGCCGTGTGGACTTGTGCGTGGTTAACGCGCCTACCGGTATTCTCCATCACTCTGGTGAGTCTTTTAGTTTTTGTTATGATTCTGGAGCAGAGTGTTCATTAATGAGAGATTCTATTTTGTGTAAATTTAATGGTGAGCGTAATTATAATGTCGTTACTATGACGGGTATAGGTAAAATTTCTGTGAATAGTAACCTGAACGTTTTAGTTAATGTTGATATTGGTAACATTACTTTGAATATTGTTTTTCATGTTTTACCAGATGAATATCTTCAGCATGACATAGTCATTGGACGTGAAATTTTGATTAATGACTTGGTAATTAACATGACGTCTAGAACTTTAACCTTTTCGAAAAATTTCCCTAATGTGAACATCGAGAGTGTAGAGTCGAGTGTAGAGTCGAGTGTAGAGTCGAATGTAGAGTCGAGTGTAGAGTCGAATGTAGAGTCGAGTGTAGAGTCGAATGTAGAGTCGAGTGTAGAGTCGAATGTAGAGTCGAGTGTAGAGTCGAATGTAGAGTCGAGTGTAGAGTCGAATGTAGAGTCGAGTGTAGAGTCGAATGTAGAGTCAAGTGTCGAATTACGTACCATTTTAAATGTAGAGTCAGATACAGTTAAATTTAATGGCATTGATACCGACGTTTCTCCGGATATCAAAGCAAGACTAATTTTAATTTTAAATCAATTTTCAAACAGCTTTATTATTGGAACACCTAGCTCTCCTGCAAATACTGACCCTATGGAAATAAGACTCAAAGATCCCAATAAAACTGTTTATCGTCGTCCTTATCGGTTGAGTCCCCAGGAAAGACAGGTAGTACGTAATAAAATTGAAGACCTGATCTCCTCTAATGTGATCCGCCCAAGCTCGTCACCTTTTGCCAGTCCTATTCTTCTGGTGAAGAAGAAAGATGGCAGCGACCGCATGTGCGTTGATTATCGAGAATTGAACGATAATACTGTACCTGACAGATTTCCATTGCCAATGATTTCCGACCAAATTAATAGGCTTCACGGTACCCATTACTTCACGACTCTAGATATGGCTAGTGGATTCCATCAGATACCAGTTCATCCGGATTCTATTGAACGTACCGCATTTGTTACACCCGACGGGCAATTCGAGTATTTAGCCATGCCGTTCGGTTTGCGCAATGCCCCTTCAGTTTTTCAACGTGCAGTGACAAAAGCCTTAGGAGAGCTTGCAAATACGTTTGTCGTGGTCTACATGGACGATTTAATGGTCGTAGCCTCAAATGTTGACCAAGCTCTACATAGGTTGCAACTAGTTTTAGATGTTTTGACAAAGGCTGGATTCTCATTTAACTTAAAAAAATGTTCGTTCCTCAAACAAAAGGTTGAGTACCTGGGTTTCGAGGTTAGTTGTGGTGAAATTAGACCTAACCCTAAAAAGATAGAAGCTCTAGTTGCTCTCCCTCCCCCAAAGACTGTAACTCAGTTACGACAATTTATTGGTCTGGCGTCGTACTTTCGTCAATTCATCCCAAAGTTCTCGCAGATCATGGCACCTCTTTATGCACTGACAAGTGTCTCTAAAGGTAACCTCAAATGGGAACCTTCTCACGAGACTATTAGGCAAACTATTATCTCTGCTTTAACGAACCACCCAGTTCTGACTATATTTGACCCAAATTGTCCCATTGAATTGCACACAGATGCAAGTTCGCTAGGATATGGTGCAATTTTGATCCAGAAAAAGGATTCCAAACGTTGCGTGGTCGCCTACTATAGCAGACGCACCACAACTGTGGAGTCTAAATACCACTCATATGAGTTGGAAACTCTCGCAGTTGTGAATGCGGTTAGGCATTTTAGGCACTACTTGTACGGCAACCATTTTACAGTCATGACCGATTGTCACGCTCTTGAATCCACTCGTAAAAAGCTGGATCTCACACCTAGGGTTCATAGGTGGTGGGCATTTTTGCAGTCGTTTGACTTCAACATTATTCATGTTGATGGCAAGCGGATGCAACATGCCGACTTTTTCTCTCGAAATCCCGTACCTGACAAGATTCCATTCACAAAGGTAGAGCAGAAGCATATCAATATCACGAATCTCTCTGCCAATTGGTTGCTGGCCGAGCAACAACGTGATAGTGAGATTTCTGAGCTTATAGCTAAACTTAAAGATGGGAATCTTGGCAATGATATCGCAAAAACATACGAGATTAGATCTGGTGTTTTGCATCGTAAGATACAGCGCAAAAATAGGAGTTTATGTCTACCTATAGTACCCAGAGCTTTGAGATGGTCTATCGTTAGCACTACTCACGAGTCCCTTATGCACCTAGGATGGGAGAAAACCCTTGAAAAAATGTACGATTTGTATTGGTTTGAGCAAATGGCTAAATTTGTTAGGAAATTTGTTGAGAGTTGTGTTGTTTGCAAAATTTCCAAATCGCACTCAGGCAAAGTTTCAGCGGAATTACATCCCATTCCTAAAATCGCGATACCTTGGCATACTCTTCATATTGATGCTACAGGCAAGTTAAGTGGCAAAAATGATAAGAAAGAGTACGTCTTTGTTCTCATTGACGCCTTCACAAAATATGTGCTGCTACATCACACCCTGAACATAAATAGTGCTAGTGCTATTCGTGCTCTAAAAAATTGTGTGACTTTGTTCGGAGCGCCGACGCGAGTAATTGCAGATCAGGGACGTTGTTTTGCAAGTACCGACTTCCGCGAGTTTTGTTCCTCTCGTAATATTAGTTTGCACTTAATTGCTACTGGTAGTTCGCGCGCGAATGGTCAAGTAGAGAGGGTCATGAGCACTTTAAAAAATATGCTCACGGCAGTAGAGACTAGCAAGGATCGTTCTTGGCAGGACTCTCTCCCGGATGTGCAGTTAGCTCTTAATTGCACTATAAACAGAGTAACTAAACACAGTCCTCTAGAACTTCTCATAGGTAAAGTCGCACGTCCTCTAGATTTAATGTTTTCCGATGAGCCCGAAATTAATATCGACGAAGTAAGATCTGACGCTATCGTTAACATGGATAAGAGTGCACATTATGAGAAAGCAAGGTTTGATTCAAATAAAGCTAAGTTTGATCGATTTGTCGTAGGTGATTTTGTTCTCTTGAAAAATGAAGAGAGAAATCAGACAAAACTTGACCCTAAGTATAAAGGTCCATTTAAGGTCGTTGAAGTGTTAGACGGTGACAGATACAGCTTAAAATCTTTAACAAGTAATCGCCATTATAAATATGCTCACGATCGCCTCAGGAAAATGCCTGATTCTAATGTTCCAATGGAAATTAATAATGATGTAGAGACCGAATGAATGAAACTGTTTGATTTAAATTTATTATTTCTGTCATTACTCTTTATCGCTGGTTAAGCGAGTTGGTTATGTTGGCTATCGCTGGTTAAGCGGTAGTGGTGTTATCGCTGGTTAAGTGGTAGTGGTATTATCGCTGGTTAAGCGGTAGTGGAGTTATCGCTGGTTAAGCGAGTAATGTTGACTATTGCTGGTTAAGCATTAGTAGTGTGATCGCTGGTTAAGCGGACTATGTTAGCTTCCGCTGGTTAAGCGTTAGCTGTTGACTCGCTGGTTAAGCGTGTTATAATGTGCTTTCGCTGGTTAAGCGTTAGTGGGTTAATATCGCTGGTTAAGCGTTATTATTATCACTGGTTAAGTGATAGGATTTGTAACACTGGTTAAGCGCTACAATATTGAGTACTGGTTAAGTACTTCAGTGATTTACACTACTGGGTAAGTAGTGATGCATGGTGCTGGTTAAGTGCTGTGGATTTATTTGGTAGAGTCACAATACTTTTTTTAATTTTGTGCCTTTATTATTCTTTCATTTTAGTTTGTTTTGTTTGGTTCACAATCAGTTAAGCATTAAACGTAATACTAAAACCGTTTAATTTGATTCAATTATTTAGTGATGATGTCCCTGACGTGGGTCAGGATAGCCGAGTGAACTAGTTACTTTTCTGGATTATTTGTCTTTTCAGGTACCTCATCCCACGAGGTCGTGTGAAGGTCAGAAATGGCCGTGTCGCAGATCCCTTAATGGAATGTCAAGCGTTTATCATAATTTTTATTTAGTTTAATTTATTTGATTTTTGCTATGGCAATGCTTGAGTGTGTTTAGTCGATTAAAGTTGTCGTTGGTCATTTGATGTGAATAAAAGGCGGTAGAATTGTACATTTGACACATTCAAATTGAAATCGCGGTGACCAACGGCTAACTTGGCTAACCTCACTACATTCCATTTTATTTTATTCCATCCGAAAATATATCTCCAATCTTTTGTTAATTTTTATTGTAAAGTGTTTTGGACAGTAAAGTTGAGTGTACCGAACAGTGCCTGTGTATTATTTCACGTCGGACTCCACGTTCCATCATGACCGACCAACAATTTAACGAAGACATGCCGCACCTGTCGTCATATATATTTGTAGGACCAGGTCTTAATTATTTTTTAGTTTAAACAAAAGTTGAACTTTCGAAGAAATTGGAGCCCACCAACAACTTTAAGCGTCTGTAGAGTTTTATGAAAACAGAAATACATACAAATAAACATAGCCAGAAGAATGCATGTAAGTAAATCTACACACTTATCCATTAAAATTTCTTTCAAAATGTTTACAGAAATGATAGAAGGTAAAGAAATATTCTTGGAGACAAAACCCAACAAAAGCGACGAAACTAAAGAAGATGTAGTGCTGGAGAAGATTTTGTCAAAGTTCCGTCCACTGGGACCATACTACCTTCGTTTTATGCCTTTCCTCATATTCGCTTGTATGAGCAACGCCTTATATTGCATGAACTACGTATTCGCAGTGGTTATTGTCGACTACAGGTAAGTGCTAAATCACTTTTATTTTTCATTTTTGATCATTTCTAACCGACTTCAAATATCAATCAGTTCAGATATTTATATTTTTTTATGTCTGTTCCGGCTAACTCCGTCAAAGAACTCGTGGATGGATTTGCAAAATTCTTTTTTTTTTTAAACAAGCTTATTTCGAAATGATCCTCAATTTTTTTACATATTTGATGATGGGTTTCGAAGAGAGACAACGGAACTCTTCAATGAATGCCAACATATCAACCACGATTGCCACTATCGCATATCTATGCATTGTTTATATATTATGATATATCACGCCTGTACCCACTAAATGAACCTGGTTTCTTGGTAACAGCAACGGGGGATCAAAAGGGGGGTCAATATAAATTTCACCAACCCCATCATCAGATTTTGACTTGGTCACGATGCAATGGGACCAACTCAGGAGTATAGGCATCGAAAATTAAAATTTTGTAAATTGGTCCACAATTAGCAGTGAAATCTGTGAACAAAAATTAAAACCTTATTTGAAGTCGGTTAAAAACACAAATGAAAACTTCTTGCAAGGATAAAAACTCGAGTTTTATTATTTCCAGATGTAAATATCCCGAATGTGAGAACAGTACATCGTGGTCCCAATTAACATTAAACCTGACACGTGACACATGTTACAAGTATCAACTCCATATTGATGACTATGGCACGTGTTCCGTCGATAGCTACAATGTATCCAATGCACAGAAATGTCAGGAGTGGGTCTATGAAGAACCGCTGAGCTTTGTGGCTGACGTAAGTATACTTGCTTAGTCGACGGCCCTATTTTCTGGCAATAAGCTTGCCCCCGATATCATGGGACTTAAATCTGGCATACTATTAGGTACTTCTTTGCCTAAACTTTTGGGGGTTACAGGCATAATTGTGAAACCTGGGAGAATAATAAACCTCAGTGGAACATAGCTAAGAGGCTCACGGGGGATGTAAAACTGGTGTATGCTAAGCTTCACAGCTTGGTGGAAGCTTTTCTGCTTATCAGTCTTCTATAGACTAGTTCTACTGACTTGGGAGAGTGCGTGTCAGAACTCCACGACCTCAACCCACCAGCCCCCTTCCACTATCGAACAATTTAAATGTATTGCTAATAAATTACCATTCCACCAAATCGCACTAAGAACCTTCATAAAGTGCACGACAAAAGAGTGGAAACTCACTACCAGCATCTGTGTTCCCAAACGCGTACAACCGAATTTCTTCAAAGTTAGAGTGTACAGGCTGCTTCTGTGTAAGTTCACTTCATAGTTGACCTTCACCTGAGCCTGAAATTCTGTCACGCGGTATAAAAACTAAATACGCTTGATTCCATAACACAACAGAAGCTAATGTTTTAACTGAAATCATTTTAGTTTGATCTTGGCTGTCAAGACTGGAAGCGAGCGTTGGTTGGAACTGTCCACAGCTTCGGATACATGTTGGGGCTGCTGCTACTAGGACCAATTTCTGATAAGTAAGCTAATTTTACTATTCGCACCTAATCAATCAGAGATCATCATCATCAACCCGAAGACGTCCACTGCTGAATAAAGGCCTCCACCTTAGACCACCTTGTCTTACGACAGTCCGCCAATTACATCCATTGATTTCTCGTGAATAACCCGACGTTGAAGGTCCACCTTGATGGCTTTGAGATGAGACCTTTTACATCCTGTATATTCTGACTTTCATTCAGCGGGGGCCCACAGGTAAATAATGCCTGGCTTCCAATTTAACCAAATGCCACTGCATATCAGTATTTTACATGGAGCGACTGCCTATCTGACCTCCAGAATACAGTTAGTATTGGGTGATATGGTTCTCGGTAAGACTGATTGTCAAACTTTCTGGCCACAGACTAGCACACGCTGCACACGCAGGTCACACGCCTGTACACGACTGTCAACGCTCTACAATTATATTTATTAAATTCCAGAATAGGCCGTAAAAAGCTGATAGTATTCACGGGAGTGACCGGCGCCATCATGGGACTCGCCAGAAGTGTGGCCGTCTCATACTGGGCGTATGTGGCGTTTGAACTCGTGGAGGCTCTGCTTGGAGATGGTTACTCACCCAACTATATGTTAGGTAAAACTTTGTTATTATATTTTCTGGCGTGAAATCGAAAGATGCGACTCCACTGGTGTGCCGCACTGTGCGACATCCTAAAAATGTTCGCACACTACTGAATACTTTTGTGCGCGCACATTGCTAAACTCATTTTAGTGAAAATGTGCGTGAACGAATTTGCAACACACTATTTTGGCAGAATCTAACCATTACGTTTAAAGTCATTTAACAAGTCTTCCTGCTCATTTATACCCTGTTTCAGACATTTCTGACTTCGATACTGCAGCTGATTGCAACATTGGCAAAAATAATCATTTTCATTGTTAACCGGTTTCAGGTGTAGAAATGGTGGCCAAAGAAAACCGAGCCCTCTTCGCGCCCTTAATGATAGGCTCCATGTCTGTCGGAGGCATGCTCATGGCTCTCACCGCCTGGCTCATACCTTACTGGAGACACTTTCTCAGAGTCATCTACGCACCAGCCCTAATCTTCATCTTCTACGCTTTCTTCCTCGACGAATCTGTCCGATGGCTGTTAATCAAAGGAAGAAAAAAAGAAGCGAAAGATATACTGCGGAGAGCTGCAAAAATCAGCAATGTTTATGTAGATGAATCAACGCTGGATAAAATTAAATGTGGAAAGGGTGACGCTGATGTCAATTTGATTTCTCTTTTGAAAATGACGATCACTTCGAGGACTTTATTGTTACGATTGTTGGCTTGTGCCTGCGCATGGATTACAGCAACGTTTAACAAATACTGTTTGTTGATAAACTCGGTGTCTTTGGAAGGAAATAAATATGTGAACTATGCGTTGACGTCATTCGCTGATCTGCCTGCCAGTTTGTTGCTGGTCATCATATTGATCAAGTTCAAGAGGAAAAAGCCGCTGATGTTTTCTTTTTTGATGACTGGATTGTTTTGTATTGTGCAGTCTTTGGTGCCGAAAGGTGAGTTGGATATTGTGGCTTATTAAACTTGACCTCATTTAATTGTAACCTTGATAACATGAGCATATTAATTAAACAGTATCGCAATCTTTTTTTGCTATATTGCACCTATAATTTTTACCATTGTAATTTGCTAACTCTCATAAATGTACAAAGGAGCTAGATTTGTCATTACATTTTTTTTTAAATTCCCCTGATCAGTAATTTCTCCTGTGATGTGGCCACATTGACAAACATTTAAACTCACATGCACAAACAGCCAGACCAGGAACAACTGCTTGTAAACTATACATATACAAATATTTATTTCGTGCGAAATTCGAACCCACAACACGCAGGACAAAAGTGGATCGATCCACCACTACGCTTAACCGTAGTGTAAATTTGTTTAGTTCTTCATGTATGTCCTTTATGGCGTATTTTATTAATTATTTTATTTTCCAGGCTACCCCATGCTATCGACGTCTCTATTCTTTGCGGGCAAGTTCATGTCGGCCCTGTCTTCGGGCACAGTGTACCTCTATACCACGGAACTGTTCCCCACCTACACACGGAACACTATGCATGCTCTGTGCTCTTCTATCGGAAGGATTGGGTCTATACTGGCGCCGCAGACTACTTTATTGGTGAGTACTGCAGTACTAGTCTGCAAGCCGCTGCCAACTGCAGTCTGTCTCCAATAGACTTTCAACTTTATGATCTAAAAGCAGAGACTCACAAACAAACATACATACATGAACCCTGAAAACATAACATTCATTTTTAGAGCAGTCCTGTAAAAAAAGCACTCGATCACTTATAACCACTGCGCCACTAAATATTAGAGATAGAGAATAGCTCTCAATAATATCCTACTCTTCCATTCTACATTTCCACTACACTCCTCCATCAACTGAACTTTAATTTCACCAAAATCAAAAGTAATTTCTAGGTGACGACTGTTTTTTGATTCCTCATTATTTTCATTGAATTAGATTTGAAAGTTTAGTTTTAATTTTTTTTTTTCGTATGATACAACAAGTTAATTTATTTATTTAGGTTAACCTACAATTGTTAACACGCTTCATTTCAACTAATAGTACACATTATACATTAACAAGTGCAACAATTAATTACAGGTTAACACCACATGCATTATTTGAACTGGACGTAACAATACGTTTAACAAAAATATAGTGTGACAAATAATAAATCAAGTAATTTCAGCAAACAAATTAATTAAAATAATAGAAAAAAAATTGAATTAACATTAATAAATGGACTAATAATAGAATACATAACAGATAAATAACTTAAATTAAGCTAAGTTTAATTTTAAATATTTCATTCCAGTATGTTAAAATTAAATAACAAAAAAAAAACAACAATTTTGAATTCATAATTAACATGTCTTAATAATTGTATGAAAGGTATTCAGCAATTGATTTACGGAATTTTCCTATTTTATCATAATGAACATCTATTAGGTCACTGCAGCTGTTTATAATTTTACACATCCGCGGTATTGGTGAGTTAGCACCTAAGACAGTTCTACGCAAGGGCGGGTGGAGTGGAGTGATGGGTTTTCGAGGATAGCGGCTTGGGGCACGGAACTTGAGGAGATTCAATAACTGTTGGCAGTCTATTTGCCCTCTGATGAGTTTGTATAGAAACAGGGCATCCATAACTTCTCTTCGAGTCGATAACGAGTGCATTTTGAAGGCTTTCAGACGGGACACATAGGAGGGTAGCTGCTTGCTTTTTCCTTTGGAAAAAGCAAGATGCCATAGGAAACGTTTCTGGACCCTTTCAATGAGAAGTTTATGAGTGGCGTAATGTGGTCTCCATACGACACTACAATACTCCAATATGCTTTGAACAAGGCTATTATACAGCAATATTTTAGTGCTAACCCGTTTGAAATCTTTGGTATTACGTAATACAAACCCTAACATTTTAGAAGCTTTTTTAATTGTGTTTTCGATGTGGGGTATAAAAGTAACTTTTTTGTCGAATAGCACTCCTAGATCCCTGATAGTTTCTACTTCTTGGATTTTCTGTTTGTCTATAAGATAACTCGAATGAATGGGGTGAATTTTCCTTGAGAAAGACAAGTGGTAGCATTTATTGAAATTCAATTTCATTTTGTTATTCTCACACCATTCAATTACTCTGTTCAGGTCATCCTGCAGAAGCTCAACATCATTTGATGATACGATGTCCCTGGCAAATTTTAGGTCATCTGCGTACAAAAAACACTTTGAAAAGTGAAAGCAGTGAGGAAGATCATTTATATAAATGATAAATAATATGGGGGCTAAATGGGAACCCTGTGGGGCACCGGAAGTCATGCAATAGTTGTTGGTGGAGCGGAAACCATTTACCACAACATAAAATTCACGGTGAGCGAGATATGATTCCAACCATCTTAGCAAGGGTCCCGTGATACCATATATTTCCAATTTTTTTATCAGTATATAGTGGGAAATTTTATCAAACGCCTTACTGAAATCGGTGTATATAACATCAAACTGCTTATTCGAATCAATAGTTTCTATCAGGGATTCAGTAAAAGACGCTAAGTTTGAGGTGATAGACCTAGACGCTACAAAGCCATGTTGGTGATCGCTAAGATAAGGCTTAAAATGGTTTTGGATATGGGGACAGATCATTGATTCGAATACCTTGGCGAACGTGGAGAGGATCGCAATGGGTCGATAGTTTGAGACAGTCTCTTTATTATCTGATTTGTGTACTGGAACGATTTTGGCTTTTTTCCACTCGGATGGAAACGTTCCGGTGGTTAATGACTTCTTATATATCCTAAGTAGCGGAGAAACCAACACCGGCGCACAGATAGAAACAAATAGTGGCGGGATTCCATCAGGTCCTGCTCCTTTTCCAGTATTTAAAGAATGCAGTTTTCTGAGTAAAGAATCCATATTCAGGTCTGGTGCTATTAAGCATCGGCTATCGGTTTCCAGGGTATTAAGATAGCTTGAGTTGTTCTCAAATTCTCTGTTATTTTCAGCGGTGTAAACAGATGAGAAATAACTACCAAAAAGGTTTTTTTTTTTTTTTTTTTTTTTTTTTTTTTTTTTTTTTTTTTTTTTTTTTTTTTGTCTTATTCCTCTGACCGTGGGTCAAAGACTATATTAGCTAGGGTTCAGTTTCACTCCAGTTCTATCATTTATTCCTCTCGCACTTTTATTCCGCATACTGTATCTTTCTTTCATACTTCTCTTTCAAGCTTTATACCGGTGGGATTCCGGTCTACTCGATCTATGCTATATACTTTATTTTCTTATTTATTTTCTTAGGGTTAGGGATTACGCGTTACACATTTTCTTTATTTTCTGTTTACAATTCTTGGTTACAACTAATACAAAATAAAATTACTGCTAATTTTCTTATTTTCTAGTTTACATGCTATCTTATTTGGCTAATTTTGTGCTTACTTAGTATCTTATAGTTTATTACACTTATCCAGTACACATTAACTTTGTGTTGTAGTTTATACATGAGGTTAGCGACTGGCATTAACAAAGATGTTTCTCAATATATTATTTATACTATTCCACAATCAAGGCCTAGATTTTAGTCTTAAACTATGCTTATTCTATATTACATTTTTTCTTTCTTTAGGTTGTATGGTGCACATTATATTACAACATAATATATGTCATCATACTATTTAGTGCTTGTTCCGTTTTACGACCGTCTTAACAATTTTCAAGCAGTAGTCCATAAATTTATTTCTACGTTTACTTGCCATGATTATTTTAATTTGTTCCAGGGTTAATGTCGTGTCCAATATCTGTTCCATCTCGTACCTTTGATATGCAAAATCCGGGCATTCCAGTATAAGGTGTGGGACGGTCTCACTTACGTCAGGGTCACACGCGCAGGAGGGACTCTCTTTACACTTAAAGCGGCTTAAGTATTCGGAGAATCCCCCATGGCCTGTGAACAGCTGAGTACCAAGATAGCTTGGTTCCAATTTGCGGACGATGCTGTGCGCCGCAGTCACATCCGGGAAGAAGACTTTGGTGATACTAGCGACTACTCCAGATTTGTACCTAGCGTCCCACTCGCGAATCGACTGCTGTCGTAGCTGTCGTTTAGCGAATGAGACGGGGAACAGGTCGTAGTGTGGTCTTCTTTTCGCGGGTGCTAGGGCGGCCTCCTTGGCGAGCTGGTCTGCCCTTTCGTTTCCCTCCAATCCTGCGTGCGCTTTGATCCAGTACAAATTGATCACTTTGTTCTGTCGAGAAGAGTTATAAATGTTCTCTCGTGTTTCAACGGCTAACGGATGGAGGGAACCAAGGTTAATGACGGTTTGAAGTGCCGCCATTGAGTCGCTATATATCCCGAATGTGACTGCTTTCTGCTTTTTGATCCATCTCGTTGCCTCGCAGATGGCCAGCAGCTCTGCTTGGTATACCGTGCAGTAATCTGGTAAACAAAGTTTTTTGGTTTGGGTCTCTGCGGCGCCCCTCCATATAGAGAGTGCCGCTCCGACCCTTCCCTCGACTTTGCTACCATCAGTAAAGATTTTCACTTCACAGCTACTGTTGGCATCCACGTCGCTTTGATCTTTGAGGCAGATCAGTCCTATCTCCGCGATCGCTGCAGGGTGTGGCGCTTCTGTTGCCGGCGTTACCCGCTCAATCTCCCTGTCCCCCAACTCGGGCAGGGCCTCCCCCCTCTTGATCCTGTACAGCGAGGCCACCTCGCGAGCGCGTAGATCAAGTGGGAGTAGTCCCGCCAGAATTAATGCTGAGTTCAGGGAGACTGTGCGATAGGCCTTGCACATTTTCTGCGCGAATCCTCGTTGAACGACGCCGAGTTGTTTCTGCACCCCGAGTTTCTCAACTGCTGGCGCCCATATACTCGCCGCGTATAAGATTATGGGCTCGACGGTTGCCACGTAAATTGTGCGAATCACCTCAGGGTGTAGACCCCAGCTTGCCTTGGCCGCTCTTGCAAGCTGTTTGTACACATTTACGGCTTTTTGGCAGACACTTGCTATATGTTTTTTATCTGTAACCTTTTTGGTAAGCCGATAACAAGCTTACCAAAAAGGTTACAGATAGTCGAGCCATTGGATGTTGCAGTCTGTCCGTCAGTCATTGTCTTTGGATAGATGCTAGAACCTCCGCGCCTAGCTTTAACGTGAGTCCAGAATAGTTTAGGATTATCTTTAATTTTAGATTCTAGGTTTTTCATATAATGGCTGTATAAACTGTTGGCTAATTTTTGACAACGTTTTGCAATTAATTTAAGTTCTATTTCATCCAAGGGGTTTTTGTATATTTTGTAACGCAACCTTAGCTTATTTTTTAATTAAACAAAGTTGATCCATTGCATCAATCAACTCACAATATTTATATCTTTTACACGGCACGGTTGGTACAGTAGCCAAACGATCGCCTACTGACCTATGTGTCATGGGTTGAATTTACGCATGAATCAAATATTTTTATACACCATAATAGTAGTTGCGTTTGACTAATTATGCATGTTAATTTAAAATGTTTGTAAACGCACCCACGACCCAGGAGAAATTCCTAATGTGAGGCAACAATAAAAAAAAAACATTTTTTGATACTTTCAGTTGCGTTACTGGTCAGGATTTCCATCCCTCATCATCGGAGGTCTATCACTGACGACTGCCTTGATAGTTATGATGATGCCGGATACCGCTGATGATGTCCTCCCTGATACGGTGCAGCAAGCTGAAGTGGTTGGCAGCAAACGTGTGAGAACTGATGACGGAAGCGTGACTAGATCTTTGTTATAAGTTACGAAAAGATTGTTATAGGTTGCTTAAAGATTGTTATAATTATTGTGGTGTTGTACTGTGAGCGATATTAGATCTTTGTTATAAGATGCTTATGGATTGTTATAATTATAAGTGTACATACCTTTTTTTATCGTAGTAAAATCATCAAATGAGTCCTCCCACCCAGGGCAGGGCGGGAGGGACTGTCAGACTTGTACTGACTAAAATCCACGGTGTGCTTCAATAGCCCTTTACGTACAGGGGTCACGGTAATTCGTTAGTCCCGCGACCCCGGCAGGCAAGTGTACATACCTAGTGAAATTTTAAACGATCTCTTTTTTATAAAGTATTCTTTCTTTTTGTTTTTAAACTATATTCCTCAAAATCTTAAAAACAAAAAGAAAGAATACTTTATAAAAAAGAGATCGTTTAAAATTTCACTAGGTATGTACGATGATTTTATGACCAGGCGTACCTAATATAATTTCACCCGGATCACCATAAATTAGTATTATTTAATGTACCAATCCTTAAAGCCTTTTCTAAACTATGTTGAGGTCATAAAATAACAGCCGGGATCAACGTAAGTTTACGTGCTAGCCGAGGTAAGGAAGAAACTTGTATGATAGTCACCCATCCACAGAATGACCTCGGCAAGCGCGGCTTAACTCTAAAAGTCGACCTGTGCGGCTGTAATTATTTAGCTACCGGCTCGACTGCTATTGATGTCGCTACCATATACTTAGTGTTACCAATAAAATAATGTTGTATGATAAAACGCAGTTTTTTTTTAATGTTATAAATAGATATGTACTACAAAATGGCTGCGAAGTACAAGTACTAAACTGCCTAGCCTACGATACACGTGATTTAATATGAAAATAATGGTTTAAAAAAAAAGCTAGTGTTTGACATGTGAAGTCAATTAAAATGACTATGTAAATAAATAAAAAATGCTGAACGTAACAGTCACAGCAAAATATTTCAAGCCATAATAAAGTAATTTTTAGGCGACAAACTATTAGTGACTAAATAATCGCATCTTTATACAAACAAATAAATACATCATAAGCGATTTATAATGACTTAATTCAAAGACAAAAACGGTGGTAAAACACAAGAGGCTTCAAAGCTGTAGGTGAAAAATCTTCCATCAGTCCTATTGTATACGTCATTCTTAGCCCCCACTCGCTTAATATTTTGACTACAGGTAACGAATACATTCTCAAACACTATTCAATATACTAGGTAAGTTAAAACAATGACATGAATTAGTACAACATTAGTCGCGGCAAAAATAACATCTTTAACTGACACTGGAAATATGGGGACTGTAAAAGAAGAAACTGAATGTAAAGATGATGACAAAGATATGACTGTAAAAGATGAGAAGATTAAGTCTAAAGAGAAACAAGAAGAAGAAAGAAAAATTGAATCTTTAAAAAAAGATGTAGTTGTGAATTCAAAAGAAGAAGTAGTGGATTTAGAAAGTGTTTTGAGTGAATTTAAAATATATGGACTATATCATATGAAGTTTATGTTCTTACTCGGAATGTTATCTTTTGCCAGTTTCTGGCACAGTACAAATTATGTGTTTGCTGTTGAAAACGTTGGATACAGGTGAGTCTAAAATGACAACAATCTTTTTTTAATTTAGCGCTAGGCATTTGTTTGACGCTCACATAGAAGTAAGCTTTTTACTCCTTACTGAAAGACCCCATGGTTGTAGTCAGGACGCAAAGACTAGGGCAGTAAATTCCATTTGCTAGCTGTGCACACAATGAAAGTATTGGCAAAACACTTTGTACATTTTATTTCTCTAAAATACAAATGATTCGTATAATCTTTAAGTTAACGAAAACGAGGCTAAAACAATATGCAAGTATCTCAGACTTTTGTTTACACATATATGCATGTATACAAAGACAGTAAACTTTCATTATTTCTCTTTCAGATGTACGAGTAAATACCCAAACTGCAATTTCACGGAGTTATCAGAATTAAACTTCAATTCAAGTTTTGATTACAAATGTCATAAATATGAACTATTTAATTATAACGGGACATGTGATGAAGATAATATCGATTTCCTACATGGTACTAAATGTGATGAGTGGATTTATGATAAACCAGACAGTTTTGTTGCTGAGGTAAGTCTACTTCTTCATTTTAAAGGCTCTAAGGCTGCTGGACATAAGACTCTCCCCGGCTGCGCCACATCACCCTGTCCTCCGCGTTCCAGTCTGTCTCAGCCATCTTCCTAAGGCCGTCGGTTCATCAAGCTGGGGGGTGTCCCACACTACGCAGTCTCCACTCCAGTTCAGTCTAACCAGGTGCAGCTAAACACAAGTATTTCAAATGGACCCACTGTACCAGCCGAAATCCTGGTATAACTGGATAATACGGTACCCCTGACTATGTGGAACGATTTCCAAAGAGCTACAAACAACAGCCGAAACTAACAGTGTAACGTGTTTTCCGGAGAACAGAGGAAACTCGATAGGACATACATCCAAGAATTTGCTCTTGGCATCAATGTAGCTCAGAAGAAAAGATGGCCAAGATGGGGCCTCACCTAGATGGAAGTAAAACTTGCACCGACCGACGTAACGCAATAAAACTATTAGCCCCACCGTACACAAGGGGACGAAAGTATCGGAGACTTGCGTCCCCTTATTACTAACAACTTTGGTATCCAGGCAACTACCGCAACACAAATCCATAGAGGTTCGTACACAAGCGCGCGTCAATGGATGCCAAAGTCGTAAGGTATAGGAGACTTGCGTCGCCAAGTGTACGAAGGGGCTTAACTGTCGGATTCTGACAGGATGGTGGTCGCAAGACAGCGGCCCTGGTGTGATCTACCACCGTCAGTGGAATCCCTCCTCCGCCACCTCAGGTTACAGGTAGTGTGTGGTTGCCCGAGATGGACCGCAGAAAGGTGGATATATTTAATTAGTATTCCTCTTGTAATTCGAGGAAGTATAAGGGGAAAATTCGTAACATCCTCATTTGACTGACCTTCGCTATTGGCTATGACCAATCCATGTACAAAGCATCGCTTTCAAGCTATATTCGGTGAAGGCCGTTCACCAATAATAATAATACTGCCGTTACCTAGTTCAGTGTCGTGGACACTTGAGTACCGGGGTCTGAGGAAAAACATGTCATGCCTATTTTATTATTTTCCTTTATTACATTTAGAATGAAAACCATTGTAGAGTAAGTACTCTACCCTTATAAAAGTTTAGAAGGATATAAACCTTTTAAACATAGAATAAAACTGACGAATAATCGAACAGAAAAACAAAAACTTTTCTCTTACAAATAAGGAGATATGTATAAATATTCATATGAGTATAATTCAGCTTGCGCCGTAACTTGATTTTGCTACTTTGTGGCCCCGACCTACGAAAAGGTTGGCGACTGCTGTCCTAGTACATGAACTAGAAAATTCACTAGAGACAAACCATAGCTTCAGCACTGTCGCGGTGCTGAGTCTTTAGTGAATACCACAACAGGAACTGGAAAGGTGACTGATTTTAATCTCTTTTTCAGTTCAATGTCGGATGTGAAGACTGGAAGAGAACGCTTGTTGGCACGATGCACAGCGTTGGATATATGATGGGACTGTTCCTCGTCGGACCTCTATCAGACAAGTATGATACAATTTTCTTACATACTCCATTCTTATCACAGTATTGGCCCGTAAACATAATTAATCATAGTAAAGTTTCATTTTTAGGATTCTATACCTCAAAATCAATAGTAAACACTTATAGAATCACTTTGAGGTAATCGTTCACGACCCTCATGAACGAAAGAGGTTGAGACAACAGAGGAGGTGGAATACCCATTCTATTACAACTTTGTTGTCCGTCTGTCTACCTATTCCTATTTCTCATGTCCAATAAGTCAAGTCAAGACAATATTTTATATGACAATACCGCTCGAATTACAGAATTGCTTTATCGTTTACTTAAATTCTCATGATTGTCCTTTTTAACAACTCCAGAAGAACGTCCATGTCGTTTTTGTATCTAAATGGTCATTTTATAACGACATGTACTAACACCTATTGTTTTTTTTTTTAACAAATAAGCTAATGATGACGCTTTATTATAGCCAAAATTGCGTTATGCTATTTTTACTTGAACAAAATGGTTAAATATGACATTAAGTTTTTTGGACAATCTTGCTTAGGTTATGATGATCACGAAGCTTTTAGCTAAGATTATCCGGTTCTTGATTGCTATAAATTATTCCATATAGCTGACATGCGTAATTAGGTACTTGCGCATGGTTATAGATGTGTGATGTCACAATCATTCTAACTCGGTTCACCTCGTGGTATCTTGTTCGACTAAATAACAGTGGAAATTAGAAATGCAAGATGCGAAATCATGCCTCTCCATCGGGAATGAAACGAAAGCTAAGTGAAAATTTTGGGAGGTATTTGAAAAATATAAAGGTTATGCTTTCTTAAATAATACATTAAATAAAATAATAATATAAAAAATTGAGTTAAATAAGTTTTCAGAACGCCAAACAACTGCCCAAAAATGTCTACTAGCTGCTGGAATAGAAATCATATCTCTTATTCTCTATCTTGCTCTCTTTCACTATACTACCTACTTTCAAGTAACAGGCATTATTAATTTTTTTTGAATTATCAAAAGACAAACAACAATACTAAAATATGGAGCTACAGTCCCCAGACACAAGACACACTAATAACTGTGAAAGTGTGTAGTTGTTTATTCCAAAGCGACGCGATGCCGATGGAGAAGAACGGGCAAGAACCTCCATGGACACTTATGTTACACATATATTGCTGTCTGGTAACCCCAACAGTACTAGGTCCCTCACAGATAGGTACACCTCTATCCAATTCTTCAAGATTTATAGGCTTGTCTATGACTATCTATAATAATTTTGTTCTTTCAGATTTGGCAGAAAGACGGTGGTCATTTTCACAGCAGTAGCCTGCGCCGTGATTGGCTTGTGTAAGAGCGTGGTCTACTCTTATTGGCTGTACGTCGCTCTTGAGACGATGGAGCCTTTACTGGGAGATTGCTACTCTGCTACCTTCACTTTAGGTCATTATTCCTTTAACATTTTACCCTTTACGATCTCCAATAATTTCATGCTTCATTTATATTCTCTAAAGGAAGCAGCGTTGAAACCACAGTCTGTCTTTAGTGGATTGCGCTGACCCTTTAGAGAATCGCTCTGCTTATGGTCAAAATTTGTATCTTTTTCATATTCGAACTTTTTCAACTCGAATTATTAGATATTTCAGCCATTGAAACCGTCACAAAGGAACATCGACCGCTCATCATATTCGTACTCAGCATCTTCACAACTCTTGGCGGAATGTCACTAGCAGTCATAGCATGGCTAGCACCAAACTGGAGATACTTCTTAATATCTATCTACGCCCCTGGACTTCTATTTATCCTGTATATATTCTGGATGGATGACAGTGTAAGATGGCTATTAAACAAAGGCAAGAAAAAAGAGGTCGATAAAATTATCAGACAAGCAGCTAAGACGAACAAAATAATAATTGACGAGATGAAGTTGACCAACTTGAAATACGAAGAGAATTCTTCAAAAGTCAGCTTAAAGGCGCTTTTGAAAATGACATTCTCATCTAAGAAGTTGTTCTTAAGACTTCTGTGTTGCATTTGCATGTGGTTCACGGCTCTCTTCAACGCATACTCATTAATAATTAACTCGGTATCGTTGAAAGGGAACAAATATCTGAACTATGGGTTGACGGTGACGACTGGTCTTCCTGCAAGCTTCGCCATTTTATATTTATTGACGAAATGTCAGAGGAAGAGGCCGCTAATATTCTCATTTATACTGACGGGGGCTTTTTGTATAGCGCATTCGGTGACGCCAACAGGTATGTAATAAAAGTAATACAAATAAGTAAAACAATAAATTATAATATGACGAAAAAAAATTGCTGTCGTCACGACTTAGACGCGTTTTTTTGGCTGGAGAGCAATACAGATAGGAAGGAATTAATGGTTATGAAATGGGTATGGGGTTTCGGCTGTCCCTGTATTGGTGAGAAAAAATATTAATGTCTTACCAAAACTTTAGAATTAAGCGAAACAAAGACCTAAGCATCGGCGGAGCACTGCCATCTCTCTCTCAGATATAGCCTTGTGACGGCGCAGAGCTCGGGCAATGCTGAAAGTTTACTATATCAACTGACAGCGACACTAATGCTTACAGCCGTAATTAAGAACTACTCAGTAGACAACAAGTTGACAGTTCTTCATGTATTTTGGGAACACCAAAAACAGCCTGCTGCTAATGTTATCCGCTAAATCGATCGATCGGTCTCAAAGCTGTCTTTTCGATGAGCTCTTTGTAAAGTCCAGCGTTGCAATTGTCTTAAATATAATCGAGCTGATCCCAGTTTCGGTTTCAACCGAAACTGGATCTTCAGTCGGCCAATAACATACTACAGGAATACTATTTAAATAATTAGTACTTTTATACACAGAACACGCCTGGCTATCCATACTACTATACCTGTCGGGAAAGCTTTGCTCGGCGATATCCATACGCATCGTATACATATACACATCGGAGCTATTTCCGACCTACACAAGGAACACTATGCATGCATTGTGCTCGGCCTTAGGAAGAGTTGCAGCCATTATAGCTCCACAGACACCTTTATTGGTAAGTTTTATATTGATACTGCTAGTCTGCATAATAACAATATGCAGACTATGCGTCCTGACCTACCGCATGACGCAGGTCCTCACCGGACACGGAAGTTTCGGGAGGTTCCTGTGTCTGATAGGGAGGGAAGAAACGCCTGGGTGTCACCGCTGCGAGGATCGTCCGGAGGACACGGTGGAGCATACGGTGCAGGACTTCCCCGCTTGGGCAGAGCACCGCCGTGTCCTCACGACGGCGATAGGCGGAGACCTCTCGCGCCCGGCATTGGTCGAGGCCATGCTGCGGGGCGAGACGGAGTGGGAAGCGGTCGCCTCCTACTGCGAAGCAGTCATGCTCGTGAAGGAGGAGGCGGGCCGCCTGAGGGAGAGGACAGCGTCCTCCCTCAACCCCAGCCGCAGTGGTAGACGCCCACGGCGTCGGACGTCGCAAGACGATCTCCGGCCACCGTAGGCGCGGGCATGCGGGCAGCGAGTAATGGGCGACTCGCTGTCCGACCATGGACCATGCCCGGGTCGACAGCGCGTTGTGTTCCACGCGCGCCACAAAGAGTGTCAGCATAGTGACGGGGCCTGTAGAGGGCCAAAGCCTGCCGGGGTCGCGGGACCAAGGGATTACCGTTACCCCGGTACGTAAAGGGCTATTGAAGGACACCGTGGATTTTAGTCAGTACAAGTCTGACAGTCCCTCTCGCCCTGCCCTGGGTGGGAGGACTCATTTGATGATTTTAACACGATAAAAAAAAAAAAAAAAAAAGGACGATCCAACTGCCTAACGAGAGCCTCGTTAGATGTTGGTCGAGGTTCTTGGCAATTAAGCCATTGGACGACACGACTATCAACACGATGACTGCTTTATTTACATCTCACACGTCTATTCACATCCCACATGTCAACAACCTCGCAGCCAGACCAAAATACTTTAATTGATTATCATTTTGTGCCTTCATGAGGTTCTCGTCATGCGGAACCGTTATATCAACAATCATTGCGAGGCGCTCCGATTTATCTACCACCACAATGGTAGGTTTATATGCAACAATAGTCTTGTCAGTGATGATAGGTCGATCCCAATACAAAGAGATAATGCCATCATTTATTTTATTATTTTCTTCGTTAATTATATTTTGTATTGCAGATTGAATACTGGCACGGCCTACCATCCCTCATAATGGGCATCCTGTCCCTATTAACAGCGTGTGTGGTGACAATACTACCAGATACCTCAGAAGATGTGCTGCCCGACAATGTGGGGCAGGCAGAAGCAGTGGGGAAGAAGGGAAAAGATGTAGAAAGGTGTCCTGAAACGAGGAAGAAGGAGAAATGTGTAGATGTGTGTTCCAAGTTTTAGAGTTTATGATGGTAATGATTAAGATTAGAAGTAGTTTAAATTCTACTAAATAAAAAACTTGCCACAGGCTGACGTAGTTTTTACCTTGAAAAGGGCAGATAAAAGGAATTGCTAAAAGCTATATTGGAAAAAATCCTGTCAAAAATCTTTATTACTAGCTGTGGCAGAGTAGCAAACATCCATTCATCCATTTCAAACACCCAAACTTTCTCATCTCTGTCTCAGAACTGTCTCATTAGAAAACCGTGACCCTGGAACGTAAAGGACTATTGAAGGATCACAGTGGATTTTAGTCAGTATGAGTCTGACAGTAATGGATGGGCGGGAGGACTCATTGATGATTTTACCAAGAAAAAAAAAAAGTTCACCCAAACTTTCGAATTAATAACACTAGTAAGGATTAAAACGATTTACCTCATACTTTCATCACAATTCACCATTAAAAACCTCCCCTCAACCGAGCTACCAATACTATTCGGTACCAGGAATAAGTTGGGAAATAAACTATAACGGGAAAGAAATTCCCGTCACGTCTGATTCTGGTTGATATGAGAAGGCGACTATATTGAATCGGCTCTCAGTGTCAGCACACCAGCGAATATACTTACTGCCGTTATTGTGGGCAAGATGAACATTTTAACTTGTTTTATACTTTATTTTGGGGTGGTAAAATCATGAGTCCTCCAGCCCTGGGTAGCGGAGTGGAAGGGACTAACTCTGCTTGTCAGAATTATTTGACATCTTATTTTACTATTATATAATTGTGATTGCTTATACGCTTCAACATATCTGATGACGTAGAATTAGACCGGTTCCTCGTCACGACCGGCTTACGAAGTAGGTACGGACCACTTGTTTGTTATCCTATATTTTTCTACTAAGGGCCGTAAATTTCTCGAATGGAGACATGGAGGAGATCTGATGAAGACCGCAGCATCGCGCTAAATGCAAGCCGCTTGCAACCAGTCCTACTGGAAAGCTATGCAGTTTTCTGTGCCCATTGCAATAAAACTCTTACTTACGTTGTCCTTCTACGTTCCAACGACAGTACACCCATATTACGCCATTTATGTTCAGGAAGTTATGTTTTAGTGCAGCATTAAACGACGAATTTCGCAATGAAATGTTTAGTGCTCACTGTAATTCCTACGTCACTCCCAAATCCAATATGTCCGACGGAAGCCACCGCGATTGAAAATTCCACACAACCAATTGGAAACTCCACTTCAACAAGCTAAGACCTAATCACGATTTCCATAACCACAACCTTCGGCAACAGAATATTTCGTACAACGAAAAATAAAGAAAATGCATCATACGTGCTCCTAATACGGATTCTAAGCTGCAGTGAATCATGCTTCATGTCACAGAGTAGACGGAGTACAGAAGACCAGCTTCGGCAAATCCAAACTAATTTTATAAATGCGAAAGTAACACTGCGAAGAAAAGACAGACAGACAGACAGACATACATAGGTATGTCTGTCTGTCTGTCTGTCTTTTCTTCACGCCTAAACTACTGAACCGATTTGTGTGAAATTTGGTACAGATATAGTTTGGAACTTGAGAAAGGACATAGGATAGTTTTTATTACAAAAAAAAACTGCCGGAAGTCACTATTCCACGCGAACGAAGTCGCGGGCAAAAGCTTGATAAATAAGTGCAATCAGTAAAGTATGTGGTCTTTCATGTATGTTATTTCAATTGCTATTAAGGCTCATTTATTATCCACGCGGCTATATTATTATACACGCATACAAAGTTTGGGCGGATTGCACCAATGCAACTGGATGCTATCTGTCAACACATGTAAACTGAAAGAAAGAGAAATAAGAGTTTTGGTTGATACGGAATAATTGTTTATTTTGCAATTCGGGGTTGCATTTATTGTTAAGAAAAAATGTCAAAGTTACACACTTTCCCTTGCAACTGACTGAACGGACAACGTAATGTGCCCGTATTTTCGCTCACACCGGACTTTCTGTACCTATCTACTCTGTGACTCAACGCTCCTGTATTCGGCCAGCAACGTGCATTCGCGTCACGGACGAACGAAGGCGGCCGATTGAAACTAAGCTATATTGGAACGGTGAATTAGGCGTATCTTGATGTGGGATTGGGAATGGGAAACGAAGATGGGGTTTTGATTAAAAGGTAAAATTAAAATTTTAAAATTTCGTTTTACATTACATTTTGGAAAGTTGATGGTTTGCCAATCTCTCTGGAGGCGCTCGTGGCTAAATAATTACAGCCGCACAGGCAGATCTTCCCGGTAAAGCTGCGCTTGCCGAGGTTGGTCTGTGCCTCAGAGCCTTCTGACTAATAGTCGTTACTATTAGTCAGAAGCTCTAAAGTCTGACAATCAGTCTTACCATGGGGTATCATATAACCCAGTTACTGAGTTGTGGAGGTCCGGTAGGCAGACGCTCCATGTAAAATACGGATATTCAGCTGCATCTGGTTCGACTAGAACCCGACCACAAAAAAAAAAGGGAAAAGGCTAGGCAGATGATGATGATGGTTTGCAAATCACCAACTTTCCGATCTATCCTACTTACCTGTACTAAGTTTCATTAAGATTGGTTGAGTATGCCCTGGGATCTCGAGGCGACTGCCCTCCAGCGCGTCTATGAATGGCGCGTGGAGGCGCAGCGCCGGGGCGAATCCCCGCTGCCTCGACAAGTCGAGGCGCGGCGGGAAGAGCTCCGGCGCGATCTCAGGGCAGTATGGAGGGAGCGACTGTCGCAACCGAGGTCCGGGCACGCCGCAATCGCGGCGGTAAGACCCCTCTTTGAGGAGTGGCTGGATAGGCGTCACGGCGTCCTTACCTACCGCATGACGCAGGTCCTCACCGGACACGGGAGTTTCGGGAGGTTCCTGTGTCTGATAAGGAGGGAAGAAACGCCTGGGTGTCACCACTGCGAAGATCGTCCGGAGGACACGGTGGAGCATACGGTGCAGGACTGCCCCGCTTGGGCAGAGCACCGCCGTGTCCTCACGACGGCGATAGGCGGAGACCTCTCGCGCCCGGCATTGGTCGAGGCTATGCTGCGGGGCGAGACGGAGTGGGAAGCGGTCGCCTCCTTCTGCGAAGCAGTCATGCTCGCGAAGGAGGAGGCGGGCCGCGTGAGGGAGAGGACAGCGTCCTCCCTCCACCCCAGCCGCAGTGGTAGACGCCCACGGCGTCGGACGTCGCAAGACGATCTCCGGCCACCGTAGGCGCGGGCATGCGGGCGGCGAGTAATGGGCGACTCGCTGTCCGACCATGGACCATGCCCGGGTCGACGGCGCGTTGTGTTCCACGCGCACCTCAAGGAGTGTCAGCATAGTGACGGGGCCTGTAGAGGGCCACAGCCTGCCGGGGTCGCGGGACTTTCCCATTACCGTGACCCCGGTACGTAAAGGGCTAGTGTAGGATACCGTGAATTTTAGTCAGTACAAGTCTGACAGTCCCTCCCGCCCTGCCCTGGGTGGGAGGACTCATTTGATGATTTTACCACGATAAAAAAAAAAAAAAAGATTGGTTGAGTCATTTCGAAAAATAAGAACTTGATATATTAAATGCTGTTCGGCGTATATTCTCTTGAAGATAAGAGAAAATTAGGAGGCTGTAAAAGTACTTAATTGATAGTGATGATTTTTGTCAACGAAACCAATTCTATATAATTTAAAAATATCCGGTGTCTATCAACTGTAAAATTAAAGAAAACATACGAAAGAGAAGTACGGTACGCAAAAAACACGTGTTGAAACAATTTTCGCACCAAACTACAAAGCAATACCACAGCTTCCTTGTGTAAATTGCCAAGATCTAACTTAACGGAGCTAAGCTGCGAACCTCTTATCAGATAAATCTTATAAGCTTCCTTCCAGATAACGCTTCTTCACTTCACTAATACATTCTTATCTAAACTACTGTAAGCGGTTTTTAAACTTTTTCAATTTTCTAGCTGAGTGGAAAATTTCACTTTTTGTAACGAGTGCAATTTGTATAATGATTCCGCACTTATTATCCGTGAAGACTTTCTCGTTGATTTATTGAATCATCTTTTATTGTAGCATCCTGAAAGGAAGCTCTGGCTGATGGAAATCGGATGATACAACGCTCCTTCTTTATAAAGGCATTTTTTAAGGTTCGTGTGACCGAGAAAATTACTTACAAATGGATTCTAGTGGCTAAATTATCCATGCAAAACTCACGTCTTTTTTTTCCATAATAGGAAGAAACCACAATCCTGACATACTCTTTTCACCTCATCCGGAATCATTCGAATGTGGATGAGTCGAAAAATGTCCATACAACTACGCCGATTGCGATTAGTACGCACCTTTAACCTCTAGCATTAGGTACCCAAGCTTCGTTACTCTGCTAAGGCTTTAACACACGAGTTTAAAGTCAATTCGCAAATAACTGGGTTACTCTGTTGGTAGGAATTAAGGGAAATCGGGTTAATTTCCCTTAATTCCTACCAACAGAAATCCAAATTTCAATTTCCCAAAACCTTTTAGACACAAGAGCGTATGCAGAAAATCTTAATTATTAAAATAACATACAAATATTCATGATCCATTAGAGCCCAGGCCCTTGGACCTTTCATCCCTACGTAAAGGTTTATTTGAATAGAATGAAGTGAAAATGAACTGCAATTAGCTAAATTGCCGAAAGCCGTAACGTGCGATCCCGAAAAAATCCACCCTGGGGTCCCGGGGGTCGCAGGGTGACCCCCCTCTCTCACCCACATTGGACCACTTTGGGTGACAATTTGTGGGAACATCCTGTTAGGGCTACCAAGTTTTGAAAAGAAAATTAAGTAGGTTTTTTCGGAGAAAATGTAGAAAGTTTACTTAAGAAACTTTTTTTTAACACGTTTATGACTGTAAAATAAAAACATTCGGATGTCTTTCGCCTCTATTCAGAAAATGTTTTTTCTTTCATATTGTGATGAAACTCATTGTTATTCGTTTTTACACAATATGCAGTAAATAATTATCAAGAAAGTAATGTCGGTTAAGGACGGAGAAGATTTTTTTAAGATTTTCAATTGTTCGTAAACTGAAAAGAATAAAAAGTCGTCTACTTTTAAATAGATAATCTATCTACTGAATGGAAAAAATTTGTTGTTTACATTTGCTTACGGAATACATCTTTTTCTTCTGTTAATAGGAAAATAGGTAGAATAGTTATAAAGTACTCTGTTTTAATCAGTTCTGTGTACTTGGCATCCCTCACGGCAGCGAAAATGGAGTCGTCCAGTAAAACAGTGGGTACGGTTTGAAATTATTCATGCAAATTTCCACCAATGATAGGGAGCGATGCATTTTAGTTCAAAATCTCGATTGGCGACCAAAAATTAAATCCGCAGTGGTACGGTTTATACAATGGATTCCATTTTATGGCGATTAATACTGATTGATATATGTTAATATGCTAACTGACTTTCAATTGATAGTTACTCAATTTGCATATTTGATATGATATCACGAAATTTTTTCATGTTTTTATATCTTTGTTTTTTTTTATTCCTGCTTGAAAAAAATAAGTAAGATGAAGCTACACAGTCATCATCTGAACTAATATTATAAATGTGAAAGTGAGTTTTAGAAATAGATGACACCACGTGGACCAGAAAACCAGAATTAATTATAAAAGTTCTAAATTAACACGAGCAGAGCGGGCATTCTAAGAAAATGACCAGTTTTCTAAGGGCAAGTCGTTTGATCAATAATTAAACTTACTATTTATTAAATACACGTTACTTTATCAATTTCTTTATTTTTTTCAAAGAACCAACAGCCTAGAAAAAGTAATAAGAAAAAAAGATATTATTTTTTCGTTGGATGTTTAAAATTTATAAGAGTATGTAGGCAGCCATGTTTTTAATTAAACGGTAGCTGTACACCTGAACACAAACATGGCACAAATGTACTCCAGTGAATTAATACTATATGCGATATTATACATACCTAAGTAACTATGCTAAAACTTAACCTAACGCTCATTTTATATTACGAGTAGGTCATGGGTTCGACCCCAGCCAGGTTTATTACTCTGTGTAATTTATTTCATCACCACTGCTCTCAAAACGGTGAGGAAACCAGCATGTCTTTGTTTTTTAGCCTCGTAAAATCATCAAATGAATCCTCCCACCCAGGGCAGGGCGCGAGGGACTGTCAGACTTGACGGACTAAAATCCACGGTGTCCTTCAATAGCCCTTTATGTACCGGGGCACGGTAGTTTGTGAGTCCCGCAACCCCAGCAACCGGCATGTCTTAGAACCAAATATTCAAAGACTTGGTGACAACTACCAACCCGCACTGGGCTCGCGTGGTAGATTATAACTCACTCCCTCTCACAGACACTGTGTCCCAGCAATGGGAACATTTATAGGCTAATGATGATGATTATGAATGGCAAACGGTAAACGAAAATGCTTTTATAGATTTTATCTTTACGGTTTAGAGGCGAAAACATAAGATATGATTAATAGTAGAAATCGTTTTCAGAGCCTTTCTTATTTTTGGAACAACTTTCAGCGGCAAGTCAATTATTTCTGGCCACCTTAGGCTCAGACTTGTGGACGCCAAGCAATGGTCCTCAACGATCGATAAGGACCACAGTAGTTATTCTGCTACGTGCACGAGCTCACTTCGCCCAAGTGAGCGCAATTTTACACGTGAATTTTTCAATCAGTTGGAGTATTTTCTTGTCGTCAAAAATATGGCTAATAATAAAACCGATTATTTTTATCCCGATGATAAATACCGAGCTCAAGCTGTCAACTATCAGAAACATATTCAAAAGACCCAAACAATAACATTTCATGCGTGCCATAGATTAAAAAATATACCGAAAAAATGTCGGTACAATGTCATAGGCTTATAAAAAACAGCTATTTGTTCGACTGTAACGTGAATATGTCACCGCGGGCCGCATTTGATAGGGTGGTCACATTGTGTTTACGAAAAGCAAAAAAAAAAGAGTAAAATAAAGTTTTTTTTCCACAAACTGACACGCATATTGAGCTGTGGGCAACTAAACGGCAGCAGAATGCAATTTTTTTTTAAGCTTTTGTTTCACTGATATGGCTATGAAAATATACGTTTATGGTTTGTGGGAACATGGAAAAACCAGTGTAGATAAAATAAGAGGAATGACAAAATTCAGATTTTTAGAATGAAATGTAGAACCAACCTTGTCGACGGTGATGAATCCGCTCTCAACTCCTACAGTATCTCTAATGTCTGAATTCATTTTATGCGGATATCGGTCGCATAGTTGGTCACGTACGGTCGGTCGCATTTTGTTCTACATAGCACCACACTGCTATGCTGCTACACCGCCTACATTGCTATGTATTTCTCGTTGCGTACGGTCGGTCACGTACGTGACCCGCAACCGACATAAACGTTAGAGTCGAAATTCAGCAAAACTATTGAAGGTCAATTTTAGATACAAGGATACCTATTTAAATAATTTTACACAAAGCCATCTATTTAAATAATTTTACTTAAATGTTTAGCTGTGGGCACATTGTGCTTGAAGGTTGCTGGTTCAGAACATTAAGTTAAATCAAAATGACGACGACCCAGATAAAGTTTAAACTTTACGTTGTCAATTTATATAAAATTAAAAACACATACGCGGCGGAGTCATGAGTTTTCTTCTACGACTTTGATTTCTGCTTACTAGATGATTTGCATGAAATGTGCGAAAAGGTACCTCCAAAAGTTTGTTTTTGACTTCAACTTTAACTTCGACTGAGATTTAGACTTCTTGTATCGCCACGCAGACTCATTCAGCGTTTTTAATCTATTTTCTGTCTCTTTTTACAGCACTTTGGAACGCCTATTTTCAGACTGGTTGCGATACGGAAAAACGTCAGCTCATAGCTAGAAGCCTATTCCAGCGTGTATCGTATACGCTTTCGTACTTTTTTTTATAAAAGCATTTCAACTCCAAAAAAATGGGTCAGGTATTTTCGCTTCCCCAAAACACTTCAATGGTACCTGCTATGTTCATACCAGAAATATCCCATCTGCAACCGAGTAAAACGGCTTGAATCTACGAAGATAAGTAAAAAAAATAGAAAACCAGTAACAAAAATGTACACCACGTCGTATTTAAAGGTAGCTTACCTTTTCTCCCACTCGCTTTGTTAAATAAAAATATGAAACTTCTCATGTAGAACCTTTTTTGCACTTACCGTATTCTTTTTGATGCTTTTCATATGACATTATGTGAATGAGTTGAATATTAAATATCTGAGCGCATTACTATAATGAAAATTTTCAGGAAATATGTTTGTAATAATCATTTTGTCAGAAAACTGAAGAGCATTTTTTGCCTTATTGGGACAGGGCTAGAAAAAAAAAGTCTAAGAAGTCTAAGCTTTACCCTGGATCGCAAAAGGCATTTGAAACGACAGGGTGAATTTTTAGTTAGTACCTAAGAGTCTGACAGTCCCTTTACTCGATTGATGATTTAAAAAAAAGTAATATTTGTTGAATGTGATTGATATGTATTTCCTTCCTTTGATATCAATCAATCAGAATCAAAGAACGATCCTTTGCTTCAAATAAAATTAAAATCAATGATTTGATTAAAGAAAAGTTTTAAATTGAATTTAATGACTGCGAAAAGAAGTATCTATCTGGTCTGATCGATATGTTTTATGCTAACTAACTCTTTAGAATACAAAGACGTGGATCGTTTGAGGGCCAACATTGTGGTATATTTTGCTACGAACATAAAAAAAAACAAATTTGAAACTTTATTAAAAACACACACAGGTAACAAAACTCTACACGTTCTATCTACTCCCAAAACTAATTACTTCCGAAGCTTAAAAAAATAAACGTTCGAACGATTCCACAATAAATAAAAGCATATTTCTCACAAGCGTTTACTAATAATTTGATTCTGCTTTCGTGGTTTCAAAAACATAAATTTCAAGCATATATTCCCAATTGGGTACGGTGGATCGAATAAGAAAGGAGGATATAAGACGAACCAAAGTTGAATTGGACCAGCGAATTAACAAGTTGAAGTGGTAATGGGCAGGCCACACAGCACGTAGAACTTATGGGCGATGGGCCGTAAAGTTCTCCAATGGAGGATTGGCAAACGCAGCGTAAGACGTTCCCCTAAGAACATGGACAGACGATCTAATACAGACCCCAGGACCAAGTCGCTTCCTAGCGACCCTATTGGAAATCTATAGGGGAGGCTATGTTCAGCAATGGACGTACTACGGGTGATGTGATGATGGTTATGATAAGGAATCGGCGGAAGCGTACCTACATAGTAGACGTTCACCACCCACATTTCGGGGCCTTTCCTTTTAAAACTTGATAGACATGGCATAAAAAAAATAACCTACCTAACATTCAAAATTGGGATGGAGGGCTAAAGGTAGAGAAGAATAGGGATGGATACTTGTTACTGTTTCACACAAAATGCAATGAACTGTTTTGGATGTTTGGTACACGGAGAGTTCGTAACCTGCATCACATAGGACACTTTTTATACCGGTGTGACGATCCCGTAGGAAAATAACCGAACTTAAGGAGGGTAACGCCGCGGGCATAAGCTAGTGTTATTACAATTTAAATTCAATCAGGCTCCTTTCATTTTAAAGCCTTTTCATTTCGACGTGGAACAGGAAATCTGTATTAAATTCTCTATTGATTCTATTTGTGGAAGTTATTAGATGAACATAAATAACATCATAAGTGTATCAAGGCAGTTAGTGCCTTTCTTCCTTATTCCTTCATTTAATTTCTCAAAGAGTTTTGCCATAAAGATGTGAGCTTGTTTATAATTAGGTAGTAGTCTTTTGACAAACATTTTAACCTTTATAATCAAACTGTCTTCGCAAAATACATATTAACCTACACTAGCTAGTCTCCGCGGTTTTAAACGTTATCAGTTTATATTAGAAAATTTACAGCTAAATAGCTGTAACACTTTTTTTTCAATATTTTATACGTATGAACTTTTTCGACCCATGTATCCTGTACGGTCTTCAACTGTACATACTTTTTGATGACACTGCGGTCGGCACGAGCGCGCGTCACTTGTACCTAATTATAAGTACACTGTTGCTAGACACACTGATCAGTGTGCATTAATCATTCATAACATAAACAACTTAAGAGAAAGGAATCGCCAATATCGATAAACTTGTTAATTAATATCAAATTAAACCTTAACTTCTGTGACAACAACTTCGTGTTCTCTTCTCTTCACACTCAAACAACTAACTCTAACTCTGCAAGTGTACGAACCGTACATATCCTACATATACCTACATACGACGTTACACTAAATATGGTTCAGTGTTTTCGAATAATAAATACTTAAAAGTTTGTATGGAATTTCCTACAAAGTACACGGTCTTAATATTATTAGAGTCAACGTTTTAGCCAAAATACAAGCCGTGTCTGTAATTTTATCTGAAAATTAATCGGGCAATTTAGTTTTGGCCTAGATTCAAATTGCCTTCTTAAATTAATTTGAGTGTAAACCAAGTGGCTGTGGGTTTTACATGGTGCCTGTTTTTGTAATGGAAGTAGTTCACATTTCGGGATAATTGCTAGCCAGTAATATTATGCCTGTTAGGAATTAATTCCTATGGCCCTGAAACGCAAAGCGCAACCTAAGGAACAGGATTTTGAGTCAGGGAGAGTTCGACAGTCCCTACCGCTCCACTCAAAGCGGGAGGGATTATTTAATGACCACAAAAACTGATCGATGTAAAGTTCAGACTGAAAAAAAAGAAATACTTAACACCGATGGTTTAATTAATAATAATCATCAGTCTGTGAACAAATTCTTTAATAAATAACCCCAAGCTTTTTTACCCATCACCGTAACCCCGGTACGTAAAGGGCTCGTGAAGGACACCGTGGATTTTTGTCAGTACAAGTCTGACAGTCCCTCCCGCCCTGCCCTGGGTGGGAGGACTCATTTGATGATTTTACCATGCTAAAAAAAAAAAAAAAAAAAGGTTTTTTGCGGAAAAAAATCGATTCAAACAGAACTCTAAGGGTATTAAGGCGTATAAAATATATAAGAAACTTCAATCTTACAAACTTACTATAAACTAAGCCCAAAAAGATTTCCTTTAAAACTCAAACTCCTGAGTTCTACGTTACAAGGAATATCCCCTGGTGGAACAGCGTTCAAACAATCAAAATACCACGTCATCTGATTCAATAGAGCGCCTTACTTCACCTCAAATTGTAGCCCGAACTCAAATATTTGGACAAACATTCGCTATTGGACAATGCTAAGTAAGCGCCAAGAATCTACGCTGGGTAAGTGTGGAGCCATACGTGTGGCGAACATGTGCAAAGATAGTTTGGTCTAGGTAATTAAAACCTTCGATAAACGTTTCTACGAGTAGATGTCTTAATGACTAATGACTAATCTACCCTATTAGCCATAGGTTTCTTGGTTCTATTGCCGATAAATCTCGACTTCACCATATCGTTAAGAAATCTAAAAGTTAAGGCAGCCTCACTGTTCAGGGCCACTTACCCTAAACCCCGTTCACGATCTCAAGTGATGTGACACGACACGATCACTTCTTGAGTTCTCGTTTCCTGCGTACGTGATAAGCCATGTGTTACATTAGTGTCCATTATTATTTGTTTTATCTTTTCCCGAAAATTACATATAAAAAATTGCAAAGTTACCAGCAACATACATGACAACGCACACTGGTCCGCCATTTTAAAGTCCCCGCAGTAGAAGTTCAAACATAGACGCTAGCTTCATTCTAAATCACACGGAAGCTCGTTTGAGCTGCTGCCAACCTTACTAAACTAAATCGGATTTAAGCCTTTGGACGCTAACGAATTTTAAATATGGGCAGTTAGCTACCTGATTTGTTCAAGGGGATTTTAACAGATCATATTGATTTAACTTTTTTGGTAATGGGTGAGAGTTTCATTAAACATTCGTTCTGAGTTAAAATTTGATGGAAAACTAGCTGTTACCAGTGGCTACGCTCGCGTGGACGTCGGAATTTGTTCCAGGGGACTGCACAACCGAGATAAAAGTCATTTTTTGTGTTAAATCAGACCATAGTCTACATTTGTGCCCAATTTTTGTCTTGCCGTTTTGACGCGATTCGCTTTACTAATTATATTATTAAGGTTTAAAGGGGAGCGCGGGCATGTGGGCGGCGAGTAATGGGCGACTCGCTGTCTGACCATGGACCATGCCCGGGTCGACGGCGTGTTGTGTTCCACGCGCGCTTCAAGGAGTGTCAGCATAGTGACGGGGCCCTCTGTAGAAGGCCAAAGCCATGACCCTTTAGGTACCGTGACCTCAGTACCTAAAGGGCTATTGAAGGACACCGTGGTTTTTAGTCAGTACGAGTCTGACAGTCCCTCCTGCTCTGCCCTGGGTGGGAGGACTCATGTGATGACTTTACCACGTAAAAAAAAAGGTTTAAAGGGGAGGTGATCTTTTTGTATTTTATAATACATTGTAATAAATAACCATTCTAATCTATTACAAAATACCGAAAATCTCCTTTTTCTTCACTGTCAGCTGGTAATGTAAGAGACTGACGACGTTACTTCGTCGTATCAGTTGTATAGTAATGCTTAGCCTATGGCCAAGGTAAAAGTCTGCCATTGGATCACGGGAAACGTAATTGATGTATTTAATTTATAATAATGATAGTATTCATTTACAGTGGAAAATTCAACAGAAAGTAAACTTTTAGTGACCTAGTTATAAATTAGCCCAGTCAACGAACAGTTATAGAGGGAAATTCCTGGAACACAATTTTTGAATAAGTAACTTTATTTGGACTAGTTAGGAGGTGAACATATCAAAAGTCCCCGCCCCTAGCCCTTGAGCTGAGGGGGAAGGGGGGTACCATTTTATGGTTTTTTGATTTCATCTCGGAAACCATGCGTTCATAGGTGCACAGATAATTATGGTAGATTATTTGAAGAGTTTACCGATCTGTAAATTAATTTTTTAGTCGGCATGGTAAAGATGTGTTTCAAAAAGAGTGATGATTATGAAAAATAAAAAAATCGCATGATTTCCGGCATTAGCTTGGGAATTCAAAAATGATATGCGGATTTTCCTCTCTACGTCTCAACAAAAAATCTGCCACATCTGCATCAACAAAAAACAGGGTACCCCAAAAGATACAGAATTTAATAAAAGATAAAGACAATAAAATATTGTGGACTAGAAAAAAACAAATATCAGGAGTACAATATCAGAAAGATATCGTTTAGAATAATCGAATTTGGCAAAAAAAGTTTTTGAGGTCCAACTGGGTTCGAAAAAATATGTAAATATGGGATGCGATAACAGACAATGGTCGACCCCGAAATCAAAGTATGGGTTTACCGACATAAAAAACTTAGTATATGTTATAGTTATTTCTTGAGAATTTATTAAGATATGTAGATAATAATGTTTTCCTTTTGTTTTGGGCAAATGTTCTGACATGGATGAGCAAGTTTTATTATAAAACTTTTGTGGAACTTCAAATGCGTGTCTTTCGTGGTGACCAAGTAGAAAATCTTTTCACATCATCATAACTTATGGAACTCCTTTCGACTTTTGTCTACGTATTGGTCTAAATTATTTACGACTAGCGACTCGCCCCGGCTTCGCACGGGTGGACATTTATTTTTTAAGCTCTCTCACAATTTTAAATTCGTAATATCTTTTGAATGGATTGTCCGATTGGAATAAAATAAAATCTAATTTATAGCTATTAAAAAAAACAATAAATAAACAATCTTGCTCAATAAATAGTTTATTTGGATAAGGATTAGTGTTTGACGATAATATGATCAATAAACATAGGCTAATAATTTTAATTATTTTATTCTATGGAAAAGTGGTTATAATGGCTAAAATATAAATGTTTGGTTTATACTATCGCGGACTTTTTTGTAGGCATTATTGAGTTCTACAACTTTTCTATAGATGTCAACCATACATTTCTAACCATTTAGGCAGCGTCCGCGAGAATCGTTTTACGCCTTACTCCACAATTTTCACTACCACGAAAAATCCTATCTATTTTCCAGGATAAAATATAGCCTATACGGATTCGGAAGAATCCTTCTAAGTAATGGTAAAAGAAATTTTGAATTCGGTCCAGTAGTTTTTGAGCCTATTCAATACAAACATACAAAAATACAAAGGTTTCCTCTTTATAATATTATTAGTATTAGTATATTAGTATTAGTATTAGTATATTAGTATAGAAGAGACAAACAAATTGAGCCGTCCTTGAAAATTCTATTAAAATAAATATAAAATATTCCGCTAAAGCAAATAATCCCAGTTTTCAGTTTAAAGAAGTAAGCTATGGTTTGCAAAACGTTAGAGCCGTTCTATTAAAAAAAGAAGTAAGGTACGTTTCATGCCACCTAGGCATAAAATGCACAGAGGAAAGAGTGGGAAGTTACGGGGGAGACATTTGCCCAGATGTCTGTGATAGTCATAATAACGATACCTATTTTTTTTTTATCTTGGTAAAATCATCAAATGAGTCCTCCCACCCAGGGCAGGGCGGGAGGGACTGTCAGACTTGTACTGATTAAAATCCACGGTGTCCTTCAATAGCCCTTTACGTACCGGGGTCACGGTAATCCCTTAGTCCCGCGACCACCCCTGGTCCCGCGACCCAACCTTGGTCCCGCGACCCAACGATACCTAATAAATAAAGTTAAAATAATAGTGCCTTAACCTCTGCACGTCAGAGCACGTGCACGTGGTAGATAATGGTCCACTCTTTCTAACAGAAAAGGGGGCAGACCTACGTCCCCAACAGTGGGACATCATAAAATGAATATAAATGAGATTTAATATTGCCAAACAATTGCACATCTTCCTCAATCACAATCAACGTAATCTCCTAAAAAAGAGGTATTCCACGAAGCACACCCAAACGAAGCACACCCAGACAAAGCACACCTAAAGTATTATATAAGTGGAAAACTTTAGGTGTACTTCGTCTGGGTGTGCTTCGTTTGGGTGTGCTTCGTGGAATACCTCCTAAAAAAGGCTATAAAATTCTCGTATAATTGAAACACTTGGACAGTAACGATGTTTTCGCCAAGAATGTATTTATAGGGCTATCCTAACGTGCAGTCCAATTCATTAATGTTGCCCTAGGGGTGTGCACGTCTATTTTTCTTCACACCTACGCTAAGAATGTCTTATTTACGGGACCGCGGGGTGAAATTCTATTCCACATTGTCACAGTATGTAGTTTATAGAAAAACAACCGGGTATTGAATGTGTGATTAAGTTTGACTCTTTTTTATCAAACCCTCTTTACTTATGTAAGGTGTCTTCTTCAAATCCATCTTTACATGGTAAGTCCATTTTTAATCCCAAATAGAAGAATCTCCATCAGTTTGCAAAGGGAATATTCTTAGAAACTTCTACTTTTCCTATACTTTGTAGTAAGTACCACTTTTATAACTTCACGATCTCATCCTTTTACTATCTGAGATCTAGACAGTTTGTACCAGTACGGTAATTAGCATCCACAACTTTTTGCCATTCTATCTATTCGCTAAGCCTTTCCATACATCCTTCATAATGCAGAGAGCAAAAGTGTAGAACTGAATACTTGAGTCCGTATTCTCGCACGCATTCAAAACGAATCTCTTGAAAGGAACAGACTTCTTCAGGGTAAGCTCACTCCATCGAAGACTGTCTCACTTACCTCTGCCATAGACTAAATTCAAGAGCAAATCCATCTCAGATAAAAAAAGATACTTTTTTTTTTTTTCGTGGTAAAATCATCAAATGCGTCCTCCCACCCAGGGCAGGCGGGAGGGACTGTCAGACTTGTACTGACTAAAATCCACGGTGTGCTTCACTAGCCCTTTACGTACCGGGGACACGGTAATTCGTAAGTCCCGCGACCCCGGCAGGCTACTTTATTTCCTTAAACAAAAATTAAATCTCGCTTCCGAAAAAAAAACCCTTTTTAAAATCTCAACCATAAAGTACCCTCATCCTATATAGCAGTAGAACGGCAATATCTTTATGAAAAGGATTCCCTTCTAGGCTCCATTTTCCAGGCAGTACAATCTAGCGGTTTAACGGTCTAATGTCTGATTACAGCTATCGATTTTAGCTCATCGAAGTCGGATCTGATGTAATTGAAATAAGCACGAGGGTTCGATAAGATGAATTGGATAATTTCATTTTGTGAGGTATATCTACTTGGATCTTGTTTCATTCTCTAATCATTTTAAGGACAATATTGCCATTCTTCTTTTGAACTTTCGTAGGTTCTATAAAAAAAAATCATTTGCACTAATATTTACACTAGAAAAAGAGGTATGATTTTTGGATTTTGGTTTTTTGGTTTTTAATTCATGATTTTAAAAATTAATTCAACAAATTATTGCTACAACATCAGATAGTACAAGATCTGCTAACAACCATCTGATCCTTAGACTAAGTGTGTGTCCACAGTGGAAGCATAGAGCCTAGGCCTGTGGCGGGCGCGATTGGTGTCCACACTGCCGATCAAGCATTTGTTTTTGTTACGGCGACTTCTGGTGTTGCAAACTAGATGTACCCAGTAGTTTCTATACATCTTGTTTAAAGAAATTCATTTTAAAATGTTTTATAGGTTATTTAGGATTGTATACTACTAAATAATCAACCATTCTACATTACAAGTACAGTAAAAATAATTTAAATATGTACAAATAGCCACGGTAGTACTCTAGTGCATGTCCTGGTAACTAGATGGCGCTGACTATAAGACCGAAATGGTTTAATACACCTGCCCGTTGTATCCATTGTTGCCTAGCAACAAGCTAGGCTCGCAGTCTCGCTCATAGCCACCGTGCTAGGCTCCCGCCATGCTTAGTCACTTCAGTGTGGTACGAGCGGCGATTTCATAATGTTAGATATTTCTGCACCCGCTGCCGCCACCGCTATAGGCTCGCAGTGTGTTTGAGCACTAAGGCATAGGCATCTCGGATAACTCGTGCCAACACGAGAATAATCGGGCTAGTCTCGAGTTCCAGCTGATTTACTGCTCTCCAACGCACTATCTCGTGCCTAGTAGCAAAAGCCTATTTATCTGGATAATGTTGCAATGATACTGTACGTACATTTTCTTGAGAACATTTCAAGCCATATCGTCATATATTCAGATGTTAAAGAAATGTGACTCCAAATGGATACTTGCAACATTTAGGAGTTAACTAAATAAAGGCTGGTCTTCGGAGTGTCTTATCAAGTGACCGTAATCCTGGAACGTAAAGGGCTACTGAAGGACACCATGGATTTTAGTCAGAACGAGTCTGACAGTCCCTTTCGTCCCATTCTGGGTGGGGGGACTCATTTGATGATCTTCTATGAGTGAGTAGATATTTAAACTTCTCTAAATAGACGACATAGCAGATAAAAAACATTAAAGCCATATATTCACTAACAAGTCGATCTCCAAGAATAACCTGAGCCTATAAAGGTTCTTCTGAGGATGGGTGATCATCAATTACATACCGAGTTTTTTCTGTGCCTTGAAAATAATCTGAAACTGTCGGTCTCGTCCTCTCTTTTGTTTCGAATTGTTTAAATCCTGGGTGATGAGAAACAAACTCTCAGACTCTTACCGCCTTACCACAAACGCTTGTCTAAAAAATGTGTAAGTGCAAAACGACCCTTAAATCGACTTGAAATGTCGTTTTGACATTGACAGTTCTTTTAGACAAGTGTTCAACAGGGTTCCCTATCCTCTTCTAACCTTAATTGTCCGAGTCGGGGTGCCAGCAAGTCCCGAGCTGTATTTCCAGTTGCTCACTTAGTAATGTAGTCGCTCGTATCTACTAGAAAAGAATAAATATTACTATGCTAATAGTCATTAGGCCTACTAACGTTATGCGAATCAAATTTATGCCAAAACAAATTAGTCTTTAAGATGATTATGCCAAAATAAAATGTATGCCTAAAAAAATTATGCCAAAGTATTATTATGCAAAAACAAATTGTGCCAAAATCGTTATGCCGAAGTATATTAGGACAAAGAACATTATGCGAAAAGAAGGGATCCCGTTCAACAGATGTTTATCTTTCTTGTAGTAAGACGGTTACTGACTAAAGTCCACCATGTTCTTTCGGTTGTCCTTTGAGTTCTAGGACCACGGTATCCTGCTTAGACAGTCGCGCGACGCTTAGACAAAACCTTGGCCCTTACCAGGTCAGGTTCTTGTCATTATGACCTATAGTTAGACTAAATAACTTTGTAGCACTATTAATTCACAAACCGTTTCTTCACTTCATTAGTAACTCACTCCAAAGTGAATTTTAATGCGTCTTTTCTTCTCCCAGCGAACTGCCGACTTGTTGCGAGTAAAAAGTTTGACTTCTTTGTTAGTTACTGTTTTGCAATCAACGGCGTAGATGGTAATAATTAATAGATGCGGCAATTAATAGGGTGGTTTACCACATCAATCAATTGAAAGTTGTCTGTTTAGTCCGTCAGTTAGAGTATTGAAAAATAATGGACACGTATTTTTTTATTTCTTAAATCAATAGATATTGTCAAAGATAAAAAAGACTTGTGACGTCATGACGCATGTAAAATTATACCGACCGAGTGCCGTTCTGTGATTTTAGAAGAGTTGTACCTTCGTCAATTTTGGTTTACGTAACAATACAGAAAATATGGGTCAAATATTTTTTGATAATCTATTTTTCGGACTACTTTAAAAAAAAAACTATTCTATGAAAACCGCTTCATACACACAAACTATGTTGGCTTTTGTGTTGGTCTGTATTCCTGCAAAAATAGGGGAATACTTTAACTGGGGAAAAAATAAAATATCATTTCTTCTCTTTTTTGGAATCTTTTTGAAGGCTTCTTTTCCGGGAAATTTCTTACTCAATTATCATCTTTAATATTAGTAAATTCGTTGAATGAGTCCTTTCGCCCCGCGTGGTCCGGCCCGGAAGGGACTGTCAGACTCGTACTGACTAAAATTTACGGTGTTCTTTCAATAGCCCTTTACGTTCCAGGGTCAAGGTTACCTGCATAAACAGTCCCGCGACTCAATAACAAAAGAAGAAAGAAAGAAAAGAGATTTATTAACAACATGCTCAATTACAACAATAACTCGAGAATTAGATAAAAACCGCATAAGTTACGTGTTGTTATTAAATCACACTTACCAATACCTTCAGTCCCTGGACACCACTAACAATTTCTTCGATTCGGTTAAATAAGAAGTTGAGGCAGAACGGCGGGAACACAGTTGTTTTACTGGTTAAGTTGCTGATACTGTTTTTCCGCATCCCTTGAGTAAGCTAAGGTTACGCGAGTATTGAAAGCTATAGTTGACGACACGGTTGTCGCTGTGGCCGAGCAATCGACTGCTGCACAGCGTGTCGCGGGTTCGATCCCAAACATTTGTATGATCTGCAAGTATTTGTTCCGGGTCTGGGTGTGAGTATCTATGTTTATCAACGCACCCACGATACAGGTAGGAATTCTAGTGTGGGACAAAAAAAAATGATACGATACAAAACAAAACTGCAGGATTTGTTTGTAAACCTATTAGCTTTTTATTTTTATTTATGGATAGGCTCGCTTAAGGTTGTTGCTGCTCGCTGTACACATAAGGCGGCATTGCTGATTCGGCAGTATTAATAATTTTTAGTCGAACAACAAAACTAACACACAACAATTACTGCACTCGATCGGTTTCAATCGACTTTGCCGATCGGATAAGAATATGAAAACCTGACACGGTCTTTTCGAAATTCTGAACTTAGTATAAGCTACCTCTCTATCATAACCTTGTTATTTTATTGCTATATCCTTTCATCTCTTATCTATCGCTTGCACTGCACTATACCTCTGCCTTTAAGTGTGCACCAACTTGATCCATTTACGATACTAGTAAGTAATGGTTAAGTTGTAAGATACTTGTATCGATCAAATGTTTATTACCTACGGGGTTGAGTAAGAGTATTTACCATACGACATACATGTTAAGTAAACATAGCTATATGTTTAACCTTGCGTAGAATACGTAGTTCTTGTTAGTGTCGGGCATGACAGAAAGGAGGCCTTTTTTGTGTAGCAAACCATCAAATATATAAGTCCTCCTGCCCAGGGTTCAGAGTCAGGTATATACGGTCAGATTTGTAATACAAAAAACTGTACCCTGATAATTCAGTAATTTTTCGCATTTCAGGGCCGCGAAGCCCTTTGAAACAATCATGTGATTATATGATACAACAAAGTACCTGAATTCACAGGAAGATAGCGCTACTTAAAACCTATAATAAAAAGAAAGGAATCAGGTATGCAAAGCACCCTAATTTGTGTGGTAAATGAAATGATTCTCCAACTCTAATTAGAACTGAAGACTGTGAGACTTGACTGACTAAAACTTTTCTGCCTCTTCAGTAGTTCGCAATGTTTTCAAAGTGAAACATAAAATAAGCCGATCACACTATGACCATCAACAAGAAAACTTTGTTTTTAAAACGTTATACAAGACCTCTGTCGATGAAGCCAACTATCTACTCTTTCCCGGAATATAGTCTGATATCTCCAGAGACTAGTGGATACTAAATCGAGTGAAAAATACATTTCCACAGAGCTAAGGTATCATATAACGGGTTAACAAGTAACTCGATGCGCTGCATAGCACTTTACGAGTGCTATCACTGCTGTAATAGGTTATTCAAGTATGGCTGTCATGAGTTAACCCTTTAGAGTTGCTCTTCTGAAGATAACTCCCCTTACCTTTGCATTTCAATTTAATTCCCAGTTTTTATTTTGTTTTCGTCCTAAATTATTTTTTGTTTAGAGTTAAAAGGCAATAGGCACGAGTAGGTGACGTAAACATATAGTAAGTACTCATATTTTTGGCTGTATTGGTATTTTTGGCAAAATGTATAATTTTCCCTCAATCTGTAAAATTTCTTTAATATAGATTTTCAATATTATCACAATAATATAATAATCAATATCATCATCATGATCCTGCTGGCATCTGTACCTACCTAAAAATAAATTCCTTATGACAATATTGACCTCCTATCCATTAGACATGTATCCTGCCACTGCCTGTCTTGTCCTCCTGTACTTATTGTTAGCACGATACGTAAGCCGCATGAATATTGACGGCTGAGCTAGTTTCCACACAGAGTGGGTGCTTAGAGATGGACGACGAGAATGCCGACCTAGGAGTGGGTTCGAGACGACCTGGACTTTGCACCTCAGACAGGTGTTGAACAAGATCTCTTGGAAAAAAATGCGGGAAGGACCTTTGCCCAGCAGTGGGCCAGTGTAGGATAGAAAAAGCCCGCCTACTTAACTTACATCTATGCCTTCAGTAACCTAAATTCTCGTTTAATTTAAAATAAATGTACATAGTAACAACGCCACGGGCCTTAATACCTCTCTTACAAGTAGGTATGGCTACACAAATATGCCTGTCTAACGCAGATTAATTATGAACTGAAATAAAAATGTTTGAAGAAAACCCGCTTTCTTGAAAAACTGGAGATCAAAGGCTTTGCTAATAAAGATTGAATGAACGTTATGATATGAAGTAGTTGGGGATGATTAATGCTTCTTTGGCAGACTTATTAATTACTTCAAAGCTATGCTATTCTAAATAAGAAATCACATCGCTAGACTCTACGCGATTTGCTCTGCGACGCGAAGGCTTTGAGATCGTCCAATCGCAAAGCACGAGTGTTCTCCGTTCGCGCCGCACGATTGTTTTATGACTCTGTCAGTAGCTTAGAGCATTTTGTTTTTTTTTTTACGTGGTAAAATCATCAAATGAGTCCTCCCACCCAGGGCAGGGCGGGAGGGACTGTCAGACTTGTACTGACTAAAATCCACGGTGTCCTTCAATAGCCGTTTACGTACCGGGGTCACGGTAATTCGTGAGTCACGCGACCCCGGCTGGCTTTGGCCCTCTACAGGCCCCGTCACTATGCTGACACTCTTTGAGGCGCGCGTGGAACACAACGCGCCGTCGACCCGGGCATGGTCCATGGTCGGACAGCAAGTCGCCCATTACTCGCCGCCCGCATGCCCGCACCTACGGTGGCCGAAGATCGCCTTGGGCGTCTACCACTGCGGCTGGGGTGGAGGGAGGACGCTGTCCTCTCCCTCAGGCGGCCCGCCTCCTCCTTCGCGAGCATGATAGGTAACAAAAACATTGACGAGTGCGTTTGTATTTTTTTTTAGTTCACTAGAAGCCAACTTCGAACACAACAATACAATCCTGTAACCGTCGTACGTAACTCGAGTAACACATCGATACTACAGAATATAATATAATAGTACTACGTCGATACTAAATGTTTAAACGATTCCGAGTATCGATACTCCACACATCGATCATCTAGAGAGTAACGATACCATAAAATTGTGCATATCGTTATCGCAAGGCTGTTAAAATTGAAATAACTGGGAACGTAAAAATGGCGGCAATACGCGTCCTTGCCGCCATCATGCGCCATATTGTGTTCTATTCGATACATACTACTTGCGACCAAAATAATTGTATTTTATTTGTATAAAGTATAAATTAAAAAAAAAAAGTTAGAACTTTTTTTATTATTTATATTAAATACGTGCGATGCTATATAACCAAAACGCGCCTGTCAAAAACTTAGTATTATGCAGTTCAACTATAAAGGAGATCAGAGTTGACAAATGGAGATCATTGACAGTCTCCTTCGCCAACTTCGAACGCCTAGTAATTGAAATACATATAAAGTTCCAATTCTGAAAATATACAACATTTTTTTTATTGTTTATTGACACAAATCACGTCAAACACACTTTAACCATATTTTTTTTAAATAATTATAATAATATTATTTCACATCGTATGCATAAAATATACGTGCGAGCGACCGGTTTACTTTACCAAAAAAATCCTATCACATCACAAAGGTTTTTTTTTCGTCATATCCATGCATTTAAATTTCGAACAAAATTCGTTCTAAAAAACTAGAGATGTAACCGTACTTCAACCGAACACCCACCCGACCTTAAACAATTCGATTTCAATAACGCATTGTAATCGATTCAAACCACGACCGAACAGTCAATTTGCATGAATGAAATCGATTGGGAATGTCTAAAGTCCTGTCCGATGGATGTCGGGGTGAAAATGGCGCGAAAAAGAAACTGTTACTTACGCAGTGTAGTGTGGGTACCTAGACTTGCTAGTGTTGCTAGATTTTTAGGTCGATTCCCTAAGACATCTGAGCTGAGAAACTAAAGTACAAAAATATCAAATAGCAATCTATCAAATCCTTAATCATTGTTGAAGATTTCGTTTTTATTGCTGTTTTCCATACGTACCTTTTTAGAAGAGCAAATCAGTAAATCAAATAAAAAGAACATTGCGATTTTAACAGTGAATCTGGAAATCGAAATGTCTCGCTACCCACATCAAATAACAATGATTGACATTTAGAAACGCCTTAACTACCCATCAGAAAGAGCATTGCAATTCCCAATTTATTCCGACCCAAAGAAAATGGTACATACATTTAGGGATATTTCAAAATTCGTTGCGTTAACCCTCAGCCGTCCGATCGTCGGACATTTAGACAGATCCCTGATTGGGTTCTCTGTATTTTCTGCTTTGTACAGATGGACAAAAGCGGCACGAAGAAAACTGGAGCTGCCAGGTATCGGCGGCGTGAAGCGTTTCAATGGAAATTGTGTTTCTATTCTCTCGGGAGTCGCGTACTAATTTCAATGGTTCGTGCCATGTTCGTGCTTACATTTGCGGTAACGTTTGATGTATATTAGACGGGGCATTTTGTTTAGTATTCTTATTTCATTCTGCGCGAGAACTTGCCTGTGTAGGATTGTGCTTATTATTATTTAGTATTCACTGAGAATAGGGGCTAAGGAATTTGTGAACATGCATCTACGGTGTCTTCCATGAAAATGCATTGTAATCAATATATTATTATTACATTGTACTATTTTCATTCAATAGCACACGTTTTGTAAGCTCACAAGAAATTTTGAAAGTCCTGTTGTTATATTATTGAATGTAATATAAAATACTATAATTATTATAATTGCATTGTGTGACTGCCTCATTAAAAATAATACGTTCATAATCTAATTTCTGAAAAAGGGGAAGTCTGTTACCTTGCCTCTTTGAAATTAGATAATAATTCCATTTTTAAAGATTGTTCCTATTGTCTTTAGTACTTATTTTCATTTTAAAATAACAATACAATACAATTTATCATACATTACACAATGAACCGCAAGTCCGTAACATTAAAGAAATGAAACTCGTTAATTACAGGATAATGGAGTGGTCCTTAATTATTAATTAATTATCGGTACACGTCGTTTGCAGGGTTGGGACACAATGGCCCAGTCATTTGCGATGAGTGTTCATTGTTGTTGCTGAAAAGATTTCCGCGCCCGAAAGAGAGGGAAATGATTAATAGTTCCCGATAATTGAACTATTCGAGTGGTATCGATTAGGAAGGATCGATTAGCGATTGTTTCCCCGCACTATGGGGACAATTGCAACGAACAATGGTTTTTTACTTTTTTGTCGTAAATGTCGTAGCCTTTGCGGACAATAGTTTTTTGTTTAGGTAAATGACAGCGGTTTTTTATTGGGAACTTCGTTGATTGGGGTTTTGGGTTTCATTAATCAATAAAAGAAGCATTTACGTTCTGTAATAGTAGAACATTTTCCTTTTAGAAGAAGACTAACTGAGGACTTACACATTAAATAATATTCTATGTGCAGGTCCTACCTGATACAAAAGTCACCATTTTATTGTATTGAAACCGAAAACTCTAATAGGCGTGTGGCTTCGGTCGCGGGACTAACGAATACCATGACCACGATACGTAAGGGACACCGTGGATTTTAGTCAGTACAAGTCTAACAGTCCCTCCTGTCCTGCCCTGGGTGAGAGGACTCATTCATGATTTTAACACGGTAAAAAAAAAGGATATTTCACTTCAGATGGAATTTTTGTACTTTGTTGAAAACGCCCCTTGTCAACGTTATGATGTTATTTGTCTTGTTTGTCCCATAGCATTATGTACCTTTTCAGAAAAGGACTGACGTTTGCTAACCCTCTAGAGGTTCTTTATAACAGACCCACAATCGTATTTAACTTTCCCCATCTACATGGAAAAGTGAGGCATCCAAATCTGCCAAGGGTAATAAACAGATACAAAATTCAGAACTGCCAACATTCCAAATCGAAAACTCCCAAATTCAAATTCGATAATAAGCCAGTCATCATTATTATAACGGAGTTAGTCACACTCCCCCGCTGAGTATTATCGTGGACCGAAACATTTCACGGGCCACCACACACAGTAATGTAAACCCCGAAAACTTATTGAATAGGAAATCAGGGATCCAATAAAATGCTGTCAAACCCAACGTATGTGATGAGACAGGTGTACAAACGTAATCTTTACTTTTTTGTTGGTATGACATGGGTGCGGATTATTGTGGCTATTTTTAGATTTTATCTTCATTTCTAGAAAATTGATTGCTTATACCTATCGTGCTGGAGAATACTGTCGTGCAAAATACTATTACATACTGTAAATCAGTTATTACTCTGTAATTATTTAAAAACACGGAATATAGATAAGTAACCAAAGGTTTATTCTTAAACGTTGATTAAATTCAAGATAATAGAAAGTCAAAGATAGAAAAGGCCATTTCTATCTTTGAATTTAGCTAAGCAGACATCAGTCATTGCTAATCTTTATGTTTCGTTTAAGAATAAACTCCAGTTATCGAATTTTGATAGTATCTACTATCTATTAAAAACAACAGGATTAGGTATGTACCTAGTACCTGTGGGTAGTGGTAAAGAAGTATGAAAATAAAATAAATTAATGTAGTCTTTCATTATCATTCAGTATTTAAATAACTCAGTTTCACGTTTTCATAACGAACTTTCCTAATTGTTATAAGTTTTTATTTTGTTTTTTTCATTTAAGAGAGATTATCGCCCTATAAGCTCGCAGCACAAGTGCTGCAGCAAAGTGCTGCAGCAGGAGTCCATTCATATGAATGTCCACAGATTTATAGCATGGACGGGACCTTCCCTAGCCAAATGAAATTGCTAAAAACAATCAAAAAACCATCTATCTCTTTTTTTTACATTACCATTAGGCATTCTCTATGTTTTACAGTGAAGAGAAAAATAGTCATATGATTGTTTGTCCTTTTCTCTAGAGTATGGTCATTTTAGACAGTTAAAAATAGATGTAGTGCTCAGTCCACGCTTTATGTCTATGCGACCGCCAGATGTAAACTCCCCATTTCTGTTGAATAATGTTGCAAGAATAAACATTAACTACAGAAATAACAGTGTACACACACTGGCTGGGAATACTTCATTGTAACGTTTAGACCTATTTGTCATATTTTTATTATAGTATAGTAGCGTAATATGTATTATGGTGAAACTAAGTTAGTGCAAGACTAATTTTACATTTTTTTTTTTCTAAATTGAGAAATGAGTAGATTTTTATGTTATTTGTTTTGGCAACTAGTTGAATTGGTGTCACATGTGTCAGAACCTGCTGTCACAATCATTGTCACTGTCAAAAGCATGCGAAAGATTCAGAACTCAAGAATGTAGAGCAACGAAAGTTAAAATGATTGGGTATCCCGTTAGATCTTGTATTCGTGTCTTAGAAGTGTTTACAATCACCGCACGTACAGACCACTGCCTTCTATAGCCGACATTAAACATGGACGACTATATTAACGTTATAGATTTTATATTTTTAAACCTTGCATTCGCAGTAACATTTACCGGTGTTATTATTAATAATTTTGAGAAATATGTTCCTGCTTTTATTATAAAAGGGTACAGGTATGGAAGCTTCGCCTACCAGGGCGATGATGCCAATTTCCTGCAAGTTATAGAGATACCAAAGGCGTATTATAGACATTTTTATTTATTTTCGACCTTATTTAGTGCTTCTATGTTGTCCTACATGTTTGTGGTATATTTCTTCGGGATAACTGTTAGTTTTCCTGTTCATTTCGTGTTGAAAGTGCTGCTACAGGAAAATGAGCCTTCTGGTGAGTGATCATACATGCTAAAATTAATTTTTGTGTAGTTGAATTATGTGTATACTATATGTATTACTTTTTAGTTTGAGAAACAACTCTACCCACAGATGAGAAAGGAAACCATGTTATATCCCTTCACTTGTTAAATATTATGTCAAGGCTAATAAGAATGCAATACTACACTTTACTTACACACATAATTGCTTAACAATTTATTCTTAACTTTTACTATTTTTCCTACATACATCAACCTCAGAATTGGGACATAGCACACTTTAAATTGTAACAGTACTTATACCTTAATGAGTTAAATATTATTATCATTCCAAAAGAAAGTAGGTCTTACATAAATTAACACTAATTTATGTCTAAAAATAAATTAGTATCACTTTCTATTATTATTATTTAATTTCCGTTTTTTGTAATTGGCATAATGTCTAGAATTTTTGTTATTATTTTGTTAACTTTCTCAGTCTTGTCAACTGTGAATTTACCTTGAAGGAAATAAATAAATGAGTAACAATACATTAAAAAAAAATTGATTATGAATTATTTAAAGTCTCCTTATTGTTAAATGTAGATCTTATTTCATGACTTGATATCCAGAATTAACATCTTTTTTTACTTTGTAAAATCATTACATCAACATCTAGATCCTAAGGAACTCTCAAAGTTGCAACAGACATCAATATGCAAAGCTTGTACTGTAGACTGTTTGTATTCAGTGACAGTTAAGGCCCCTAACACTTGGTATAATAGCAGTCACTATGTTACATATATATATCACAACTACATGCATTGCTCATCTATTTTAATAGTACCTACTTCAAAATATGATTTAACAAAATATTTTTTTTAAATGAAGTTGCATTCTTTGTATGTTTAAATCCTACTTATTTTTATGTTGTGGAGTTGAAGTATATTACATATTATTTTTATAAAAATGTTTATGCAAATCTCAGTATCATGGAGTCCCAGACTTTCAGAGGGTGTGAAAGGAGGAATCAATTTAAATGTTGTATTACACATACTTTACACAAAATCTGAATAACTGTTAGTTACAAACTTTAAATAAATTTTGGTAAGTAACTAGGACAATCGGTGCCCATCATTATATGACCCATATTATATACGGCATAATAATGTTAGTGGGTCAAGTAACGTTAGCCACAAAAAGAAAGTATAGTCATTTTTCTTCTGTAACTATTCACATCAATGTGAGTAAAGGGGCATGTCCTAAAACCAAAAAGTTTTAACACTTATGACATTTACCAACTTGCACTGGACCATGGGATTTTGATGTGGCACAGAGGTAGATTAAAGTCGGGATTCACACACAGGAGACTTTTTATTCCAGTAGTGTAATCCCCTGGGAAAATTAACAAAGTTCAGGCAGGAGAAGCGTCATAAGCTAGTTTAATATAAAGCTTATCTGTTCTTCTACTAATAAATTATTTTACTTCCTTTTCAGTATCGGTAACAGCAGCCCTCATAGCAATGACTCTACTCACAATACAATGCACAAGGCGGCTGTATGAAACTTACTACCTGCAAGTATTTGCCAAAGCCAGCAAGATGAACCTGAGCCACTACCTCGCAGGGATCATACATTACTTCGCCTGTATCATTGCTGTTGTTGGACAAGCACCCCTGTTTTGTGGTGAGTAGAAATGATACTACTATTAGAACTTTTAGGTTTCGGCCAGTCGTTTTTCGGTCAGTCCGTCGCGCGTACGAATATACATATTATATGTAAATATATACTTACATACATATTTGTTCTATATACCACCATACTGCAACGCTGTCGTCAGCAACGCGTACTACGTTGTTTTTTCTAACAAAGTATTTTTTCAATTCGCTTCTGACGCGAAAGCGCCTGGAGCATTTTTTGTTTTCCGATAGTATTATTCCATTTTGGATTTTTGGTTAGTAAAAAATGTACTCTGATTTCTGTTAACAGTTAAAGTTGCATCAAGTTGAATTTATAGCACCATGAGTCAAAATGGACTGAAAGTAAAAAAATCTTTCAAAATTAACATAATTATAAACATTTGATCGATCTTTATGTAACATTTTCAGGCTGACATTTTTAAGAGCAGTGCAAATAATTTTCGAGTTATTCTCGCCGAAACCGCTGGCAGCAGCTGGCTAATCATCTTCTTATCCTTACAGGCAACCAACATCCAGACACGATAAAATGGAACGATCTCCGCACAACTATCCTAGCTATTCCCTGCACAGTCATATTCCTGATCACATGGTACGAACAGTTGCAGACCAATATCATCTTTGCGAACTTGCGCAAAGACAAGAAGTCAGGCGAAGTAGTGACTGAGGAACATAAGATACCACATGGTAGAATGTTCGAGTATGTTTCGAGTCCGCATAGGATGTGTGAGATTGTGCTGTATACGATTTTACTGATGCTCGTGCCGACCAAGACTTTCTTCTGCATTTACTTATGGGTTTTGGGTAACCAGGTAAATGATTTTATACTATACCAAAAAACATGTAGCCAACTAGTGATTGTGACTTATCATTAGTAGTTTTTTTGTTTATTTAAATAAAATACAACTGCATATTATTTACACGGTTGACGCAGTGGATGAACGTTCTAGTGCTGCGCTCCGTGTCGCGAGTTCGATTCCCGCGCGGAGAAAATATTTGTATGAACTAGAAGTAGAATATACAGGATTTGTTCCTAGTGTGGTACATTTTAAAAAACGTCCGAAAGACCAAATTATTTGTAAAAGAAGTAAATTAAATTGATTAAAGAAATTAATTAGTAATTTAGGAAGTAATAAACAATGTTTATTTATCCGATGGAAATTGTATTGTTTTTACAAATTGATAATACATGAGTAATTATCGATAGTTTGCACCAATTTATGATGAAATTATGAATATGTAGCCATTGACTCATGTTTTATTACTCTTTACAATGTTAAAATCCATATTTGATAGCTAAGTAATAACAGCTGCAACTCATAACATGAATAAGTATTGTTTTATCGATCGTTATCTGCCTAGCCTTTGCAAACTATGTTGGGGTCTGCTTCCAGTCTCCGAATACAGCTAAATATCAGTATTTTACGTGGAGTGACTAGGCCTACCTGGCCACCAGAACCCTGTAATAGAAGATACCCCTTAGTAAGACTGGTTGTCAGGTTTTCAAGTTTCTGACTAATAGTAATGACTGTCCAAGTATCTTCAAATGACAACCGGGGCCAATGGCTTAACGTGCTTTCCAAAGCTATCTCACTATGATTGATGGAAACCCATGCACACTGCACAGACCAACCTCGGCTTAACCTTAAAGTTTGATCGGTGTATCTTACATTTCGTTTAAATTGTATTGTTTCCATTCCAGATCCAAACCGCGATCCAGGCCCATGAGTGGTACAAGAAGTCTTTTGAAAAGTACCCGACCAACAGATATGCGGTTTTCCCGCGGATTTTGTAGTTTGGCGCGCGAATTTAAGTTTAGAAGACTGAGCATTTATTTTTAAATTATTTATTGGAGTAGAAATTAAGATAAAAAGTGTCGGGAGTATTTACAAAAATTATAATTATATTTAATATTTCAAGGGGCATCAAAGAATTCATTCATTGTTGGTTCTAGACCTCGCCTTAGGTAAGCCAGAGAGGCTAAATAAAAATGTAGATTTTATTGACAAATTAAAATATATTTTTTTTTAATTTTATCCGTAATTTTTTTAATAATTACCTTGAAGTACCAAACTGCATTGGGCCCTCTAGTTAAAGGGAGCTTTATAGGCTAGTAATTCTAGATTATTTTCAATTGCGAAAAAAAAACAGTAATAAATAGAAACAAGTTTATTGACCAACTGAGAAACAAATACGGACATCCATTATGTAAATACAATTGCACACACACTTCGACTTGATGCGTCGGTCTTACTTAGAAATAATATACTAACTCCTCACTTGAAAAGGAAGCTGAAACAAAACATATTATCATTAGTTTTAAAAAATAACTGGTTTTATTTATATGCCTCTTTTCTAAAATGAGGCTATTTAAGCGAATATGAAGCGAAACTTTCATATCTTTTCAACATTCTTCATAATCCCGCATATCCTTCATATCTTCGTGAGCGATTTACTTACGCTCGTCCCAGCGATGCTCTTTGTAGATCACACCTTAAATCCATCCTCATAAAACGAGCTATTATTCCTATTCCTTCTCTGTCCATGCTGTAAGATTGTGGAATTCGCTTCCGCCTAGTATTAGAGACTCGACATCCATTTCTGTCTTTAAAAATAGAGTCAAAGAGCATTATCTTTCCTCTCAATAGCGACACATTTATTTATATACATTTTAGAATTTTTGTATCTATATAAGTACTCATATATTATTTACTAGCGACCGGCCCCGGCTTCGCACGGGTGGACATTTATTTTTTAAGCTCTCTGAAAAAAAAAATCCGGGATAAAATATAGCCTATACGGATTCGGAAGAATCCCTCTAAGTAATGGTAAAAGAAATTTTGAAATCGGTCCAGTAGTTTTTGAGCCTATTCAATACAAACATACAAAAATACAAAGGTTTCCTCTTTATAATATTAGTATAGAAGTATAGATAGTATAGAAGTATAGATAATTTATATGTGTACTAATATTGATTTAGGTATACATTCATTTTTATCTCATTTTATTTTCTTGTTCTCGCACACTACTGTCTACATTTCGTTTTTCACTCTTCCTGTCGCGGGTCTGCTGGTAGAAATTTCTATTGAAATAAGCAGTGCCTTTGTACTTTTAAGTTTTTGTATGTCCTTTATTTTATATTGTGTGTACATAAATGATTAAATAAATAAATCAAATAAATCTCTTGTATAAAACAAATGAATGCTTTATACGGTTGTAATGATAGTAAATTCTGCAATAACTTTCTCGTACCTACAAAATAATAATACTAATATAAAAAGAAAAACGTGCGAGTCGGTCTCTGGCTATCGCGCAAGAAGGATATATTCGGTATTTGTTATTAAAGCGGTTCCAGAAATAACAACAGACGGATCATAAAATACACCCCACTGACAATCAGATAGATCGCAGAGACATTATTAGGGCCCTGTTGGTTACCCTTCGGGCACGGAACCCTAAAAAGTACGACACATCGCAATTCAACTCAAAATAATTCGTCGAACCGCAGCCATAATAAGTTACCCATTTCAAAGTGTAGATCTCTATGGAGAAGAAAAGGTAAGATACTCCATAGTCCTTACGTACCTATAAGGATACCCTTGCGTCTTAGCTCTGAACACAGACAGCAGCAATGAGAAGAACACGCAGACCAGGATCAGACCCACGATGGACTGGAACCGCCGACGCTTGCCCTCAGCCGCGGTTCGCACAACCTCCGTATTCTTGACACCACCAGCCGCTTCAATCATAAGTATCATACCCACAACCACTGCGCCATCTGATACGGTTGTTCAGGAAAAATACTGGATTTATTGTGAAAATAATCTTTTTTGATAGGTTGTTGCTTAGCTACTGCTTCGCAGTGAACCCAGGACAAAAGAAATTATCATCTTCAGCTTCATGATAACATATTTAATTTCCTATATTACTTATGCAGTAAGGTGTACCGCTAGGATGAATGCTAGGTCCGGTTCTAATTTAGTTTTTGTATTGTAAATAATGTTTAAATTTTCAATTAAAAGAATGTTTAATAAATAGATGTATATTTTATGTTTTCATTAATAGTGCTACTTTTGTATTTCGCCTCCGCCATTAGAATCCATGTCTGGCTCAGGGCGTAGATCGTATTTAAACCATTTTTCTAGTCTTTTCGTTTCCTCCAGAGGCGTAAATGTTCTCATTGTTCCTGTCATCCGCTTCGTCATTGGTTTTGTTTCAACGACTCCGGGTTTCAATGTCGTTGTAGGTAACTGATTGAGAGCTTTCGTCCTGTTAACGTGATTAATCTTTTTTATTACAGCAACCTACGGTCTAAACAGTCGTCCGACTAGTTTATGATGCATTCCAGATTTTTTGGGGCCATAAACTTTAAAATAGTTCAACCTGTCATAACTAAAACGTTACATTTTATTTATTAAATAACATTTCCACAATTTGCCGCTGAAAAAGAAAAGCCTAAAACTAGTGTTTTTAAAAAGGATACTCAATACAGCTACAATATAGCTCTCTAAAACAAACTGGCCATGGGAACCTCCATTAATATAAACGGGTCCGTTCTTAGTTCTATGGAAGAATGGTGGGCCCCTAATGTGGTTCCACATTTGGCCAGACACAAGAGCAAAACAGAAGAAGACTGCACAAACTGCCCACATTTGTTTGTTGTATAGAAACTCAAGGTTGTTCCTCCGAAGGTACAGGAAACCAGCTACGAGGATGAATAGCATCGAGAATGCCACGAAGCCGGAGTAGTTAGGTGGACGGAAAACTCGGATCTGAAAAGAATAATAAAGTTTATGTTGATGTTGTGAGAAAAGGAGTGGCTAAAAGATCACTAAAGGACTGAAACTTTTAACGGTATCGATTTGAGCCGGTTGGAAAAAGCCTAACCTATGCTCATGCAATTGAGCCTATTTTCGGATATGACAACGATTACGCTATGCGCTACTCGACATTGTTAATTATTTATAATTTTATTTAATTGTCTTTTTTTATATGAATTTCCCACGGACACTTTACTTGCTACATCGTTCTCACATAATGTACCATCTCAAGTTGAATGATGTTACAAAGGTTCTGTTATAATTTTGGCGATTGAAAAAGAATGTCCATGGAGTTTCTTGCCCGTTCTTTTCCATAGAGATCTACGCTTTGGAATGGGCACCTACAGTACTTGCACAGTTTTTATGTCTTGTGACTGGGACTGTAGCACCGTAACTATTTTTAAACGATTTTATTTTACTTTTGTCTCTTGACAATTCAAAAGTTCCTGTAACTGGCCTACTTAAAATAATGATTTGATTTTTGATTTTTTGTGTATTTAATAAATATAGGATACTTTCCTTTGGACACGCCCACAACATCGTGAACCTAACTTGTAATATTGATTGGTGTTGTGACATTATTACCTTCATTTTCGACACCATATTAAGTATTTATTAGAATAAATTTCACAAAAATTAAATAACTATTATACTCTAAGAATAATTCAGCTTATTCAGGCTGCTGCATGTATTGTACAGAGATGACAATAAATGCATATAATGGCCTTACAATCTATGAGCAATTAAATAAAGCATTATAGAGGTATATTGTACTGAAAATACAATTACTACCACTATTAATTACAGATATATTTTTGATAAAAAATTGCGTTTTTTTTTTAAATCTTTTTTGTTTTGCTATAATAGCCAAAGATAAATTATGTCGTTGACAAACTTCCGGCATAACTTTTATAAACGTAAGTAACGTTATTCTTCGTGAAATAGTCAAACAGCATAAAAAGGGGGTTTGAAGATTTTCGTATGAAGAGTGTCCCTAACCCCGGGGTCGACGGCGCGTTGTGTTCCACGCGCGCCTCAAGGAGTGTCAGCATAGTGACGGGGCCTGTAGAGGGCCAAAGCCTGCCAGGGTCGCGGGATTTACGAATTACCGTGACGCCGGTACGTAAAGGGCTAGTGAAGGACACCGTGGATTTTAGTCAGTACAAGTCTAATAGTCCCTCCCGCTCTGCCCTGGGTGGAAGGACTCATTTGATGATTTTACAACGAAAAAAAAAAAGTGTCCCTAACGGTCGCCCACCATTTTTTATTCGGTATCTCGGTGCACAATGAAAGTCAAATAGATAGAGGACAATAATCGAAGTAGGATTTACCATTGTTGGCAAATTAAAAAAAATGATTTTTTACAATGGACACTACTCCATGGAGCGAAGTAGCTAGCCTAGAAGTCTTCTAGAGACTGCCTTGTCTTTTCAGAACAGAATTTAAAGGCAAATAACGTGATTCTTATTTATATTTCGCCTGCGTCTGTAATTTGACTCCGCGCGAGCAGGAACTTGCGTCCTTCTGGATAAGTACTCCAGACACTTAACCAACTAAGCTATCGCTGCCCTGCCTGGATTCTTGTAGTTCATTTTTATAAGCTTTACGATTCGCGACCCAGGCGTTAACGCGTATAAAATATTTAAAATTCGTCTGTAGTATTGGTTTATTTAACCTGGTTAGTAAGTAATCTGGAGTAGTTTTTTCTTTAAGTTGTAGTGAATATTCGCTCTACCTAAATAGTAATTTCCAATCTCTAGATCAGTTGTGGCCCAGTAGTTTCGGCCCCGACTTACAAGTGACGTGGGTTCGACCCAGCCTAGTGTATTACTTTGTGTAATTTATTTCATCACACCTGCTCTCAAAACTACTAGTTGTTCTGAGCTTGGGTGTTTCTGTTTGTAAACACACCCACATCTCTGATATTGGTTGTGAGCAAAATAAAAAATATGTCTGATTACCTGAACATCAGTTCTATCTTGAATCCACTTGGAGATAGCTTCTGCATGTATTCCAGCTCTCTCAAAGTCCATTGAGTCAGCTGGTTTAGGCTTGCCTTTAGCTGGGAAGTGCATAATCACTGGAGCTGTATTTAGACGTAGCTGAAAACATTTTTAATAACGTAGATATAGTGATGGTATATTTTTGACTACATCTACTAACCCATACTAATATTGTGAATTAGGCTCATATCTCAACAGACGAAAATTATAAACTGGTACTTGACAGTAGAAAGTAAAATTTGATTAAGCTAGAAAACATTCATAAACAAAAATACTCACCATTTGGAAGATCTCAGATCCCTCATCAAAATCAACCATGCCGAAGAACAGCTTATTATTATAAGCTGGTGAGAACCTGAACGAGTTAGCTACGATAAGGTACTCATCATACACATGCTGGCAGATAGCACATCGACGAGATGGTGCCATTGCAGTGAACATTATGACGAAAGAGTAATCTCTTGGTGGAGATTTCACATATTCCTTAAATTTATTTAGGTTTAAAGATACTATTGACTTTTTTGCTGTTAAATCTGTTAACTGCTGCACTTTATCTTCAAGCTGGAATGAGAATAAGTAATATACAGTTAGTGAATTTTCTGTAGTTGTATTTTTTTAACATTTCATATTGTCATTTCACGCCTAGTCTTTCCATACACATATATTTTAAGGTCAGCTACTAATCTAATCACGGAGAATTTGTTTGTAATGGTTACCCATATGTGAATTGACCTTGGCAATGCAGGTTAACCTTGAAGAATGATCCAAGTTGCTGTTATTATTTAACCACTAACTTACTTCTGCATACTATTTTGAAAATAGCAGGAAGTTACTGGATGTAAACGACAAATGACAGTTAAATGGAGGAAACCTATAACCAAAAGGAAACAATACAACTTAAATAAAAATGTTACTTCTAAAGCTTGAATGGCTTTTTTATATTGAGTTGTAATACCTTATCCATTTACTACACATACTTACTTCAAAGATCTGTAGGCTTTTCTGTAGAAATAACAAGTTTTTAGTTAGCTTTTTTTTCATGTTGTTTCTCTTGCCAGAGCCTCATTAGGCAACCGTGTAAGCTGACCTAAATATCGTGTTTCTGGTATTAAATACTTATAGAATCTCTTTTCCCTAAATCGTTGGCCACTCTAATTAGGGTTTGCAGTAGGTATTATAAATAACATAATTTGGCTATACATATAACCACGATTGTGAAGAGGAATTTTAGGAGCTCCCTAACGAGTGTTGAAATGAAATTAAATAGCATTATTTGCTTTGATTAAGTAAAAAGAAAACATGAAAACGCCGGTCGGTATTCACTCCAACTTACCCCTTTTCCTCGCGTTTGAGCTGATCCTTCATAATAGGTAAGAATTGTTGTTATTAATAAAATAAGCTTAAACTTCATTTTTATTAAGCTATTAGTAAAAACCACAAAATAATGAGAAAACTATTGAAATCAGTAAATTAGACTTGACGTTTGCCACCTCGGTTCAAACGTCAACGTCAAAAATGTATGACGTGTACTTTGCAATTTGTTTATAGAGCACGTTTTAAACAAGTTCTAATTTTAATTTAAATGAACTATATCTTAGAAGTTTTCCAAAAATAACAATAATTATGAGAGTGCCGCCAAATGTTCACGAAACGATAGAATTTATGAATTACTACTGTCCTGCCTTGACGATAGAAAAGACACCCCCGCACAGGCTAGGTTCGCGTTACACAAATTGGTGATAGATACTAAATTTTTTACACAAAGAAACTAGCGCCGCGTCAAGAGTTCAGTCGTGGTGCGGACTCTACTATCAAAAATTGGCATCTTACTAGTACAGTGGCTTTAGCCATATTTAACCTTTTCGCCGCCAACGTACACAAAACGCAATGCCTCGCCCAGCGCCAAGCTATAAATGTATAACTAAATGTACAGTAAACAGTAGTGATGGGGATATCGTTATATCGATGAATATAATTTGTACGCGTAAAGTTAAGATTTAAAGTTGATTTTATGAATATAAATAAAAACTGATTAAATATTTCCAGATTTGTTTTATTTCACAGTATCCTTAATAAGAAAAAACAGTATAATTTATGAATATCAAAGAAACTAATACATAACTCAATTAGAACTATAAGGAATGGGGTACATCACTATTTGTTTCGTGATCTCATTCTTTAACTTCATATCAAGTTATTGGCACTGAGGTCACGTTGAATTCGATTCTGATCAGGGATGGGTCTATGGTCTTTCTTTCTTCTATTTTTGTTTATTCCTGTGTTTTTTTAATAACTTCAGTCAACGTTTTTTACCGTAGGTATCTAAGTGGCAGAATTTTGAATTGTTTTTTGAAATGGAAAGTAAGTATATATTTAAATTCTATCACGCTGAGTGATGAAGAAGATAACTAAGTTCATATTTTATTGACCTCAAAATGTTTTCGATATTCGTAACTTTCTGTATTTATAAATATTTCAATGGTGAAATCAACATTTCACGGCACATCACTGGCCAACTTGATATGAAGTGATTGGCGTTCTGAGGAAAGAAACAAAATTCGGAGTTTCTGTTTTTGCCGATTTTAGGACAAACTAGGGCTTATTTTGTGTAGAAAAAAAAAACAGGGTAGTAGATAGTGCTATCTTAAATAATAAAATGAAACAAAGCTTTTAATTACAGTAAATTTATTTTAATAAATGAATAACTTCTATAGAAGTTGTGGCGCTGGTGGCACGAAAATCCCGAACTTCTATAGAAGTGCTTGGCGGTGAAAAGGTTAAGCTGTCATGGGTTCAATGCTATGGATTCGATTACTTTCCAAGTTTGTTTGACGTTATTTCCGGCCATTTTTAATTCTATATTTTCGTAGTTGCTTTTAACTTTATGAATAATATTTTTACAAAAATTCCTATACCTAGTAAAGACAACTTGCAATTCTGGATTGTTTTTCGCAGACGTTCCCTGTGCCTAATGCACCTCAATAATCCAGGCGTTATCCACGGTTTAATTATTCTTTTGCGATGGCTAGTTCGTTTTGTAGCGGAGTTTTTGAGCATGGTATTTGTTAAAATATGTATTAACCTATCAACAAGGGCAATATGTACGTTGTCACAGCTTGGCAAAAAAGAGTAGAAAATCGGGAGGTCGCCACTGTGCTGTTCATGTGGCAACTCGCTGTGAATAACTAGAGTACCAACCTATCGTCTTGATACTTTAGTTACAATTTTTTTATCAAATAATTATTTATTGAAATCAATGAGTATAATTTAATAAAAGAAGAATTTATTCTTCTCATGTTACTGCCTAAAAATAATTATATTATATGTAAGCAATCCTGTATGTTTTTAATTTTTTTTTGACAACTCACACTAAAGCAATAAAATAAATAATTGTTAGTAAAAAACAAATAAAAAATAATATTTACACTTACATTACATTTACAATAATATGTTCATTTCTAACTCTAGTGATATAACAAACATAGTTGTTAATCACATTCAAAAAGTTATGCAGAAATCGAATTTGAATTAACATGTTGTGAAGTACGACACTCATGTATCAACATTTCACTAGCGCGCTATACCAAAGTGATGTCAGATGAAAAATGTAAACATAACCTATAATGTGCTCGATGATTATTTTTCAAAATTCCTCTTATTACATAAGCAATTCAAAACAGAATGGGTTTCATTAATTAACACTTGATGCATCTAAAAATAACAAAACAAACAGTTATATACCTGTAATATCACCGGTTCTTTGGTAAACATCGTTGAGATCGGTAAGTATGGTTTTGGCCTCTTTTTCTGCCAAACAACGCCTTTAAATCTTATAAATAATCTCTCTACCAGCACTTCGGATGGTTTTATTCGTTATTTATCACGTTTTCCTTTAATTTTGTGGAACAATTATAATTTTTACAAACTCGCGAATTTTGTTTACATCAAATAATGACATATCTTTTTCTTTTAAATATTGCCAGCAAACAAAAAAAATAGTTCCTTTTCTAGACTTTTTTGCCAAGCTGTACAGTTATAAATGTGTGTAAAATCAACTTCTCTTTCAGTTCTGTTACTATTTTGCAAATGTCAACAATTTTGTTGAGGACAATGCTAATATTTGGCAACACTGGTTAGCACTTCCAACTTCCGGTGTCTGTCTGTGTGTTAGACATGGGACGACCACTTGCAAAATCGAGTACCCTTGGGGCGTATTACAAGCTCTTAATTCCAGTCAGTTTACGCCTTAAACTGAACTGCCTTGCTTAGTCGTATTACGAACTCATATTGCCAGCCAGTCAGCGGTCACATGACATTTTACCAACTTCTGCCTGGAAATTTCGTATTACAAGCTACATAATGACATTTCAATGCCATATTAACTGGCATCTCCTAAACCATTCAGTTTACGCCACTTTTTAATAACTTTTACTGACTTTTTTCTTAATTTGTCTTTAAACAGTTTAACCTCTCGGGCGATTTATAATTGAAAATGATAAAAATCAACGTCCAATGAGCGACTGTCTGTTATGTACAGACGTGTGTACGTAAGGCGCTGGGGCGTTTTCGCTTATGTACACCCGGGTGTACGTAACGCGCCCGAGAGGTTAAACTACCTTTTTTTTTTATCGTGGTAAAATCATCAAATGAGTCCTCCCACCCAGGGCAGGGCGGGAGGGACTGTCAGACTTGTACTGACTAAAATCCACGGTGTCCTTCAATAGCCCTTCACGTTCCGGGGTCACGTTAATGTGTACAGTCCCTCGAGAGATTTGTACAGGTAGTCAAGAAGCGGCTGCGGTACCTGTCCGTAGCCGTCTCCTGATGTTTCGGCCCATATGACATGATGTCGGTGGGGCCATGGGAGGTTGGTGGGTTTGTCCCTATCTACTATCTAGTCCCTCGACCTGGTGTACGTACTTGGAAGCAAATACCTACCTGGTGTAAAAACCTGGTCACGTAAATACGTACCTTCCCTACTGTGTGTGCTATGGCGATGGCGTCCATAGCGATGGGATTTGGTAACTCGAGTAACTCGAGTTGACTCGTTTACCAACCCGGGTTGCAACTCGAGTTGACTCGACTCAGCTGCCTTAAAGTCCGTCGCGTCGCCGCATCGTCCAACCGAGTCAGTAAATGCTCAACTCGGTGCATCGTTCCGCGGGTTGCTAGTTTGCTACGTTCACGGTTCGCCGGGTCGGGTCCGGCGGGCTACGTGGCGTCGACTCGTCGAGTAAATGGTAGTCAATCAAATAAAATTGAGCCTGTTCAAAAATCAGACGTTTATTACTATTTAGATTGATCTTTATTCCTTAAATTAAACACATCAACTAACACCTATAAAAAAAGCTAATCAACATCTAAGTAATGGCACTTATTTCTGAATGACTACCAGTCTTAAGTTCAAAAAATACCTTGTAGTTAGGTAACTCTATAAAAATAACTGTAATACAAACTAATCAACTTTGAAATAGACTATGTGTACTACTAAATCTAAAGGCTCTTATAATAAGAGAAAAACTCTCTCATCAGTTCTGTCTGACTAACCGTGTGATAAGAAACCAACAACGAGAACTATCTCTTTCACTCGCGGCTCGGACGTTCGTTCGGTCGTCGGGCTGATTCGGGCTCGCTCGGAGTCGTTCGGGCCTCGCGACTCGCGGGCTAGACGGCTAGCGCTAACCCGCCGCACCGCCCGCCACGCGCGCTCTCCGGGTCAACTCGGTTCGCAGATATGTTGACTCGGGCTGACTCGCGTATGGTCTGACCCGAGTTACTCGAGTTAGATAACTCGAGTCTCCCATCGCTAGGCGTCCATCTTGTGAACGGTGTGTGAACCGGCGCCACGACGCTTTGTATTGCATTAAACAAACTATTAAATAAACTCTGCACAATCTGCTTATTACTGCTTTATTTACTGCCCCTGATAACAGGTTATGGGCCCAGAACAATAAGCCTGTTTTTCGGGTCGTGGCAGAGTTATTTTTGTGATCAAAGAGTTTTTGAGGTTAGAGACCGGTGGTGTGATGGAGCAATCTTCGCCCAATCAGTCTTTGAAGTTGTCTGATGGGGACAACGGGGCGGTTTGGAAGTTTCAAATGGAAGTTATCTTTAGAGGAAGAGGTCTTTTCAATATCGTTTGTGGAAGAAAAGCCCACTCAGGATTTAAATCATGGTTGGCAAATGACGCTAAGGCGCAGGAGCTTATTGTCACACGAATGGAGGTAGCTCCACTCACGCGTCTGCTGTCGTGCACAACATCTGCTAGCATGTGGGCAAAGCTGAAGTCTGTTTATGAAAAAGAGTCTGCTGTAAGCATCCATCTTCTTCAGAAAAAGTTTTTCTCACTCCAGTTTGGTGATGACTCAGTGGTCACAGTTATGTCAAAATTAGAAGAAATAAACATAAAATTAAAGCAAGCAGGTAAACCACTTTCAGAAAAAATGATAATTACAAAAGTGTTGATGTCTTTGCCAGAGAGATTCAAACATTTCCACTCAGCTTGGGAGTCTGTTCCTATTGAGAAGCAAAATCTAAATGAATTGACCTCAAGATTGCTCATTGAGGAAGAAAGAAACAATCAGCCGGATCAGCAGCCAGAGGTAGCTTTGACTAGTCTAAGCAGGCAGCAAAAATTATCCTGTTACACTTGTGGTAAGAAAGGCCATTTTTCAATGGACTGTAAGGAGAAAGGAAATAGAGAAACAAGAAACATATGTAAGAAGAGAGGTCATTTTAAGTCAGATTGCAAATTGTTGAAGTCCAGGGAAGGTAAAAAGGCTCCGAATGTGAATGCCTTCATGTGCATGAGTCAAGAAGTTGACCAAGGAGATTGCTGGTTTATGGATACCGGTGCTAGTGAGCATATGTGCCGCAGAATAGAACTATTTATGGGACTAGACAATGTGAAGAGCTCAATGAAAGTTACTGTGGGTGATGGTAAACTTCTTGATGTGTTTGGACTTGGCACTGTGGAACAGTATGCTTGGAATGGTATAAAGTTAATTAAAACAATACTAAGTGGAGTGCTTTTTGTGCCTGAACTGAAATTCAATCGGTTTTCAGTAGGAACTGTATTGGACAAAGGTATGTGTTAAGTGTTGAACAAAGATCGCTGTGAATCTGTAATCAATAAAGATGACGTTTGTGCAATATTGAAACGCGTCAACAAAATGTTTTCTATGTTGTTTTCGGTAACTGGAACGCAATCGGAACTATGGTTACTGCGAAGTTTGCAATGCCATGTGCATAATACATGAAGATTTTATCGCTTGTGAGGAGTGCTTGGCGGGAAAGCAACATTGCTTGCCATTCTCGGCCAGTACGTCTAGAGCTTTTGAGCCGCTGGAATTAGTTCATGCAGACATCTGTGGACCCATGCAGGCCCAATCGCTTGGAGGAGCCTGATATTGGTTGGAGTGAAGTCTTAGGGGCGCTATGGAGAAAGGACTTAAAAAAAAATTCGAAGTTTTTTTTTTAGAATCGGGCTGACCTTGCCTGTAGCAACCATTTAGGGTCTGAGAAGCATGGCCCTACGACGTACCATTTCCGAGTTATGGGCCTTTTCCTTTTATTTTGGCCGTGACCACCAAAAACACCCCTCACCCACACAATATGTGCATTAAATGAAGTGCATGAGAGGACAGATATATTTTCGTGCAACTTGAGTGAATTCGCAAGAGTTTTGTAGAATTTTATTTCTTACATTTAATGTTGTTTGTTTGTTGTTGTTCAACAATTCATTTTTAAAGTTTAGTGGTTTTAATAGTAGTAGTCGTACATAAGTTATTTTTAAATTATCTTGTGTGTTTGTTTTTTTTTGTTTGCAAACCACTATTGTATTGGGTCTGCCTATAAAAATAGTGTGTATTTATTAATAAATAAAGAAATAAATAATAAATAAATTTTATTTTATATAAAACAATTTATATTTCCAAAATGGTAGCTCGGATAAGATTGTTTTCGGGAAAGAAATTGTTGCTCTACTCAAAAGCCACGAGATCATATAAAAGTACTAGCAAAATCTTGAAAAAAAATTCTCAAATTTTTTAAGTGTCGGTTGTCGTTTCAGCTGGAGTATTCTTAGGGGCAAAGGACTTTTTTTTATCATTGTAAAATCATCAAATGAGTCTTCCCACTCAGGGCAGAGCGGGAGGGACTGTCAAACTCGTACTGACCAAAATCCACGGTGTCCTCAATATCGCTTTACGTTCCGGGGTCACGGTAATTCGTACAGTCCCGCGACCAGGGGCAAAGGACTTAGTAAAATTTTCGGAGATTTGTTTGTTTATAGAATTCAATCGTTTTTATTGCAGCGACTGATTAAACTTGTCCATAGAAACCATTTAGGGTCTGAGAAGCAAGGCCCTACGACGCACCGTTTACGAGTTATGAGCCTTTTACTTTTTTTATTTTATATAAAACGATTTATATTTCCAAAATGGTAGCTCGGATGAGATTGTTTTCGGGAAAAAAATTGTTGCTCCACTCAAAAGCCACGAGATCATGTAAAAAAAACGAGCAAAATCTTGAAATAAAAAAAACATCACAAATTTTCTGAGTGTCGGTCGTCGTTTCAGCTAGAGTATTCTGAGGGGTAAAGAACTTTTTTAGACTTAGTCAAATTTTCGGAGTTTTTTTTTTTTTATAGAATTCGATCGTTTTTATTGCAGCGACTGATTAAGCTTGTCCATAGAAACTATTTAGGGTCTGAGAAGCATGACCCTACGACGCACCGTTTACGAGTTATGGGCCTTTTACTTTAATTCTGGCCGTGCCTATTGCACAAACCAACCTGCTGTCAAAAACACCCCTCACCCGCACAATACGTGCATTCAATGAAGTGCATGAGAGGACAGACATATTTTCGTGCAACTTGAGTGAATTCGCAGGAGTTTTGTTGAATTTTATTTCTTACATTTATGTTGTTTGTTTGTTGTTGTTTAACAAGTCATTTTTAAACTTTAGTCTTTTTAATAGTATTAGTCGTACCTAAGTTATTTTTAAATTATCTTGTTTGTTTTTTTTTTGTTTGCAAACCACTATTGTATTGGGTCTGCCCAAGGGTCTGCCTGTAAAGATAGTGTGTGTTTGTAAATAAATAAATTTTATTTAATATAAAACAATTTATATTTCCAAATTGGTAGCTCTTATAAGATTGTTTTCTGGAAAGATATTGTCTACTCAAAATTGTCTCTACTCAAAAGCCAAGAGATCATATAAAAAGTAGCAAAATCTTCAAAAAAAAAACACCACAAAATTTCTGAGTGTTGGTCGTCGTTTCAGCTCGACAATCGACTTGTCAAATTTTCGGAGATATTTTTTTTACAGAATTCGACCGATTTTATTGCAGCGACTAATAAAGCTTGTCCATAGAAACCATTTAGGGTCTGAGAAGCATGGGGCAAAGGACATTTTTTTTATCGTTGTAAAATCATTAAATGAGTCCTCCCACCCAGGGCAGAGCGGGAGTGACTGTCAGACTCATACTGACTAAAATCCACGGTGTCCTTCAATAGCAAAATGTTGAAAAATAAAACATCACTTTTCTGAGTGTCAGTCGTCGTTTCAGCCAGAGTATTCATAAGGGCAGACTTTTTTAGACTTAGTCAAATTGTCGGAGATTTTTTTTTATAGAATTCGATCGTTTTTATTGCAGCGACTGATTAAACATGTCCATAGAAACCATTTAGGGTCTGAGAAGCCTGACCCTAAGACGCACCGTTTAACAGGTTATGGGCCTTTTACTTTTTTTTATTATAAAACGATTTAAATTTTCTAAATAGTAGCTTGGATGAGATTGTTTTCGGGAAAGAAATTGTTGCTCCACTCAAAAGCCAGCCAAGTATATTTCCTTAAATTCATGTTGGGCTGCTGCTAGCACAAAGGGGTGGTAAAATTTTGGTATTTTTTTGCCTAGGACGCACCGTTTACGAGATATTACGAGGGCGGCACTGAAAATTTCGGGAATCAAAGAAGTCACACAACATTACTATTTAAAAATGTATTTATTGCTTTTCGAAGTATTCTCCGCGAAATTTGACACATTTTTCCAGACGATGGAACCAATATTGAAGCAACCATTCTATTCGGAAGTTGGGGTTCAGCTTCTTCAGGTGATTTAAGATGAGAGAAGATAGAATTCTCTGTCCACGCAATTTATTCTTTATTTTAGGGAAAGTATAGAAATCATAAGGGCTTAGGTCAGGGGTGTACTGCGGATGGTCTAATAATTCTATATTTTCTTGCTCTAAAAACTCTTTTGTTTTGTGCGCGGTGTGAGAACTCGCATTGTCGTGATGGAGGATGATGCGGCGGTTGCAGTTCTCTTTACGGAGTTCAGAAATGACCTGTGGCAAACAAATGCTAGCATACCATTCTGCATTAGCCGTTCTTTGTCCCTCAAGAGGAATAGTCGTATCATGGCCGCCGGTTTTGGAGACAAACGTGGCTACCATTTTTTTTGCTACACTCCGTGAATGAACAATTTTTGTTGGCTTCAACTCATTTTCGAATACCCAAACTCGTGACTGGTTTTTTTTTCGGGTTCGTACGCGTATATCCAGGATTCGTCACCTGATACGATATTGTATACAGCATTTGAGGATCCTGCGTGGAATCTTTCGAGAGTTCTGAAGCACCAACAACACACTGTTTTTGTGTTAAACTATTTTATTCGAAAATCATAATAAATCATCGTGTCCGTTACCCCAGCCAGATGTCGAAAATGGTCATTTGAATCGTATAGATAATTAGTTGTGCGGCTTCTGTAATTGTTGCGCACATTTTTAAATTTGTTGCGCTTATAGTTTTTTAATTATTTCACAAAAACATTTCCTGCTGGCGTAACGTTACTCCAGCCAGACCTTTTTCTTTCTAATGGGAATATTTAAATGAATACTAGCTATAAAATTAGTTGTCTAGATGAAGTAAATGTTGTGCCTTTTGTATTCGTTCTTTCTTCGGTTGCAAAGTTATTCGAGATTTTGCTGGGGTAACGTTTTTGGTTTTGCTAGATCTTTGAAACGGTTAAGCGGATTCTTATCATATTTTGCACAAGACTTCTTAGGAATAAGTTTAAATTAGTTGTGCTATAAAAAAACCAAAATAATACATAGCTTAAAGGTTATTTCATCAAATAGAAAAACACTTCAATTGGTCCCAGCACTCTCAATAAGAGGTCTAAAGACTTACTTTAAACATTATTTTGAAGCTTGTAAAGCTGCCTTCAAATGTATGTGAAGTTTCATTAGTATCCTGTAAGTATTTAACAAGTTATGATGATATTCAGTTCTTCACGAGCACGGTCTTGATGCGCGCGGTGTCAGCTCAGTACAATGGATAATTAATGAGATAATACGATTAAAGTCATTAGGAAGTGAATGACCGTGGTAACCCGACCGAGTTTAGGTGGTGACGAAAAAACGAAAACGCAGAACATTATACTATCTTTTGAAATGTTTAGTATAATACACCTTACAATTTCGATACAGACGCGTACACTGTTAAATACATAATCTTCTGTATATATAAAAGGAGACCTGACTGCCTGACATATCAACGTACAGCCGAAACTACTGGGGCTAGGAATGTGAAATTTTGCACACGGCTTCCTATTATAATGTAGGGGAGCACTAAGAAGGAGTTTTTGGAAATTTAACCTTTAAGGGGGTGAAAAGGGGGAATTAGGAAAGTACGTAACCCACGCGGACGAAGTCGCGGGCAAAGTGCTAGTAATCTATATATATAAAAGGAGAACTGACTGACTGACATATCAACGTACAGCCGAAACTACTGGGGCTAGGAATGTGAAATTTTGCACACGGCTTCCTATTATAATGTAGGGGAGCACTAAGAAGGGGTTTTTGGAAATTTAACCTTTAAGGGGGTGAAAAGGGGGACTTAGGAAAGTACGTAACCCACGCGGACGAAGTCGCGGGAAAAGTGCTATATAATAATATCTGTACTATGAAAACATTAAATTATGATGTTTTATCCTATTATGTTATAATAATAATAATAATAATAATAATAATATAACTTTATTTCAGACACAGAGATCCATATTTTTAACTTAAAGACTACACATAAAATACACATAGAAAAAAAAACACATTACACATAAAATACACATAGAAAAAAACACATTACACATAAAAATTAAAATAATGTACAACGAACACAAAGTTAAATACAGGCAAGGACCGATCATGTATGAGTTATCTGTACCCATCTGCCATACGCAGCGGTTGTCACAAGCCTGTCAGCCAATCCGCTAATAATAGTATTTTTACACTTATCAACTCTGGACATGAATGACGCTATCCTTTTCCTTTGGATGGCATTAAACGAGTCGACTCTGGCTGAAGTATACATTTCTGAAGCGCTGCAATAGCGCTCCAGGCCTATCAGTTGCCTGAAGATGTTATTGTAGGCGACTCGAATGCCATCGTGAGCCCGTTTTGTGTAGTCAGTCCAGAGTTGACAAGTATAGAAACTCTGACAGAAAGATTTGAAGAGTGTAATCTTCACGTCATGAGTAGACTTGGAGAACTTTCTGATAATCATATTCCCCACGACGCATAGGGCCCTTCGTTGTCTTTCAACATCTGCATCGTCTTTAAGACTTGAATTTACTATATGACCAAGGTACTTGAAGCTCTCGACAATTTTAACAAGCTGACCATTGATATGAATATCGGGAATATTTTGCGATCCTTTTCCCGATCTAAATACTACCATTTCAGTTTTCTTCACATTATATATCAGATTATGCTCTGCGGCATATCTTTCACAGATGTTAATTAGTCTTTTCAAACCCTTAATCGAAGGGCTGAGCAACACCATGTCGTCTGCGTAACTCAAGCTGTTGACATATCTGTCATCGTCTGCGTAACTCAAGCTGTTGACATATCTGTCATCCATCATAGATTACAATGTGGCATCACTGAGTTAGTTAGTCTGTGGCTATATAGATTGTCTGTGGTGTATCGAGCAATGATGGCGTGCGTTGGTTGTGGTCTTGGAGAGTGTTGCATTTAATTAATAAAAGGTTTTTCTCCCAAAACACTTTCTTTCTCTGGTGTCCCATATACCCCCCTAATAACAGGTTATGGGCCCAGACATGAAAGATTGAGTGAACCTATTTGCGAGTTTGATTCGATTAAGTCGCGGTGTAGCAAAATCAAAATCAAAAGTTTTTATTTCACATAGGCCCATGAGGGCACTTATAAAACGTCGACAGCAGGTGCTCGGTTCGGGTTGGTCGATTCCATGGAGAAGAACCGGCAAGAAACTCCATGGTTACTCTTTTAAAATATGGTATAGTTTTACAAACAGTTTGTTAAAATTTTTGGATGCTTAGATATGTGAGAAAAACGTAGGCCTGGTAACAAAGGGGAAGTCCTAACTAAAATTAGTGCTACAAAAGAAGAAATGTATATACACGGTTAAATTTTGATCGTTTTAATCCCTTGGACCGGTGGTTTAACTAACAAAATACTACTCATTACAAGCTTTTACTGCGATGTAACATAAAAAATAAAAAAATTAGCAAGTGATAAGATTATACTCGCAAAATGTATGAAACCAATAGTTGCGCCACGCGTATCGGGCAGTGTAGGTACCTACACGGCCCGATCAAGCATAAGGTTATTGACTCGCTCAGCTGATGTTTGCGTAGGTAAACAAATTGATTCCAAATTTTCCTTCATACTTTTACGGGCTTAGGACCGACATAACTGTTTTGTGCATAAGACATACCAGCGGTAGGTAGGCCTGCTAGTTATACCGTATTTAAAAATGTGGAATCAAATTATGTACAATGATTTAAAAAGAATCAAAATTATTTACAACGATTTAGAAAGAGCTATGCTAATAACGGTTGGTACCTAGGTAGTTAAATTTCACAATAACGTAATAATTGTTCAAAATGCAAACCATTCCTTTCGAAACACAGTCTTGCACGTTTAATGAGATTGTCTTTTAATTTTACTAATGTGTCCCTGTCACTTTTTATCACATCGAAGGCGTCCACTATCGCACTTTTCATTTGTTCACGAGTTTGATGCTCGTTTTTGTACACTAAACGTTTTACTTCACTCCACAAATAAAAATTCAGCGGGGTAAGGTCCGGACTCCTTGCTGGCCAAGCAACTGGACCACCCCGTTTGGTTCACTGTAAAGGCGTCGAGCCGCCTGCGCATCAAAACCCGCGATTGCGTAAAACTGCACCATAGCAACGAACTCAAGTTTGGAATACGCGTAATTCCGAGACGTCATTATTCGCGTGATAACACAGTGCACTTCGATAACGTCTTAGAGAAACTGACCCGGGGAAACTCCTATGACGTGTCACTGTCGCGCGGGGTGCGCGGGGTGAGAGGGGCGCGCGCGCCGTATTCCTTGCCAAAAACCCTGTTTGATTGGCAAGGTATAAGGCGTGCGCGCCCGGGGGCGGGACTTGGTCTAGGATTGGCTATTTTTTGTGAGTCCACGTTGACGAGCGACAGTTACTGATAAGAATGCTGCCTACTAACGGTTCGCATTATTTATTCACTCATGCGAGAATTGATTCGAGTTATTAAAAAAAAAGTACATTATTTTTTAATTTTATCTTTACAAATCGATAGTGTTTCATGGACCAGTTCGACCCTCCAAGGGATTAAAACGATCAAAATGTAACCGTGTATAAATCAGTTGATTATACTTATGTAGGATCCTCTGTACATCTTGGATTATTTCACGTCTCAGTCCATTAAAATTTGTGCATCGTTGATCAATTTCTTGTTCTTCATTTCCGATGAAATATACTTGTAGAAATTTATGGTCTTCGTTAGGCATTGGCAGTAACGATCCTATTTTGTGATAAATTTGCCCTTGAATTGAAAATACATATTCAAATTCATTTCTATTAGTGTTAGTAGAAAGAAGTCATTTGAAAGCAGGAGTTATATGATCTTATATTTTGGAGAAAGTGTTTTGATTCTAGTGTTTCCCCGAGCATGTAATGCAGAAATTCCTGCGGAGGTGCTTCAATTGGTGGTAATCGAATTTTGCCATTCATGCAACAGAGACCTGGTGTTTCTTTACTGAATTTTTTTGCGTGGCAAAACTGGCAAACGTTATTCATTTTTCCAATAACAACATTATGATTGTAATATTTTTTCGTCGGTTCGTAGTGGAATGCTTCCTTTGTTAGATTATCTTTTAAAATTCTCGACTCTTCAGTACTTTTATTTGCTGTTCTTTCTTCGCTTCTTCTGCTTCTCAGGTTACTCATTCTGGCCCGTTGATTCTGTAAACGTGCTTCGTGCTCTTCTTCCGTTTCATTTCTTCGAGATTCTTTTTGTTTCCGCCGTTTCGCTGCAGAACTGGCCAAATCTCCTCCTCTCTTACGTCTGGGCATTTTATTCTATAAAAAATAAATTAAATAAACATTTTATAGCTAATTATTTTGTAACGGAAACGTGGGGTACGTCGAGACAAAAAAAAAAATTTAACCTTCAAGCGGTCGAGCGATATTTTGTTTAGGGATATTATAAACTGCATATCAAATAAATAATCGCCTATCAATACATACTCATCATTTATATTCTTTTTTACATCAAATAACTTACTTCACCACAAATAAACTAAATGTTTTACAAAACTCAAACTGCAGATAATTCGAAATTATACATCAATATGACATTACTTTTTTTCTCATAATGCAATACAGTTAAATTTATTTTTGTACAAAAATACTAGGTACATACATAGCATAAATACTGACTGCACAGCAAAATTTCCATATTTCATAGCAAAATAACTATCCCAGTCGCATATTAACCAGTAAGTACACGCTGGCACCCCGACTCGGACAATTTAGGTTAGAAGTGGATGGCGGGGTCTGAAAGACCCCGCCATCCTCTTCGTGGTTATTTTTTTTTAAACCACCCAGAAGTAGGAGCCCCGCGAAGCGGGGCTCCGTCGACATGCTGGGAAGCGTGGACGCCCCGCGAAAGCAAGACCCGCTTTAATAGTTCAATAAATTACTGGTATGTGGTAATTAATAAATAATAAGACGACTGTGACTAATAAAATGCTGTTTTATTTAGAAAAACTGCTGTAAATAATATAAAAATAGAAGCTATATTTAAAAGAAAAAGAGTTAACATGTATAATGTGCATTAAGATTATTAGCTGTGCATTGATGAAAAAGCTTTTGCTTTAGGAAAAATCGCTGTACGCTGCAAAAATAAATTGTAGTGTGTTTAGTGATATTGATAATCAGTCTGCAATTCATGTTGCCAAAAACCCAGAATATCATAAGCGCCTTAAACATATTGATATTAAGTATCATTTTGTGAGACAGAAAGTCGAAGATAGAATTGTATGTTTGAAGTATGTTCCTTCAGGGGATCAGCTTGCTGATTATGTACTAAAGGATTATGTTAAGTTGAGAGAAATGTTGTTTTCTTAAAGTATTGAAATATGTTTGTGAGTCTTATGTTGAGTTAAGTTTGTGATGTAGTTTGCAATGAAGAGTTCGTTGTGAAGTAATAATTATTTGTATTGAAGTACCTAGTTACTGTAAAAGTTAAGTTTTATGATTGTGAGTGATGTTCACATTGAGGAAGGGTGTTATAGATTACAATGTGGCATCACTGAGTTACTTAGTCTGTGGCTATATAGATTGTCTGTGGTGTATCGAGCAATGATGGCGTGCGTTGGTTGTGGTCTTGGAGAGTGTTGCATTTAATTAATAAAAGGTTTTTCTCCCAAAACACTTTCTTTCTCTGGTGTCCCATATACCCCCCTAATAACATATTATCCATCCATCCATAATGTTTAGTATTTGTTGTTATAGTGGCAACGGAAATACATAATTTGTGAAAATTTCAGCTTTCTAGCAATCACGTTTTATGAGATACAGCCTGGAGACAGACAGACAGACTGTCAGCGGAGGCTTAGTAATAGGGGCCCGTTTTATCCTTTGGGTACGGAATCCTAAAAACCATTGTACCTATATTATTTATTGTTTGTGATCATTACACATTGCAATATGTGTATATTTAAATAAAAACGGTAACTGTGTACTGTGTATCCTGAAATCTATAATTTAAATAAAAAACAATAGTAAATTTCAAAAAAGCAAAATTACTATCTGTAATTTTAATCTGTGATTGTTTTTATGTATAAGTTTATTAATAATACTTTAAAAGTTCAATTGAAATGATTATTTTACCTGTCAATAAAAATTCTTTAATAATCTTATACTTTCCTTAAAACTTGTGTACATGTCTGTACTAAATTTGTAACACTATCCTACATATTTTAGAAGGTACCATAATGTTCTGCGTTTTCGCTTTTTCGTAACCACCTAAACTTGGTCGGGTTACCACGGTCATTCACTTCCTAATGACTTTAATCGTATTATCTCATTAATTTTATCTAATGTACTGAGCTGAAATTTTACTGATATACAACTGAACTAAACAACTAATAATTGACATAACATTCAGTTCATATATCCAATCCAGTGGCCAAATAACACCGCGCGCATCAAGACCGTGCTCGTGAAGAACTGAATATCATCATAACTTGTTAAATACTTACAGGATACTAATGAAACTTCACATACATTTGAAGGCAGTTACAAGCTTCAAAATAATGTTCAAAGTAAGTCTTTAGACCTCTTATTGAGAGTGCTGGGACCAATTGAAGTGTTTTTCTATTTAATGTAATAACCTTTAAGCTATGTATTATTTTGGTTTTTTTATTGCACAACTAATTTAAACTTATTCCTAAGAAGTCTTGTACAAAATATGATAAGAATCCGCTTAACCGTTTCAAAGATCTAGCAAAACCAAAAACGTTACCCCAGCAAAATCTCGAATAACTTTGCAACCGAAGAAAGAACGAAAACAAAACAAGGCACAACATTTACTTCATCTAGACAACTAATTTTATAGCTAGTATTTATTTAAATATTCCCATTAGAAAGAAAAAGGTCTGGCTGGAGTAACGTTACGCCAGCAGGAAATGTTTTTGTGAAATAATTAAAAAACTATAAGCGCAACAAATTTAAAAATGTGCGCAACAATTACAGAAGCCGCACAACTAATTATCTATACGATTCAAATGACTATTTTCGACAACATCTGGCTGGGGTAACGGACACTAAATCATCGCTCTTGATTTTTCTCGAGTCAATTCCATTTTCTCAACGATTAAACAAGTTTGACAAAACCTTGTGACAAGACCGAGGATCTTTTTTTAAATAAATGGTATTCGTTTTTTAAAACCACGGAGTTTTCATTTAAAAAGATTTTAATATGACAGGAACAGTGGAAATATTCCATTCCCGATACTTTAAGTGCAAACCCTCGTATTTAATATCATACTTACTGCTATGTCACCGCGTGACTTAGGGCCAGTTTCACCGGTTACGGATAAAGTATCTGATAGCCTATTAGGAACTTATCTGCTAGATAAACTACAACTTTTGGTTTCACAGGTGTCGGATAGCGATATCTGGTAGATAAAGTATTGGTTAAGTTATCAGCTATATCAAGTGGCTGTTAAGGAAGTTATTTTATTTATTTTATTTTATTTTATTCTTTTTAAGAAGGCTTACAGACTAATAACAGAATAAAAGGTAACAAAAATATATAATTAAGTTGCTAATAACAAGCCTCCACAGATATTATTATTATATTATCATCTACATTATAGTACATTTCAAGTCGGGAAACTTTGTTATTGCATTTTAGGCGGTCATCTAGCTGGTAAACGTGACCCCAGAACGTAAAGGGCTATTGAAGGAACACCCTTGATTTCAGTCAGTACGAGCCTGAACAGTTCCTTCAGTCCCGCCTCGGGCATAACGGGGCCCCCCTCTAGAGGGCCAAAGCCTGCCGCGGGACTTACCGAATTACCGTGACCCTGGAACGTAAAGGGCTATTGAAGGACACCGTGGATTTTAGTCAGTACGAGTCTGTATGGGGAATCCCCTTATTTTTTTTTATAAATGTACACAAAAATAAATACAATTATAACCAAAAACACATTCAAAATCCTAGTAGATACAAAATCATAATCAAAATGTCATACAAGCAAATTCACAATAGAAATAAGAGAAGACTTATATAAAATCAAATTTTACTCACTAAAAAAGGTAAAATTATAAAAACGAAACTTTAATAATAAACTTTCACAGTTCGAATCAAACAAAAGCGCCCAAAACAAACTCTGTCAAAGACAAAACGTTTCGTTTCTATAAGCACATTTCGAATTAAAACATGTCGTTTATCATAGGCATCTTACTAATTTCGGTCTATAATGATAAAATTATACCACAAAATGTTAAAAAGGTTGACTTGGATTATTTTGAACAATAATTATTTCATTAATTACGTGTTCAAAATTGTTTTCAAATGAATATATTCTACGTAGTAGTATCGAAACGCAAAAAAAGCGACGTTGCCGTTCCGCTTGTTATTAAGTGGCCAACAAGTGGCCGGTAACTATCTACCAGATAAATTATCAGGAAGTTTGACGATGAAACAGAAAAAAGTTACAACCAGCCTTTTAGTCCCGGCGCCCAATATCGGTGGGCATCGGTGGGGCTCGGTACAGCTCGAGCGCTTTACGCCGGCTTCGAGCGGCTTAGGGCGCCTTAGAGCTCCGTCAGGCGACTTCGGGCGGCCTCGGCAGCCGTAAGCATGGCTAAGGATGCCGAGGCGGTCTTCGGGTAGCTCGGGTGGCATTTTCGGATCAGACACGTCGCAGAACAGTCATTTAGATCACCGCACGCGCCTTCATTATCGTTGTTGGAATGAGTGACAGGCGCTAGTGAAAAAAATGGAGCTTCTTCGTAACGATTCTTGAAAAATAATTACACCATGATGTTGGCAGATAATTTCCACATATATTCTTCAAAATATAGATTATTATCTACACAGATTAATTACAAATTATTAGATACATTTCAGGATTGACCGAGGGAGCGGCCACTATCCGGGGAACCGGATTTTAAGCAAGTGACATTGATAGTTGAAAAAATCAATGTTGCTCGGTTACAAAACATACACATGAGACATTTAGTAATACCATATTTTCTAACACGCCCCCTTAAATGGCTCATAGTTATTAATACAAACAATCATAAGCATTATTACTTAAGTCACTGAATATAAAACAATAAAATAAAATATGTAGCGTTACATAACATTTAAATCAGTCACAAATTTCTTATGTTTAGTAGCCCCAAGTGGCTTTGTCAATATATCTGCACACATAGCCAAGCACGTACCCAGAATTTTTTGTCGGGGGGGGTCCAGGTCCAGGCAAATGATTAAGGTATCGCGTAAATGGATACTAAAAATTAAAAGAAAATTGTTTTCACAAATTATTTAATGCATATCTCGGTTATATAAGACAGTATTATAACGTTAAATTTAAACGTCTTGGTCTTAAGGACATTTGGTGTAAAACGTCGTCTACTGAAAGAATCTGAGTTGAATGGGCTGACATCAATACCAAACCAGTTAGACGATCATTGCCCATTTTATTGCGTAAATAGGTTTTAACCCTTTTTAAAGTTGAAAACGATCTTTCGACGCTTGCAGTAGATATAGGGAGAGACACTAACAGTTTTAATAGTGTGTGTATACTTATGTGGATAAAATACAGCATCACACTTAGCCAACACTTCTATTGCTTCTCTCTTGATTGAAGTTTGATCAGCATTTTTCCACTTTTCAGCCCATAGGTGATATTCGCTCTCCAATGTGACCGCAGACACATCGTCATCTAAGTAAGAAAGTAGATTTGACAAGTTCTGTGCATTGTTGACACATATCTTATGTGGTAATAACATTTCTAGCGTTGTCAAAATTTGTAAATAAAAAAATACTGAGACTTTTCAGTATTTGACCATTTAATGAATTATTTCGAAATAAATTGCAAATGTCCTTAATGGTTTGTAGACAGTTTTTGACACACGGTGTTGTCATACCTGCACTAAGTGCAAGATTCAAACGATGATTGGCACAATGGACATACATGGCTTTAGGATATAATTCTCTGATTCGTGCTTGTACGCCTTTGAACTCACCACTGAAAGATCCAGCTCCATCATAACCTTGCCCAGCTAGTTTTTCCAAATTCAAGCCAAGTTCTCCGCATTTTTTTATTATCAAGTTTGAAATCGCGACACCAGTCATTTCCGTCAGTGGTATAAAACACAAAAAATCATCTTTGAGAACCATATTTTTGAGATCGACATATCGCACACATAGAGAAAACTGTTCAATTCCTGATACATCCAAAGTTTCATCTGCAAGGATACTGAAAAACCCTGATTCATTTGCATCTTTTACGATTTTAGTTTGAATTAATTTACCACAGATATCAATAATTTCGTTTACGATTTTAGGACTTGTATATATTGCATTTTTTTTTGCATTTTCTAAATGTTCTTTGAGTGTATTGTCACCCGCTTCCACTCTGAACCTTAATAGGGCTCTAAATTTTCCATCTCGAGAATCTCGGGCATCTAGTGTTTTGGAAAGATCAGAACTCTCGTCATCACCGCGAAGTGCAATTTCATTTTGTCCGCAAAATATAACTGTTTTTATTATGGGTCTAATAGCGTCTCTGTTCTCTAAGATTTGCTTCCTTCGGTTAGAATCGAGTTGACTGATAACTGAAAGTGTTGAATCAGCTTGTTGCACGAGGAAATTTTCCGCTAAAGTCGTTGATTCCTTGTGATAAGCAGTTTTCTCGTGATCGCGAAACGTCTCCACTGCGTGTTTCCATTTAACGAATGGATTATCAACTAAAACACCTATTTTTTGATGTTTACCCTTTCCAACGCAATCTTTGGAGAATGCCACACAATATTTACAAAATGCACCATCAAAGAGTTTTGAATATATCAACCATTTCCATTTGTTAATCCAGTTCCTTTGAAACTTCAACATCTTTCCACCCACATTTTTTGCTGGGAATTGAAAGTCATTATCTGGATTGGTCAGTGAAAGAATAATTGTTCTCACCGCGTCTGGTACAGTTGTGTTAGAAAATTCCTTTGATTTTAAAATATGATGTCCAATATCGTGTTCGTTTGGGACTTCCAGAGCAGTATCTGTTTCCTTTAAACATAATTATATTAGATAAGTGAGAAGTTGATGATCCACTTGGTCTAGGTTCATGCTATGGTGCAGCGAAATAATCAGCAACAGGTAGAGTCGTACTGTCTAGATTGACGATTTTTGATAATGTTGATGGTCCACTCGTTCCGGGTTGATTCTGTGGTAAAGTTAAATCATCAGCAGCAGCTAGAGACGTTTTGTCTAGGTTGGCAATTTTCGATAACGATTTATCAGATCTTTTAAAATTTCCTTTGTCCATATCTTCCTCGCTATGTTTGGCTATTTTAGGCCGGAAAAAGTCGCTTATTTTAGAATTACGCTTCATTGTCGTGGTGATAAGCAGGACTTCGTCTTCATCACATAAGTCAAATTGTAGATAGTTTCAGTCCTTTTTTTTTGTCGTTTTTCGTTGATTGAATGACTCGTTCAGCCCTGTAAACGTACAATAAAAATGTAGTAACTACTCAATGAAGAACTAGCGGTGCCCGCGACTTCATTCGCGTGGACTAACAGTTTTAAGTGAACAACAGCGCCATCAGTTGCCTTTTCAATAAACTACACCATTCCTAGATTTTAAATTATATTATTATATCTTCTCTTCCGGTGATTTGGATGAAATTAAGCCTACACTTTTTTTTATACGGGCTCACTCATGGCTTCGGGGGCGAAGGTGAAGCCTAAGATGGAAGCGAGTTTGCCCGGAAGCCCACAAGAGGGCACTGGTTACCCCGCGCCCGCACACTGACGGAACGCAGCATTTGCTACTTGGCGCCAGACTTCAACGGGAGGGTGGTAGCAAGCCATTAATTACAAATTCCTCGGTACCGACAAAACAGTACCTGACTGACTGACTTACTGACATACAACACGCAAAGCGTAAACTGCTAGGTACTACATTTATATTTATTTTTTGTGATTTTAAATTATTCTTGTCATAAATATTTGTCTTTTTGATATCTTTTTTGTATAGATAAACGTTGCCGAATTGGAATATGAATAAAAAATTATCATAGAGTATATAACGAAACCGGCAAAACCCAGTCCAGATAGTTACCAAAGTACAAAATTGAATTCCCAACGGCCCGTTTACGAAATGACAATTACTTTTTATGCACAATTATCTAGCCCAGGTAAAACAAACAAATATAACAATATTTTAGTTTATTCTTTTTTCACTCACCTGTAGCTTGATTGAACTAAATCTACTACACAACCGAGCGTCGGCGCGTGGTGGATTAACAAATGCAATCATAAAGCGTGCGCACGAACAGAATCCGTCGAGAGAACTGAACCGACCGATTCGGTGTCTGCGGGGGCGGTGAGGTGGGGCGGCCCGGTCACCGTGGCCGGCCGAGGCGGAAGTTATTAATACTTACTCCAATGACCGTTGAGGTGCCCCGCAGATCAAAACTGAGAGTCATATTTGGCACTGTACTTACTACTGAGGGATTTATTTTATGGGTTGCATCTATTTTCGGGAGGGGTCCGGACCCCTTGGACCCCCCCCCCCTGGGTACGTCCTTGCTCACAGAGAGAGGAATCACGAACGCGAAATTTGTGCCGAAAAACAGGGGCCAACAAAAACCTAGTCGGATAGGACAGAGGAGTGAGATAACAGTTTTGGAGATTTTTTTATGAGGAAAGAACCAAGGTTTAGGTTTTACGGCTGATTGGACTGCATAATAAAACCTTCCTTTTTGTCTTCCAGAGATGTTCCATTCCTCTTGCCATGCAGATTGAAGTCTGACGTTAGGTAGGTTGAACAGGTCATAGCCCTGATGGGTATTGTAGGTGAGATCAGCTACCGCTGATGAGCTTATGATCTTAAGCCAAAGCATCAGCGCAATCATTTCCCTTGATGCCACAATGACTAGGTATCCAAACTAACTAAACCTCCTTTTGATTGCTAGCACATGAAAATAAAGATTTTTTTAATTTTTAAAACTAAAGAACTGTGCAATTTACTTTTGAAGGGATTTTGAACTAAGGCCTGCAGACAGCTAAGAGAGTCTGAAAATAACTGCTTTGTGGATGTTGTGGTGTGACTCTATAAAAAGGCAAGCCTCTAATAAAACCACACACTCGCCAGTAAACACAGAAGACTCCTTAAGGCACCTATATTGCAGGATAATTCTGGAGTTTTATAATAAACTGCAGCACCAGTGTAGTCGATATTGCTAAGTTTTGAAGAATCAGTGAAAAACTTTTGGAAACCAGTCCATCGTACTCCCACCACCGCATTGAATTTCGAAATCGCTGAAGGCGACTTTTTGAAGATACCAATGTCAAAAAGGATTTTTGGGATAGAACATTGGACATCATATGAAAAGTTAAAGAGAGGTCTTCTTCTTCTTCTTCTTATCGTATGGTTGATGAACAACCTAGTGTCAGAGTTTAAACCGCCCGTAGGCCTCTGACATGGCTTCACACACCGTTGAAAAATCTCTCAGGTGTGCTGGTTTCCTCACGATGTTTTCCTTCACCGTTTTTAGCAAGTGATAATTAATTTATAATACGCACATGAATTCTAAAAGACATTGGTGCGTGCCGGGGTTCGAACCTGCAACCTTTGACTTGGCAGTCTAACGGTCGTACCACTCGGCTATCACTGCTGATGTTAAAGAGAGGTAATGTGGAGTACTGGTCTATGGGGTTTTCTAAATTTAAAATTTGGCGGAATTCTTTAATAATTAGGTGTGTTATGCACACGTCAATAAAAGGTAGAGATCTGGTAACGCTGTTTTACTGGAAACTGAGGTTTAAACACACTACATTAATATTCACTAATGTCAAAGTACCAACATAACACTCTCCCCCTATATTTATAATCTAACTTATGTTTTTAATCCTAATATACTTAAATAGAGAAAACAAAACCATTAACAGTGGTTAATACCCTAAACTAATCTAGTTAACGACATGGTACATTTGATCAACCTATATTTTATTAAATATCATTGACAGCAACTAATTATGTTTAACTTCTACGTTAGCAGCTACGAGTATGCTATTCAATGAAATATCATTACATTTTTTTAAATTTGTCAATACAACGTAAAGCCGCCTTCCTACGATACCGCGGTGTTGTCAGTGGTTCGTCCTGTCTTTCAGGCGGTGTTCTCGAGGGAGGCGACTCTTTTGCCACTTCCCATTCTTCTGCGAGTTGATCATTCTTATCAGTGTCAGGCGACGCCTCTGACTCGGCATCAGCTTGGTCATACGCTCCCTTTTGTTCCTTTGACAATGGAAATCTGGACTTTGGATTTTTTGTTGTTAAAATTTGATCTATATGTATGTCTCTTGTGTACACGGCCATCTTGAGACTTGACCGTATAGGAAACTGGCCTCTCTCGACGAAACTACCGTTCCTTCAGTTCATTTTCCCCGGTTCTTAGAGTACTCTCGCAGTAGTACGGCATCTTGGGGCTCAGCCACTCGCAGTGCCACTCAGTGTTTCTGTATGAGAATAGAAATCTACCGAGTGCTGTATTTACATTTTCGTTTTCTACTTGGGCTTTTTTTAGTGCTCTTTTTATCAGTTTCACGGAATTTTCAGCTGCCCCATTGCTCGATGGATGGTATGGTGCAACAAGGGTGTGGCGAATACCGTTAATGTCAAGATATCTTTTTAATTCGACTGAGGAAAAGGGTGGTTCATTGTCGCTAACTATTCTTTTCGGTAAGCCAAAACGCGCAAAATTTTTTCGCAAACTATCTATTACCACAGCAGCAGACGTACAAGAGACATGTTCAACTTCCATTTTGAATGAGCATCTACTATAATTAAAAAATACTTTTTATTAAATGGCCCTCATCATCTGCCTAGCCTTTTCCCAACTATATTAGGGTCGGCTTCCAGTCTAACCAGATGCAGCTGGATATCAGTATTTTACATAGAGCGACTGCCTGTCGGACCTCCACAACCCAGTAACTGGGTAATACGATACCCCATGGTAAGACTGGTTGTCAGACTTTAGAGCTTCTGACTAACAGTAACGACTGTCAAAGATCTACAAATGACGGCCGGGACCAACGGCTTTACGTGCTTTAAATGGCCCTAAGAAATCTAAATTCAATCTATCCCATGGTTCCTCCGGCCACGATCAGGAGTGCAGCGGTGCCGGAGCTGGGGCAGAGCGCTGCGTCTGCCACGCGACGCACTCCTGTACTGTCCGCTCGATGTCGGAGTCAAATGTCTCCCACCATACACAATTGCGCGCTATTTGTTTCATTTTTACGATGCCTGGGTGACCGTCGTGAATTTCTTTCAAAATTAATGTTCGCAATGATTTCGGTATTATTACCCGAGAACCCCAAATTAGGCAACCTTGATTCACACAAATACTTTCCTTAGTTTAGCGTTGGGTAGCTAACTGAACCGGGATCTTAGCCGTTGAGTAAAATAAAACTCAGGATTGAAGTCAGATAATCCAATTAATTTATTGTCTAAAAATACGCTACTTATATGTACAAAAATAATGATGCTCTTCGTCCTAGAGTACCATAGCCATTTACAATTTCCACCAATAGCGACGCGCGTAGGGTGAGACGCGTGCGGGGCGCGGGGCACTCTTTTGCACACGGCACCAATCTATCACGCGCATTCGCGAATCTAAAAAATATATGAGTGGCGCGCGAAGTGCTTTCCTTTCCGCTGAACGCCGTCGCCGAGTGAAGATCCATACTGCCTGAGTCCACGTGTTCCGTCTGCGAGGTTCTGTCGACTGAAGCGAAGATCACGAAGGGTGCTGGAGCTTCTGCATGCGCTTCCAAAGCGAAACATCTCTGGTTCCACCAGAAAACTTAGTTTCCGTTATCAGACAACGTCTTGCTGCACTTGTTTCTTTTATTTAATTAGAATTGGATTAATAGTTATTTTATAATCTCCACATATTCTAATTGAGCCATTTGCCATATGACTGGTACAATAGGAGTACCGTATTCCGACCTTTCAATAGCACACATTGGTTGAAGACTTTTGTCTTGAGGCAATGAGGTATGTCGGACGAAAAGACATTGCGTAGTTTCCCGAACGCTGCCCAACCGAGGTGGATTGACCTCTTTCTCGAAGTTGGACCTACCTAATTGGACTACTTGTCCTAAGTAGATTATATGGGTCATCAACTTCGAGTACCGAGTTTCCAACCGAGACTGGGGTGGGCACAACATTGGTATTTGACATAATTGTTAGAAGTGTGGACGCCTACGCTAAATAGATAGCAAACCTTTTTATGTACCGAACTTGTACTTGTCAATTCTCTAGGCTCTTTCTCTTGTCTGCATACATTGTGTACTGTCATACCGATATATTTGGTTACGCGTTAAATACATAGTATAAACTATATAAACGCCTTTGTTCTTATTGCATCAGGTTATGGGCCCAGTCAAGCCTGCCGTTTAGCGTTATTTCCAAGTTTTATTCAGTACTTACAAAGATAGAGTGAAAGTAAAATCTGACGGGTATAACCTCACTTTTTGTTACCGGCTCGCGAGTGATTTTCTTTTCAGCTATTTTTAGATGTACGATTATATGTTATAAATATGGCTGGAACTAACACTATGATGTCGATTGAGAAGTTGAAGGGTCGCGACAATTGAGCAAATTGGAGTTTTGCAGTCAAGGCATACTTACAACATGAAGAGTTGTATAGCTGCATTTTGAAAGCACCAAATGCTTCCGATCCCAATGCACTTAAACAAGACACCAAAGCAAAATCAAAGAAGTTGATATTGTTGGTCGACCCAATTTTATATGTGCACATACGAAACCCTTATTGACCTTCTGTGCACAGACCTTAGCGAAAGATACACGAACGTGGAATCATTCGGAACGTGTACTGGTCATGCCTTCATAGTCAGCGAGTTTCATTTAAAACGCGAGAAATTTAAACCATTTGTAGCAAGATACAGGCCCATCAAAGAGATTTGTAGGGAAAGTTTTGATAGTGATTTGTCTCAATTAGACTTGGAAAATATTGCTGACTTTTCAAATGTTAATGATATGGTTTACAGTTTCAATGAGCGTATAAAATCTTTATTTGACGAACATGCACCAATCAAGATCTGTACTATAAAGGAAGTATCATATCCTTGGATTACTGACACTATTAAGCTCATGATGCGGCTGCGGGACAAAGCATTGGCCAAGTACAGAAAAACCAAGACTGAACAAAAAAAACAGTATTATAAACAGTTAAAATCATTAGTGGAAAGTGCCTTGTACTATGAAAAAACTGCATACTTTAGGTACAACATTAACAATAAAATAAAAAATCCTAAATTATTATGGAAAAATATAAAATCCACCATTTCCTCCTCTAAGCGCGGCCAAGAACTACCATCACACTTTAGAGACCCGGATTTAATAAATAGTACCTTTTTAAATGTTCCCGGCAACCCGGTGGCCAGCGCGTCGCTTGTAACATACTACGCGGCCCATAGATTTAATGACGCAACTTTCACCATTGCCCCTGTAGACCATGATGAAATCTCACGCATTATTTTTAATTTAAAATCGAATGCGGAAGGCTGCGATCACATTACTTTAAATATGCTTAACCTAACTTTGCCACTTACATTGGAAATTATCACTTTTATTATTAATCACTCAATATGGACTTCTACGTTTCCCAGCCAGTGGAAGATTGCCACTGTCAGACCCCTACAGAAAAATTCAAATCCTACAGAAATTAAAGACTTGCGGCCTATCAGCATACTGCCCTGTCTGTCAAAGGTAATGGAGAGAGTAGTCTGTCTTCAGCTAACTCGTTTCTTGGAACAAAATGAACTGTTACCGGACTTACAATCTGGTTTCAGAAAGCAACGGAGCACTTCTACAGCGTTATTGGATGTCACTGATAACATTTTATCAGCCCAAGATAAAGGCATGTGTACACTGATGGTGCTACTTGACTTTTCCCGCGCTTTTGACTGTTTAAATATACCGCTGTTACTGTCTAAGCTTAGCTACTACGGATTTGATGACAATGCTATACAATGGTTCCGCAGCTACCTCAGTGACAGGAAACATTTCGTTGAATTGCGCTTTGATGACGGTACTTCTTTGACTTCAGCTCTAGCTTCATTGGAAAGGGGAGTTCCTCAAGGCTCGATTTTAGGACCAATTCTGTTCATATTTTACTGTGCAGACATAATCAAGTGCCTTGAGAATTGCAGATATCACATATATGCTGATGATGTTCAAGTCTATCTATCTTTTAGACCGGAAGACTACAACTCGGCAGTTCAGCGTTTAAATAATGATTTAAATAAAATAGCCACTTGGTCAGAAGAGCACTGCTTGGCATTAAATCCGGCAAAGACCAAATATATGTTGTTTGGTACAAAACAGCAGTTAAGGAAGGTTCCTTTAGTATTGAACCTATCCCTCATGGGAGAACCTATTGACCGAGTTAACGAAGCGCGCAACCTAGGTCTATGTATTGACTACAACCTTAGATTCGAGAAACATATTGCCAGTTCGGTACAAAACTGTTTTTATAGGTTGAAACTACTATACAAAATGAGGCCTTTATTGTCTGAGCAGCTACGCGAACAGTTGGTTGAGACCCTTGTCTTATCAAAATTAAACTACACTGACACGGTTTACGGCCCTCGCTTGCTAGCTCGTACAGACCGGCTTATACAAAGAGTCCAAAACGCGTGTGCGCGTTTCTGTTATTCGATTCCTCCTAGAAGCCATATCACCCCCTTCCTTAACAAACAATTTGTACTGAAAATGAAGTCAAGACGAAAATTGCACCTGGCTTGCCTTCTTTTTGGTGTAATCAAGCATAAGAAGCCCAAGTATTTGTACGATAAGCTGTGTTGGATGACCAGTAGACGCGATTGCGCTCCTCGCCTCTGTGCACAGCAACTGACAACACAGTCTCACAAGACGGCTGCTTTCAGGGGCAGTTTTAGATACGCTGCATCGAAGATTTGGAATAATATTCCACCACCAATAAGGGTGGCTGGCACGATACACACATTCAGAACCCGTCTGCGGCAGTATTTGATAGATGAGCAACGAAAATTGGATATGGTTCAACATAATATTTCAATAATATGATTTGTACACCTACTTCACAAAATAACGCTAATTGTTGCCATGCCGATTAAATTCCGCGCGAAACAACTGCTGTCGCTCGCGCGGCGTAGCGTACTTATTTAACTGCCTCTTCTGTCTCAGGCTGGGGTGCCATCGGGGATAGGAGACCTAACCAAAAAAAAAAAAAAAATTACAGCTCATCCAGACACGTCACGTTTTATACCCACATTGTTGCTGCTAATCAAATATTAGGTACTGTGTCAACTACTTACAGAAAGTGTCTTGCTGCAACTGCCTCCCTTCTAAGCACTCACTACAACAACCAACTTAAATTCAACTCATGAAAGTAGTTTACTTTTTCGTCATCTCGTTTTATACTCGATTCTGACACAATAATTATTACGAGACAAGCGTGCGATCGTCCGCTGCGCTCAGCTGCTTACAGCGCATTGTCGGCGGGTAACTGCACTGACTACAAAGCAAATATGCACCGGCATCGCACGCGCGATATAATATTTTTTTGTAAGTACCTGCTAATCTTTATCTTTTCTTTATGCTTTTGGTTTTTTTAGACTCACTATAGAATTATTTAATATTATATTTTATGCATAATTTATAAATGGTAACACATATATATCTATATACAGCCTGTTAGTGTAATCAGTCTTAACCTTGAAACCATAGGTAGTTGATTTAATTATAAAAATGTTTGTCTGAATTTAAAAATAAATAAACGAATTTTTCTTTAAAAAAATCAAAAATGTTTCTGTCCTACACCGTCCGTTAATTCATGGATACTATGCGCCCGAGTTACGTATTCACTGCAAAGGGCGTTAACCTGCCGCAATAGCCGTCCGTTTAACTACATACCTACATAAGTTTTAACTAACTACATCATAAAATACAGGTAACCTGTGATGTAACTAACTTCCCTTCATACTTTTCCTGGCTTAGGACAGGCAAAAATACCTACCTTTGTTGCGTGACGAGTCCAGATGTAAGTTAGATTTAACAACAAAGAAAATTTTAAAAAATACTGGGTAGGTATTTTTGGCGTATTTAAAAGTTAGTATCGTCGCACACGGGCCACTGGCCACAACCACAAAACGAGAGAAGCTGAAGCGCGCGGCAGCCACTTGAATGTATGAAAACTACAAGAAATATGCCGATTGCCGGTGGCGGCGTTTTGTGGTTGTGGCCAGTGGCCCGTGTGCGGGAGCCCTTAATCACATTTTTATTTACAGTTTAATTAAAAATTACTTACTGGTTTTATTTACACTGATTGAATTTACATTTACACTTACATTAACCTCAACAACTGTTCAAAATGGGACCCATTTACGGCCACGCATGCCTCCGCACGTTTTCTCAAATTGTTTCTCACTCGCGAAAGCACAAAAGTGTCATTTCTCAGGTCTCTAAACGCACTACGAATCCGCCTTTTAAGTTCCGACGTATTACGGAACTCAGTGGCATACACCCGGCGCTTCATTTCACCCCACAGATAAAAGTCCAAAGGTGTAAGATCTGGCGAGCGCGCGGGCCACGCCACTGGCCCTCCACGGCCAATCCATCGCCCAGGGAACGCTTCATCCAGCATAGCCCTGACCTCCAGCTGAAAATGTGCAGGGGCACCGTCATGTTGATAGAAAAGGTTCCTCAGGGAACGAAGAGGCACATTGTCTAACATCCTGTCGAACACATGCCTTAAAATTGCCATGTACGACTGCGCATTTAAATGTCCGTCAATAAAATAGGGACCTAGAAGTTTCCCATCCACAATTCCCGCCCACACGTTTACGGAAAAACGGTGCTGATAACTGTTTTGTCGGACGCGGTGTTCGTTTACCCGGCTCCAGTAATGTTCATTATGAACATTGTAAATACCCGATCTGGTAAACATTGCTTCATCCGTAAATAAAATGGAAACATTGTCAAAATTTTGAATTAACCATTCTGCGAATAGCGTCCGCGGTATGTGATCGTTTTCATTTAACTCTTGTACTGGCCGAAAATGATATGGATGTTGACCATCGATATGTAAGATTTTCCAAACAGTCCAGTGGGAAACATTAAAAATACAGGCTGCCCGCCTCGTACTCTCCTCTGGGTTCTCCGCAAAGAAATCCAGTATGCGTTCCTGGAGGTCAACTGGCAGCTGCTGGTTGCCACGCCCCTGAGCGTGGGCCGGCACGGTGAACTGGCCATAGGTACGTAACCTTTGAGTAGCCGCCAACACCGTTTCTCGGCTTGGTACACGTTGTCCAGGGAATAAGTCAGCGTACATTCTCCGAGCCTCGTTCAGGTTATCACCCGACGCGGCGTAAACCCGGACCATTTCCGTCCACTGTTCGTTTGTGTACGACATAATCACTAAACACTAACACTTGCGCGAAAAATTAACGGTGGGGCGGCGCGGAGTCGCGCGAGAGCGCTGCGAGCGTACACACGTACGTTCCGTAGCGACGCTGCCGGCTGACTGATCACTGAAGTTTGTGCGGGCGACGCGGCGGCGCCGGCGACGCGGCGGCGCCGGCGTCGCGGCCGGCTTATTTGATCTTACCTTTGCGTAATAGGGTGAAATAATTTTGGGGAAAAATGGAGACTTTATTGAAAAAAAAAAAGTTTTTATTTTTTATTGAATTTACGTTCTGTAAGTGATACCAAACCACTGGTTTCAAGTTTAAGACTGATTACACTAACAGGCTGTATACAAAATAACATTTATACATTTTTATTAGGATACACACGTTACATAACTGGTTCGCCGTACCCGCTTCTCAACAAGGTCCTGTTGAAAATCAGCGTCAGGCACTAGTTGTCTGGCTTTTTTGCTGAACTGGGCCTATTTGGCGCAGACGTGGGGCAAACAATTTTGTACCAAATAGTTTTAAGTTATTTTAAAAATCATTGCTAATTTTGTCTTTTATTCTGTATTTTATTGTGTATGCCCTGTTTCTGTACCAATAAATATTATTTCTTCTTCTTCTTCTTCTTCTTCTTCTTCATACAAGATGCACAGAATGCAAAACAGGTGTGGGACAATTTGACAAAGGCATTTGAAGACCAAGGACTGACACGGAAAGTTGGCTTATTAAAAGAATTAATTAACACTAATTTAGAAAGCAGCTTGTCAGTGGAAGACTATGTGAATAAAATTATGACAGCCGCGCACAAATTAAGAAATATAAATTTTCATGTAGACGATGAGTGGTTGGGCACATTAATGCTGGCAGGGCTGCCAGAAATGTATAAGCCCATGATCATGGGCTTGGAGAGTTCCGGTATGAAGATTAGTGCTGACTTAGTGAAAAATAAATTACTACAGGAAGCGCAAATGTCAGACACTACCACACTTTATACAAACACAAGAAAAAATGCGCCCAAAAGTGACAAAAAAGGTCCTAGATGTTTTAATTGTAATCAGTAAGGACATCTCAGCAAAAATTGTTGGCATAAGAAGACAAACAATAATAAAAAAAACAGATAAAGACACAGGTTATGTTGCCGCTTTTTCAGCATCCACAGCAAATGACTCCAATTCTTGGCATGTTGACTCAGGAGCATCCATGCACATGACGATGCACCGGGACTGGTTCACTGATATCACCGCTTCACCTGTACCGAGCATAAGGATTGCTAACAACAAAGAATTAAAAGTTGAATGCTGCGGGAATGTATGCATTAAGGTAAAGGCACGTGATGGCAGCACCGATTCAATACAGGTGAGGAATGTTTTACTTGTGCCAGAATTAAAAACAAATTTGTTATCAGTCAGCAAAATAATTCAAAATGGATGCAAAGTAATGTTTAATGAATCTGGTTGTCAAATTTACAATCCTAGCAACAAATTAGTAGCACAGGCTAGATTAATGAATGCAACATACCTGTTGAATACTTGCCAAGAAATGCAAGTCATGATAGCCAAGGCTGATGATGATACTTATCTGTGGCACCAAAGGATGGGCCATTTGAATTTTACAAGTATTAATAAAATACCTTACTGTACAGAAGGAGTCAAGCTGTCAACAGGAATGGAAAATTCCATCTGTGTTTCCTGTCTCGAAGGCAAGCAAACGAGAAAACCGTTCCCTGCTGAAGGTTCCCGAGCAACCAGTTTGCTAGAACTTATCCACAGTGATGTGTGTGGACCGATGCAGCAGATATCAATAGGAGGAGCAAGGTATTTTGTAACCTTTACTGATGATTTTTCTCGCCGAGTATACGTATATCCAATAGAAAACAAAAGTGAAGTCTTTGAAAAGTTCCTTGAGTTTAAGAATAGAGTGGAGAATGAATTAAATAAAACAATAAAAATTCTTAGATCTGACAACGGAACTGAATATAAAAATAATAATTTTGAGACTTACCTGAAAAAACATGGAATTTTGCACCAGACATCAAATCCGTATACACCGGAACAAAACGGGTTGAGCGAACGAATGAACCGTACCCTTATTGAGCGTGCTAAATGTATATTGTTAAACTCTGGTTTACAGAAAGATTTTTGGGCAGAAGCCGTCACTACAGCAGCTTACATAGTGAACCGTTCTCCCACCCGCAGCTTATCAGATGCAACGCCATATGAGGTATGGACTGGAAAAAACCATATTTGAGTTATATGAGAATATTCCTATATGTCCTGCGATGGTGCATATTCCTAAAGAAAACAGAAGTAAGTTGGATGTAAAGGCTACAAATTCATAGATCCTGAAACAAAGAAAGGAATTGTTAGTAGAGATGTAGTGTTCCTCGAAGCTGCGATTAAGAAAAATAAGGTGGATGAAGTACCTGAAAAAGAAAAAGAAATTATTAAAAATAACATGGATATAGCGGAAAATAAAGCCGAGAATAAACATGAAGATAGAAAAATGAATAATGAGCACAAAGAAAAGAAAACTATATACTTACCTCTGTGTGATGAACCTGAAGAACCCGTGGAAAGAAACATTGATGATGAGACACTTGAAAGAGACGGAATACAGGATGTATCTCAAAGTACTTGTATTTCAGATGAATCTGATCAATTTGAGGATGTTAATGATGAAACATACATACCTGATAATACGATAGACTCTCCACCGTTATCCGTTTCGTCTTGTCTATGTTCATTTCCAAGCCACCCGTTGTGAAACTCGGTCGAGGCCATCGAGCATCAGGCTGAGTTCCTCCATCGACTTTGCCATGACTACGATGTCGTCGGCAAACCGAAGGCGAGTGATGTATTCTTGATGTTGATGCTAAGTCCTTGCCATTCCAGGAGCTTGAAGGCGTCTTCCATAGCGGCAGTAAACAGTTTCGGGAAGATAACGTCCCCCTGTCTTACGCCTCTTCTCAATGGAATCACCTTCGTGCTCTGCTCCTCCTCCCTCGATGTACCGATAGTCAATACGGCATCGTTAGAGTGACTCAAGTACCGCCCATGTTTCCACCGAATCAAAGGCTTTCTACTCTTCATAGTCCACAAACGCTAACCATAATGGCAAGTTATACTCTTCGGTCTTCTATATAACTTGCCGCAGCGTATGGATGTGGTCTATGGTACTATAGCCTCTTCGGAAACCAGCTTGTTCAGGAGACTTAGAGATACAAACTTTTTCTACTACTAAATTTGCATAGTACGGTCCGTCCGTGGCTAACTCCACAGCCCTTTTGTAGTTTATGTTTTTTCGGCAAACAATCTTGACCGCATCTCTTCGCTGTAAACCCGACATGAACTGATCGCGAAGGTTTTCTTCCTGAGAACCACCGAAATTGCAAGTTTTAGCCAAATGTTTTAAACCATGTAGGTAGACACGAATGCTTTCTCCCTGCTGTTGCGTCCGCTGCCGAAAAATATGTCTTTCCGCTATTTCCGATCTCTCCGGTTCCAAATGGTTTTTGACGAGTACGACTAAATCTTCAAAGCTCTTGTTCTCCGGGCACGCCGCAATCGCGGCGGTAAGACCCCTCTTTGAGGATTGGCTGGATAGGCGTCACGGCGTCCTTACCTACTGCATGACGCAGGTCCTCACCGGACACGGAAGTTTCGAGAGGTACCTGTGTCGGATAAGGAGGGAAGAAACGCCTGGGTGTCACCACTGCGAGGATCGTCAGGAGGACACGGTGGAGCATACGGTGCAGGACTGCCCCGCTTGGGCAGAGCACCGCCGTGTCCTCACGACGGCGATAGGTGGAGACCTTTCGCGCCCGGCATTGGTTGAGGCCATGCTGCGGGGCGAGACGGAGTGGGAAGCGGTCGCCTCCTTCTGCGAAGCAGTCACGCTCGCGAAGGAGGAGGCGGGTCGCGTGAGGGAGAGAACAGCGACCTCCCTTCACCCAAGCCGCAGTGGTAGACGCCCACGGCGTCGGACGTCACAAGACGATCTCCGGCCACCGTAGGCGCGGGCATGCGGGCTGTGAGTAATGGGCGACTCGCAGCCCGACCATGGACCATGCCCGGGTCGACGGCGCGTTGTGTTCCACGCGCGCCTCAAGGAGTGTCAGCATAATGACGGGGCCTGTAGAGGGCCAAAGCCTGCCGGGGTCGCGGGACTTACCCATTACCGTGACCCCGGTACGTAAAGGGCTAGTGAAGGACACCGTGGATATTAGTCTGACAGTCCCTCCCACCCTGCCCTGGGTTCAGGACTCATTTGATGATTTTACCACGAAAAAAAAAAAAACTTGTTCTCCGGGTCCGCGGGTGAACACAAATCTATATATATAAAAGGAGAACTGACTGACTGACATATCAACGTACAGCCGAAACTACTGGGGCTAGGAATGTGAAATTTTGCACACGGCTTCCTATTATAATGTAGGGGAGCACTAAGAAGGGGTTTTTGGAAATTTAACCTTTAAGGGGGTGAAAAGGGGGAATTAGGAAAATACGTAACCCACGCGGACGAAGTCGCGGGCAAAGTGCTAGTCACATATAAGATTGTAGCACTCAGAACCCACTAATGTCAAAAGCGTAGCAACTTTGGGATTGTCACTGATGCTATTCAACAATATAAATTGTTCTACGCGACGAATATAACTGTCCCAGTTTTGTCTTTCGAAATTAAAAGGTTCTATTTGTCCAATCGGCATTATGGCAACAAAATTGCTCGTAAGTAACGAACTTTCTAGACCGGCTGCGCCAATGTTATGTACACGTCAATAAAAGGCAAAGATCTGGTAACGACTGTTTTACTGGAACACTGAGGTTTACACACACTACATTTATGTTCACTAATGTCTAAGTACCAACATAACAAGGAGGAGTTCTTATTTTTCCAATAGCTTGAGTTCCTGCATAGAGCATCAAGTCCAGTCAGTCTTTCTAAAAGGGGATGCGAGGTTCTAGATATTACCCTAGCCAGAAAACGGGAAGCTAAATACTGCCGTCTCAAGGCCAGGGGTGGTTCAGCACCCTCGACCTGAAACGCGTTAATGGAAGAAGACTTCATACAACCAGTGATGATCCGAAGGCATTTTGACTGAACCCTGTCTAACCCAGCCAAGGCACTCTTGTTGCAAGGGACTAAATGGAAAGTTCCTTAATCTAAAAAGCTGCGAATTAAAGCGTTATAAACCAATTTCACTGTACAAGGGTGGCCCACCCTACCAGACATCCGCAAGAACCTTTAAATCAAAACTATTCTGTCACATTTTTGAACGAAATAAATAAATATATATATATATATATAAATCTACACAAATAATAAATCTGTAGAAGGGTCAATTCTGTACATTGAAAATATTGAAAAAATAAATAGCGGGGGGGTGTTGCTGGATTGATACACAACCCAAATATGCGATTAAAAAAATTTTTGTCTGTCTGTCTGTCTGTCTGTCGGTCTGTCTGTCTGTATATGCAGGCATCGCGTGAAAACTAACGGTTCGATTTCGATGACACTTGGTATAAGTAAACCTTATTATCCTGGGCATAAAATGGGATACTTTTTATTCTGGAAAAATACGTAGAAAAAAAAAACTTATTTTTCAGTTACTACAGAACGCGAGCTCAACAGCTGTAGCTCAATAGAGGGATCTCCTTAATTATTATAGGCTTAGCCGTATTTGGGTCCAATAGATATTTATGTCATTGTCAGAGTTACTCAAAATGGAGAAATAAACCATCCACGCGAAGACCGACATCCGCGCGGACGGAGTCGCCGGCGGAAGCTAGTAACTAATAAATATCTATGCTGAGTACTTTTTTAATTTTGAGTCAAGGAAAACGCCTTAGAATTTAATTTTATTAACTAAAGGGATAACATGGCCTGAAATATCCACTGATATTTGTGGGATTAATCTTTTGCGGAAGAAAATCACTGCCGAACTTTTTGGTGCTGATAAGGTCAGGCCGTGATTTAAAAGCCATTCATTCAAAGAGTCCAGGGAGAGACAAAGAGATGACGCCGCGTCTTTAATGGAGGAATTTGTCACATACAGAGCTAGGTCATCTGCATACTGTAGAATGTGACAGTAACTGTTAAGGCAGGAGCCAATATCCACAGTGTACAAATAATAAAGAAGGGGGGACTGAGGACGGAGCCTTGAGGAAGTCCCTTCCATGACTGCCTTTTCTCAAAATGTTCTCCCTGGACTCTCAGGACCAAAGAGCGGGACTAGAGCAGTCCACATATGAATTCAATTTTCTTGACCGGAAGTCTCTGCTGATGCAGTTTCTGCCTGAGTACGGGAAGAAGGACGTTATCATATGCAGAGATGTCGAGGAAAGCGGCAACAACGGATTCGTTCTTTGAGAACGCTAGACGGATATCCGTAACTAAAACACCAACGCTATCCATTGTGCCAAGACCTTTCCTAAACCCAAATTGATAGTTCGGCAGTAAAGGACATCACCCAAATTGGGCTAATTTCTTTTTTGCCAGCCAACTAAAATAAACGCAAAAACTAAATAGAGGTCATCGAAATAGATATTTTTCATTAGGGCACTAAAGTTATAAACCCAAGATTTCAGTTTGTAAAAACGATTACAAAAAAAAATATGAAAAAAAAACATCCGAAGAGAACGGTGACCGGAAATCACCACATAGTGTCCGACGTTCTACCGCGAAAATGAGGCATTGTCGGCTGTGTCATGATGCTTAAGTGTTCCACCTCCTCCTTCGCTAGCATTACTGCATCGCAGACGGAGGTAGCTGCTGACTAGTACATATTCAGGTATGACCTGAATATGTACTAGTGCCGGGCGCGAAAGGGGGGCCGTCCCTTAATGCCCCCGTGAGTACACGCGGTGTACCGCCCATGCGGGGCAGACCTCCACGGTATGCTGCACTGTGTCCTCTTGACGGTCTACATATTGGTGACACCCGGGCGTTTCCTTCCGCCCAATCTGACAGAGGTCTCTCCTGAAACAACCGTGTCCGGTGAGCACCTGCGCTTGGTGGAAGGTGAGAACGCTGTAGCACCACTCCACTCACTCCTCAAAGAGGGGTCATGCCACTGCGATTCCTGTGTGCCCGAATCTGGGTTGCAACAGTTCAATCCGCCATGTCGTCACGAGATCGCGCTAGAGCCCATTCCGCAGTGCCTCAAGTAGTCGAGACAGCGGAGTTTTACGTTGCGCTTCCACACTTCAGTCGTAGACATGCCAGAGGGCCTTCGTCTCTAGATCTAATGGCGGAAATCCGGCAAGGAGCCTCGCTACCTCTCCGGAAACCGTGCGGTATCCCCTGATTATCCTCATAGAAACGACCACATGGGAGGACTCATTCGATGATTTTACCACGCAAAAAAAAAAGAGATTCGCGACGATGTAATTGTAAATTGCTCTGATGGCTCTCTTTTGCAAAATAAAAATTGATTTAATGTCAGCCACCCGGCCCCACAGTAGAATGCCGTAAGACATAATGCTGTGGATGGTTGATGATGGAGGATGATTCGTCGTACGCTCGAAACTGCGAATACGTATTTCTTTTTGCTCCGTATTAAAAATATTTTACACCAGTAGTCAGTGAATTTTTGGACTTAAAAATACATAAAAGCGGTGATTGTGACAATTAGTTTAATTCTACGTACAAATATAATCAAAACTAACATAGTGAACATAGTTTAAATATCAAAAAACAATAACTAAATCTCACAAGTGTTTGTACAGTGCACGGTGTTTTGGTGTTTTTGAACTAAAAAATTAATACCACACCCTTCTTATTCAAAAAAAGCAATACCTGTGTGAGGCGGACCACGAAGTTGACACTACACAAGAGTGTCGAAATAGCGCGCGTAGCTAAGACCCTACCTCGTCACTCGTTAACGTCAAACTCGCGGGTTCAAATCCGAATATTTTTATTTTTGTTGATTGTTTTTGTCTGACAATGCTGAAGTGCGGAGCCTGTGGTAAATTTTTGGCAGTGAACGAGGGCATAAAATGTTCGAAATGTCCGGCGTTTTACCATCGAGTATGCGTCAACCTTGCCCCCACGGCACCAGCCCCTGCAAAGTGGATGTGCCCTGGATGTAAGGCAAAGGTGACACGAACGGACAACACCCAGACTCCTGTCAAAGGAGTAGATGAGCAGAGCTCGTCAACGAGTCAAGTAGCGGTCACCATCATAGAAAAAAAAATGACAACAAACGAAAGCACACCTGATTCCCAGTCAAACTCAAAAGTCGAAATCAGCCTCGCGATGGAAATCCGCTGTTTGAGAAGTGAGGTAAATGCCATGCGTGATGAATTGCGACAATTTCGGGATGAGTTTGCGGGTATAAATGCTAGGATCAATCACTGTTGTCACCGTATAGATACCCTAGAAGTTCGTGTCAAAGATCTCGAGGAAAACTCGGACAATTCCAGTTCCCCTCGAATAATTAAATTGGAGGAAACAATTGAGGAACTCCAGCAGCAGCTGAATGAACGGGAGCAAGAATCACTTCTGAACGATGTGCAATTAGCTGGCGTTATTGGGACTAGCGGAGAAAACCCGACACAACTTATGAACACCCTAGCGCTTAAACTAGCGGTTAAACTCGAGGACCATGACATTGTTTTTGCTAAACGGGTTGGCAACGTTCTACGTGACCGAATCGAAGGCGAAGCTCCTCGACCACGAATCATCGTTGCCCGACTGGCAAAGCGCGCGGTGCGAGACAGTTTGCTGAGTGCAGCGCGCGTCCGCCGCAACCTCACTACCGCTGACATTGAAGTACCAGGAGCGCCACACCGCATCTACCTCAACGAACGCCTAACTAAAATCAACAGGCAACTCTTCCGCGAAACGCGCCTAGCTGCTGGTCGTCTAGAATGGAAATACGCCTGGACTAAAGATGGCCGCATACTTGCGCGTAAGGAAGAAGGAAAGTCAGCTGTGCACATACGATCGGAAAAGGACATTTCGCGGTTTTTTATCAGTCAATAGGTTTGTTTATGTCTACGTTTGTCTTGATTGATGTCGACGTTTTTTGTGATTTGCCTAGAGTGTTTAAAGTACCGTGTAAGGATGTTCAAATCAACTCATTGTCATGTTTTCTCCATTGTGCGGCTAATATTTATATCATGTTTTCTCCGTTAACATTACTGTCATGTGTTCTCCGTTATACCACTTACATTTGTAGTTTTTTAAGATGTGCATTACTCGTTACCAATTACGCTGCCCACAGTGTTATAGCATATTATGTATATATTGTGTATTTATCGCTTATAAGTATTTATTTGCACTACACTTTATTCGTTTATTGTAACAATGTTTATGTTACGGCTAAAGGTCGGTGTGAACGTAAACTTAAGATTAGCCGGCTAAAGTTAGGTTTATCTTCGAGAAGCAGCTAAAGTTCGATAACATGTTAGTTTGCGTCGTGATATTCCATCTTTAGCCGGTTAATGTGCACATTAACCGAAACGAAACGGCTAAAAATGTAAAATGTAGAAGGAAATGGAATGGTCTTGCTTTCGCGGGGCGTCCACGCTTCCCAGCATGTCGACGGAGCCCCGCTTCGCGGGGCTCCTACTTCTGGGTGGTTTAAAAAAAAAATAACCACGAAGAGGATGGCGGGGTCTTTCAGACCCCGCCATCCTCTTCTAACCTAAATTGTCCGAGTCGGGGTGCCAGCGAGTCCCGAGCTCGCTTCGCTCGCTCATGTGTAATGAATGTGATTATTTTTTAATAAAGTTTTCGTGTCAAAATAGTAAACATTATTACATTGTTTCCTTTTCCATTTCCTTCTACATTTTTAGCCAAGGACCTGCAGCTACACCTAAGTTTAGCCGGCTAAAGATAGAACAAACTAACATTAACATTTCGTCGAAGATAAACCTAGGTTTAGCCGGCTAATCTTAAGTTTAGGTTCACACCTACCTTTAGCCGTAACATTTACATTAGTTTTGTGTCAATTTCTGAATTCATCTACTTAGCATTTTTTTCTGTGACATTTTCTTTCTCAGTAGTAAATAATTTACAAAATGTTGTCTGATAAATACATTCCGCCTTATTACAAAAAGGGGTTTAACTAAAAACCCAGGTTTAAATCTTGTAAAACTACGGTTTACACATACGTTATTACAAATCGTGGTTTTGTGATAAACCATGGTCTAACAGTGGTAGCTGTCAAAGGTGTGTCAAAGTTTCTCATAGCATCTTTTTCATTGTGTTGTTGTTTTTGTGCTATTTACACCCAAAATGGATTGAAATAAGGTAGATTTAATTGTTATTACTCATTGTGTATTTAATTGTTTAGACAATCGTTCAAATGGCGGTACTTAAGTCGACGTTTTATCTTAGTTTTGTAATACGGACAAATTTAAACCGTGGCTTTGCAGATAAGCCTGGACTTGATAGACCAGGTTTAAACCAAGGTTTATTTATTTTTTGTAATAAGGCCGATTAAGGTTGGTTTTTGGAACGCCGGTTCTTTGGGCACAAGATGAATTTATAGCAGCGTTGCTGAGTCTGGACGTTGATGTCATGGCTGTAAATGAGACGTGGTTGCGAACAGGCGAGGAGGGGCGTGCACCCACAGTACCGGGTTATAGGCTGCGACATATAACGCGCTCTTTGTCTGTTAAGGGGGGACGGGGTGGTGGTGTTGGTTTTTATTTAAAGATCGGTATTAACGTTCGAAGTCACTCGAAACCGACTAGTCCATCCCACGACACAGTCGAGCAGATGTGGATCACCACAAGTGTCCGTGGAATCAAGCTCGCAATAGGAACTGCCTATCGCCCGCCTTGGCAGGATGTTGATCTTTTTCTAGACGCTGTATCTGGTTCAGTAAACTCCTTAACGCAATGTGAGTACACGATTCTGATGGGTGATTTTAACATAAACGTGCTCAATAACCCAGACTCAAAAACGGAAAAGTTAGTCTCATTTTTAAACTGCCTAGGTCTTAAACAATTAGTGCAATCATCCACACACTTTACAGTACACGGCAGCTCTCTGATAGACATAATTTGTACAAATGTTAAACCTCGCTCTGTATCAGTTGACATAATACCAGATCTAGGTGCGCACGCGTTGGTTTCCGCTGAATTTAATTTTAAACGTCCGAAAATCCCCCTGCGTGCCGTTACCTATATACCAATTAAAGATATAAATAAGGAATCTTTTGATCGGGATCTCGAATTGCTAAACTGGAAAGCGATTACCAAGCTGCAAGACGTAAACAATATGGTCAATGAATTTAATACAAACTTACTTACAATATTGGATGCCCATGCACCTCTAAAGACTAGTTATGTTAGAGAGTGTTGTTGTCCCTGGATTACTGACAATGTTAAATTCATGATGCGTTTAAGAAACAAAGCACATGCAGACTTTTTAAAAGAAAAAACATCTTGCAAGAAGAATTATTATAAAGAATTGAAATAAATAATAAATAAATAAATAAATATTCCACAACTATCACACAACGCCATCTAGTCCCAAGTTAAGCAGAGCTTGTGTTATGGGTACTAGACAACTGATAAACATACTTATATATATTTCTAAATACATACATATTATAGATAAAATTACACCCAGACACAGAACAAATGATCGTGCTCATCACACAAACATTTGTCCTGGGTGGGAATCGAACCCACGACCTCCGGCATAGCAGTCAGGGTCACTAACCACTAGACCAACAGGCCTGTCTAAAATCATTCGTTTCTAGGTGTTTATTTTACGAAAAGTCTGCATACTACAGACATAAAATCGACAGTAAAATTAATGATTCCAAAACTCTATGGAAAAATTTAAAGTCGAACCTGCTGCCATCTAAACGTACAGAATTACCAATGCACTTTGACGATCCTGACAAAATTTGTAATCATTTTTTGAGTGTGCCGGGAGCGGGTGCGGTTAGTGACTCAGTGCTTGAGTTTTTTAAATGCAACCGAAATAACAGTTCTACTTTTAACTTGTCACCCATAACGCACAGGGAAATCACTAACGCACTGAGTGCTATTAAAACCAATGCTGAAGGTTATGATGGCTTTTCTATAAATATGATTTTACAATCACTACCCGCGACATTAGACGTCATAACCTCATTAATAAACTCATCCATCGCAACCTCATCCTTTCCTGAGCCATGGAAAGTTGCTAAAGTGCACCCATTGCCGAAGACTCCTACTGCATTGGACATAAAAGATCTTAGACCTATAAGTATTCTGCCAGTGCTTTCGAAAGTGTTGGAGAAAGTAGTATGTGCACAATTGATAAAGTATTTCTTTTTTTTTTTTTGCTGGCAACACTGGCAGCCGGTTGTCAAAAGTTTTTGTGTTATAATTAAAATTGTAAAATATTAGTTATATGTGTTTAATTAGTCTAAAATATACTTAAATATGTTAATATACCTATAAATAACAAGGATCAGGCAGCGTTGGCAAGTTGTTCCGATGCAAAATCAGTGAAATACTTAATGTACAAGTATCAGCTGTCATCCAACGGACGAATTTCAAGTCACCACCTAACCGGGGAGTATTTTTGTGCATTTTTATATCTATTTAGAATAAATAATAATAATCTTATTGCCCACTAAACAATTATTCTCTTTTCTCTGCAAGCTGTAACCTATTTATCACAATTCTTTGTGCTTGACATGATGACCATGCAGAATAATTTTCTTATTTTTAACATATTTGAGCCCTATTAAATTAATAAACTTGATTACTAGGTTAAGCTCTTTTAGGTTTTTGTATTGGCGCATAGTCTCAGTCTGGGAAATTAATGTGTTTTATAAAACTTTTACAAAAAAATAAACCACCCAGTACTAGTACCCTCAACTTGTTTTTTTTTTTAGTTATTTTATTTTGTTGTTTTTCCTATTTATCCAGTAAAATAGTGTCTCAACCTAGACAAAACTACTTTTATTTCTGTTTGTTTTCTGTTTATTAGAACTTAAATAATTTAAACTTAGTTTTAATTCTTTAAACTATTAACTTCACCTAAACATATTCATCCTGTCCCTCACATCTATTCTTTTCACATACTTAGCTGTCCCTTCTCTAATTCCAGGGTGCCTCTGAGGTTGTCTTCAACATGTTGACCCGCAGAGCTGCATCCTTAGAGGAAAAACTGAGGGCTACTTTGAAGGAGCTACAATCTAGCCAAACCATGGTCAGTCAATTGCTAAAGGAATGGGAAGAAAGTGAGGTGGAAATAGGGTTAGTTATTAAGAAGAACACTGAGCTCAAGAACCAATTGGCAGAACTACATATGCAGCATGTGGATATACTAGACCAGCATCAACAACTCCGGCTACTTGTTGCTAATTTTGAACAGTGTAGTGACACATACGATCAGGCCTTAAAACGTATTTCGGAACTGGAGCTGGAATTAAGCAAGGCACACAACACCATAACATGTCTGGAATCTCTTAAGGCCAGTGAAGAGTCTGCGCACACCTGCAGTCTTTATGATGAGTTGGTTGATAGCCGGTCAGGACCCATATGTGTTGAGCCTATAGTGACCATAGACTTAACTAATGATACTCTTAATAAATGTAGTCTATTTCCCAGTCCTACTAGTCATAATAAGATAAAAAAAGTATATTAAAAAAGGTTTGTCGTATGGCTAAATCGAAATTTTTAAGTGACACTATTAAAAATTCTAGTAATAAAGTAAAAACCACCTGGAAAATTATAAACAGCAAAACGGGTAAATCGCTTAAACAAGAAAATCAACTCGAGATCATGGTTGACAACAAATTAGTTAATAAACCTGCTGACGTAGCTGATGCATTTAATGAGTTTTTTGCCAGCATTCCTGCAACTACAACTCGCTCCTTAAGTTCATCACCATCTAAGGCTGAAAACCTTTTGCAAAGTAGCGTCCCTAAATGTAGTCATGTATTCAGATTCGAACATGCAACGCCTCATGATGTGGTTAATGTTTTTAATTCACTCAAGTCTAAAAATACTGGTGATTACTGGGGCATTTCTATTAAACTGTTGAGCAATATAATCGACATTGTAGCCCCCTATCTTGCTGTTACTTTTAATAAATGCGTTGACTTGGGTACTTTCCCTGATCTCATGAAGAGCAGTAAAGTCATCCCTTTATTTAAATCTGGCTGTAAAAATAATATTGGTAATTTCAGACCAATTTCTATTCTACCTGCATTTAGCAAAATATTTGAAAAGTTAATACTCAGACAGTTACTTCGCCATTTCAATCTAAATAGTCTTCTTCACAATGATCAATACGGGTTCACAAAAGGCCGTTCGACTACGGATGCGGGTGTTGCTTTGTTGAAACACATATTTGACGCATGGGAGAAGTCGCGAAATGCAATTGGTGTTTTCTGTGATCTCTCTAAAGCCTTTGATTGCGTACACCACGATACACTATTGCGTAAACTAGCGATGGGCGACTCGAGTTATCTAACTCGAGTAACTCGGGTCAGACCATACGCGAGTCAGCCCAAGTCAACATATCTGCGAACCGAGTTGACCCGGAGAGCGCGCGTGGCGGGCGGTGCGGCGGGTTAGCGCTAGCCGTCTAGCCCGCGAGTCGCGAGGCCCGAACGACTCCGAGCGAGCCCGAATCAGCCCGACGACCGAACGAACGTCCGAGCCGCGAGTAAAAGAGATAGTTCTCGTTGTTGGTTTCTTATCACACGGTTAGTCAGACAGAACTGATGAGAGAGTTTTTCTCTTATTATAAGAGCCTTTAGATTTGTTAGTACACATAGTCTATTAAGTCTATTTCAAAGTTGATTAGTTTGTATTACAGTTATTTTTATAGAGTTACCTAACTACAAGGTATTTTTTGAACTTAAGACTGGTAGTCATTCAGAAATAAGTGCCATTACTTAGATGTTGATTAGCTTTTTTTATAGGTGTTAGTTGATGTGTTTAATTTAAGGAATAAAGATCAATCTAAATAGTAACAAACGTGTGATTTTTGAACAGGCTCAATTTTATTTGATTGACTACCATTTACTCGACGAGTCGACGCCACGTAGCCCGCCGGACCCGACCCGGCGAACCGTGAACGTAGCAAACTAGCAACCCGCGGAACGATGCACCGAGTTGAGCATTTACTGACTCGGTTGGACGATGCGGCGACGCGACGGACCTTAAGGCAGCTGAGTCGAGTCAACTCGAGTTGCAACCCGGGTTGGTAAGCGAGTCAACTCGAGTTACTCGAGTTACCAAAAAGTCGACTCGGCCCATCGCTAGCGTAAACTTCGTCATTACGGTGTTCAGAATGAAGCCCTCAATGTAATTGAGTCATATTTGCATAATAGATTTCAATGTGTCGATGTTGGTGGCGTGAAATCTTCTAGGTTACCTGTCCAGCTAGGTGTACCTCAAGGCTCAATTCTGGGTCCGTTTTTATTCCTGGTTTATATTAACGATCTACCATACTATTTGAAGAACATCTGCGATGTAGTACTGTTTGCAGACGATACTTCGCTAATCTTTAAAGTAGATAGGAATAGACAAGTGTTTGACGACGTGAATAACGCACTATCAAAGGTCACAGATTGGTTCACAACAAATAACCTTGTTCTTAATGCCAAGAAGACTAAATGCATAAAGTTCACTTTGCCCAATGTCAGAAACCTGGGTCCCAGCATTGTCCTTGGTAATGTGGAGCTTGAAACTGTTGATTCAGCTGTGTTTCTGGGTATAACAGTGGATTCAAAATTACAATGGGGTCAACATATATCAAGCCTAGCAGGTAGGCTTAGTTCGGCCGCCTACGCTGTTAGAAAAGTTAGACAGTACACTGATGTTGACACAGCTAGATTAGTCTATTTTAGTTATTTTCACAGCGTTATGTCCTACGGTATTCTGCTGTGGGGTAAAGCCGCTGATATCCAAAATATATTTGTACTCCAGAAACGAGCGGTTCGTGCTATTTACCAACTAGGTGCACGAGATTCTCTAAAAGATTTCTTTAAAGAGATTGGTATTCTAACAGTGGCTTCACAGTACATATTCGCCAACATTTTATATATCAGGCAAAACATACACCTGTATAGTAAAAACAGTGATATCCACAACTTTAACACAAGGAATAAGCACAAACTACGTGCTCCCTTTCATCGGCTTCACAAGGTGCATAATTCATTCGTTGGGGTTGGTGTAACCTTTTATAACAAGTTACCATCCTCTTTTCTAGATTTGCCGTTTAACGTTTTTAAAGCAAAAGTAAAAGCTAATCTCTGTGCCAAAGCATATTATTCTGTAAGAGATTATTTAGATGATAAGCATAGTTGGTCGCTGTGTTGAACACAAGACATTGTTCATGTTCTTTTAACATAATTAGCTAGCTGACACGGTTATAGGACTCAACAGCATACACCCCTCATACAACTCTGTATCATTATTGTATTTTACATGAGTTTTAATTCGTTTTTTTTCTGTGTATGTCTTTTATCTTTATTACGACAGTCGTAGGGTATCATTTAGTACTATTGTCGGAGCTGATGAAGATTGTAAACTATCGTTGCGTTGTATAGAGTCAATGTTTCTAGTATTATATAGTTTCACCGGAAGCATTGTGTGAGTACCGTGTACTTTATAGCTTTCAATGAGTAGATACCCACGTCTTTTAATGACTTAAATGACCCTGGCAGTTGAGATTATGTCATGCTCACTCAAATGTCTCGCTGATGGTGGCGCGTGTGTCGGATCACTTAGTTCCCTTCAAAATGGTTGAGCTGAGTGATGCTGATGCATGTGTCATGTTCGTGAACGGGCGCTGTCAGTCGTGACTGGTCATCTCTTAACAGCCGCGGTTTATTTTAATTATTTATAATTTTATTGAATTGTCTTTTTTTATATGAATTTCCTATGGACACTTTACTTGCTACATCGTTCTCACATAATGCACCATCTCAAGATGAATGATGTAACAAAGGTTCTGTTATAATTTTGGCGATTGAAAAAGAGTGTCCATGGAGTTTCTTGCCCGTTCTTCTCCATATAGATCTACGCTTTGGAATGGGCATCTACAGTACTTTCACAAGTTTTTATGTCTTGTGACTGGGACTGTAGCACCGTAACTATTTTTAAACTGTTTTATTTTACTTTTGTCTCTTGACAACTCAAAAGTGCCTGTAAATGGCCTACTTGAAATAAATGATTTGATTTTGATTTTGATTGATTTAGAGGATGATAAAATCCTTCCAGATGTTCAGTCTGGTTTTAGAAAAGGTCGTAGTACAGCTACAGCTTTGTTGGACGTGACTGATAATATATTGTCAGCTCAAGATAAGGGAATGTACCATATATACGCAGATGATACTCAGGTTTATATATCGTTTAAGCCAGAAGACTACGAACAAGCATTGCATGATTTAAATGCGGATCTTGAGGGCATAGTACAGTGGTCCAATGACAACACGCTTGCATTGAATGCGACTAAAACCAAATATATGCTTTTCGGTACTGCACACAAGCTTAGTAAAATTAAACCCTGCGCCTCCTGTGTAACCGTTATGGGTCAGCCTATCGAACGAGTCTATGAAGCACGTAATTTGGGTCTTGTGATGGACGCGGAACTTCGTTTCCACAAACACGTGACGCAGTGTATCCGTAATTGTTTTTATAGGCTTAAGATTTTATATAAAGCTCGTCCGTATCTCAGTGAAGAATTGCGAGTGCTGCTTGTGGAGTCTTTGGTTTTATCTAAATTGAACTATGCGGATACAGTGTACGGTCAACGACTACTTTCAAAAACTGAGAAACTGATCCAAAGACTTCAAAATGCCTGTGCGCGTTTTTGTTTCAAAGTTCCTTTTAGAGGACATGTCACACCTTTTTTCAACGAGCACAGTATTTTAAAAATGAAAGCAAGACGTAAACTACACTTGGCGAGCTTACTCTTTGGAGTTATCAGAACCCAGATTCCTGCTTACTTGTTCGATAGGCTTTCATGGACTAGTAGACATAGAATTGGTCAGGGCAGAAAATGTTCGCAACAGCTTTCCATCCCACAGCATAAATCGGCGGCTTTTAGAGGCAGTTTTCGGTACGCAGCTAGTAAGTGTTGGAACAATATCCCTCCTCCCATTAAATATAGTAAAAGTTCCTCGACATTTAAGTCAAAATTGAAGCAGTTTTTACTAACTCACCAAAAGGAATTTGAAGACATTCGAGCCGACATGTCAGCTATTTGAGAAACCCGATGTGTATTTATTTTTATTTTTTTATGCGTACATTATATTATTATTAATATTGGGTCTATTTTTCTTTTACTTTTTATTTATTTAGTCTGGTTTTATTTCCTTGAATTGTTTTTGTTGCACTCAATCTTGTTTTTTTTTTCTTTCATAACGTATTTGTTTTTATTTTTGTGCACATATTTTATTATACTTAATATTAGTACATCTTGATTACACACTGACTCAGTACCTATATTTAATTTACGTATTTGATTTCGAGCGTATGGCACTCGTGGGCTGCAGCTGAAAATCAGCGTCAGGTGGCAAACTTTGTGTTGCCATCTGGCATATGCTGAGCTGAGGCCCTTTGGCATTAAATTGTTAAGTTTTTTATTTCCTCTTTTTTTACTACCTACTCTCTCTCTTTATAACTTTATTTGTATCGTTTAGTTTTAAGTTTGTGCCAATAAACACAATTTTCTTTCTTTCTTTCTTTCTGTGAAAGTAGCTGAAGTAAACCAAGCACGCAGTTTCAACGTCTGTTACCTGTCTTATCTTTCTAACAGCATAAGCAGCTGAGCTTAGACGCCCCGCAAGAGATGCTATATGGGGGCCCCATTGTAATTTATCATCTAACGTGATTCCCAGGAAAACTGTTTGATTAATAAATTCCAGTTTTTCCCTTCGTTCAGTATAATGTCACATTCGCTACTTTTAACATTTGGTTAAGTAAATCTAGTACATTTTGTCTTTTTTTCATTAAGAGCTAAATTGTTCAAAGTAAACCAATTGTTTACCTGAAGAATACAATCATTAACAGTATTTAGGTTTAGCGAACGTCTATTTTAAAGATTAACGAAGTATCATCCGCGAAAACACCATATTCGGTTGATTTTTGAGTAAATGGGGTAAATCGTTTATTTAAACTAAAAAGAGGAACGGACCCAAAATAGAACCCTAAGGAACGCCCATTGTCATTTCAGACCCTAATGAGTGTAGTCGGGGTGGGTCGGGTTCACGTAAAGAGCTTTGTTCCACGATAAAACTTTAATTAAAATATTGACATTAGTCAAAAGACATCTTGCACCTGATTGGTTCTAACAATATTCAAACTGACCAATCAGTGATCAGTTAGCGTTACACTTGACATGACCTTGGCCACCATTGGTCAGTGCGACCATAGACAAACTAAGTCTATGGGCGCGTTCGGAAACACGCTACATATCCTGGCGAAAAACGCAGAGCCGGAATGCCTTTGCCTCTGCGAGCAGGAAGTATTCGACCATCCGCTATACACTCCCCTTCGGGTTCATGAAAGCGTCCTCGTTCAGGAACCCGCTCAAGAACGTCAGAAACAGGCTGAATATGACGAGGCCGGCCTCGGTTACGCTTTGGCATAATCGAAAGAGGAGGCGCGTCATCTCTATTGACAAATCTCGTGAGTTGGGACGCGTGGAACCTACCTAAGACATTGTCGGGAGTATTGACTGCATAAACTAAATAACTGGTAGGACTAGCTTTTTTAAGGACCGTGTAAGGGCCATCCCTTTTTGGCACAAACTTAGCCGACAATCCTTTACCAGCATTACTCAATACGTGTGACTTTACTGAAACCTGATCACCGACATCAAATTCTTAAGGTTTACGACCCTTGTCAGCATAGTCTTTACGTCTGTCCTGTTCTTTCTTTACCTTATTCTTAATAGAAACTAATGAGCCTACAAACTTCTTTAGGTAAGGTGTTATTTGTGAGGAAAAAAATATCTTTCTGTAAGACAGCCCTAATATCAAAATTAACGTCAATAGGTGAACGGAGATCTCTAGCGAAGGTCAGAAAAGCTGGTGAAACACCTGTTGAATGACACAAAGCTGAATTCATTGAGAAACGAACCGATGCTAAATGTTTCGGCCAAGAAGAATGTTCAGTGTCGACTAACTGAGCCAGCTGTACCTTAAGATCTCAATTTTTCCGTTCGCCGGGTTTGCTTCCAGATGATATAAAGATAACAAAACCTGTTTAATCCTAAAATAAACATGCACTGTTGCATAACGGCTGAGACAAATTGCACCCCATTGTCCGAGACAATACGGCGCGGCAGGCCATACCTGAGGAAGTACTCCTCGATTAGTGTACGGGCACAGGCTTCTGAGGTGGCATCAACAAGAGCAAAAAGCTCGACCCACCGAGTAGCTGTGTCCTCGACTAATAAAATGTATTTCTCCACCTGCTCTCCAGGAGGGAGCGGGCCAAACAAGTCGATCGCCAACACCTCTCCCCTTTGATGTAAAACTGGGGTCTGTAAAAGGCCTGAAGGCTTCAAGTTTGATGACTTGTAGCGCTGGCACGTCGCGGAAGACTTAACAAAGTCGGCGACAAACCGTCTCATTCCAGGGAAGAATAACCGCTGTGAAAGATTATGCAAAGTCCTGTCAATACCTTGATGCCGAGCAATAGGAGTGTCATGGCATTCCTTCAAAATGTCGAGTCGTAAACTCACAGGAACTACAAGCTGTGGTTCCTCAACATCGACATCAGGATTTTACCTTTAAAGAACTCCTTGCTGCATAAAGTAACCTCTTTTGCGTTTTTCTTCTAGATCATCTAATTGAGCATGCCGCAGATCAGCGGGAGTTCTTGTGGCTAAGTCAACAATGACTGAACAAATACCACACTGACCTTTATTGTCTTCTTCGCAGGAAGGACGACTAAACGTATCGGCGACAACATTGGCTCTACCTGAAGTGTATTCGAACTGAATATTGAACTCCTGTAACTTTAGCGCCCACCGAACTAATCTACCAGATGGCGATTTCAAACTCAACAACCATTTCAGAGGCTGATGGTCACCTATAATAACCTGTTGACCTTCAATATAAACTCTGAACCGATTAACTGACTACACTACTGCAAGAGCTTCCCTCTCGGTAGTGCTGTAATAACGCTCGGCTGGGTTTAAAAGGCGGCTTGCATACTCAATAGGCCTTTCATCCTTTCCCTCACCTTGCAGCAGTACTGCACCAAGACTACTCGCATCTGTACGCAAGACAAATGGTTTTGAGTAATCAGCTTGGACAAGTATGGGCGTAGACGTTAAACGTTTTTTCAACTCCTGAAACGCCTGATTTTGCTCAGGTCTGAAGAAAAGTTTTGAGATGCCGTGGAGTGTTTGGTGCCTTCATATCCGCAACAGCGCAAACTTTGTCATGATCAGGCGAAACCCCATTCTTAGTAATGACAAGGCCCAAAAAATATTTCACTTCTTCGCGAGCGAAAACACACTTATCACGGTTGGCGCGTAAATTAAACATACGCAACCTCTCAAAAGCTGCACGTAAATCAGCCACATGCTGATCAAAACTCTCTGATATAACGAGCAAATCGTCCTGATAAGCTAATAGTGTCACATTCTTAAGTGAGGCGCCTGTGCGCAGCTTATTAATGACGTTAAATATCAAAAGACGCTGAAAGGTGGACGGAGCGTTCTTGAGACCAAACGGCATCCTTTTGAAGCGGTAAGTACCGAAAGGCGTTAACAATGCCGTTTTGTCTCTGTCACATTCGCGGACAGACACGTTCCAAAATCCACTACGCATGTCTAATGTACTCATGATGCAATTGCGCTTGGTAGACTGCACTAATTCGTCTATGAGCGGCATCGGATACACATCGGTTTTCGTAACTGCGTTAAGCTTTCGGTAATCTACGCAAAAACGAACTTGACCGTTCTTCTTAGGCACTAACAAAGCGGGAGGACCCCATGCTGATTCGTACTCTTCTATTATATCATCAGCTAACATCTTTTCTATTTCAGATTGCATAATCTCTCTTTTAGCCGGAGTTAAACGATAGGGAGGGACAGCGATGGGAGCGTGATCACCGGTATCGATAACTTGCTCTGCAAACGTAGTTGGTTCGCCTCTTAACTCAAAAACGTCCTGATTTTCAGACAGGAACTTGGCAAGAACCTCACGCTGCTCGTCGCTAAGCTGTGACGCTTTCTCGTCCCTAAGTACGCTACTTATAGGTACACTCCTAACATGGTGTGCTGGTTTCTAAAAAAGAAGATTGAACTGCTCAGAGCTATCAGCAAAGTGCCATTTTGCATTACCGAAATTCTATACTAATATTAAAATTAATCAAAAAATCGATACCTAACAGACTTTCGTTACTGTCCGCGTCCGAAACAATTAAAAAACTGACGAGGCTGGTTCTACCTTCAAGAGTCACATTAACCTCGGTAGCAAGTACATTCATTAAACCTACCATCCTACCATCTGCGAGTTTTACATTTTCAATGCGCGAGGACATAGGATAATCTTTGGCCTTTAGGAGAGCGTATAGCGTATGAACAGCAACACAGTACACTCACCGGCACGGAAACTTGGCCACCAATAACTTGCCGATAATTTCTATTTAAATATTTCATTTTCACTATATTATGGGTTTATGCACTAAATTAGGGTTTTTTTATGGTTTTGTAACTCAGTTATTGAAAAATTGATGCACCAGCAGTCATCTTTTAAAAAATGGCAGTTACACAGAAATATTGGTTTTAACACTATCAATTTAAAAAGACCACAAAATGAAAAATAACCAAAAAGTCTTAGTTGTCTTTGCATTTTAATATCGGGTGTTTCCTCCCCTAGCCCTGATTACAGCTTGCATTCGTTCTGGCATGCTTTGGATGATGTTTCTGATCTCAACTTGTGGTATGCTTTTCCAAGCGGTCAGTGCTGCATTTCGAAGCTGGTTCAGAGTTTCAGGCGGATTGGAGGAGGACTTTATTTTTCTTTTAAGCATGTCCCATATATGCTCTATTGGATTTAAGTCAGGACTACGAGCTGGCCACTGAAATTTTTGAATACCAACCTCTGAAAGGTATTCCTCCACGCAATGTGCAACGTGCGGGCGCGCGTTATCGTGCATTAGGAGGAATTCGTCGAGCCCAATAAACCCTGAATATGGTAACACGTGTTTCTGAAGACTCTCCTCGATGTATCGTGTTGCCGTTAATCGGTTATCGACGATAACTAACTCCGTACGTGCATCGGAACTTATTCCTCCCCAAACCATTATAGAGCCTCCATGAAAAGTAACGGTTTGTGTGGTGGTATTGGGTAAAAACCGCTCTCCTCTTCTTCTCCACAATCGCTCCCGACCATCTGGAGCTCGTAAAGCGATTCGACACTCATCTGTGAACAGTACTCGAGCCCACTGCTCATGGGTCCAGTTGACGTGTTCTCGTGCGAATCGAAGTCGAGCTACTCGGTGACTTCTGAGAAGTTCTGGGCCGCGTGCTGGTCTACGAGCTTTTAAATTCACTTCCTCCATTCGTCTTCTCACTGTAAGTTCACTAACATTGACACCTCTTGTGAACTGGAGTCGCTGGCGTATCTCAACAGCGGTGAGGTAGCGGTTTCTCAAAATTTCCAGGACAATAAAGCGGTCATCCCAGGCTGATGTGCATCTGACGCCTCCGCTACCTGGTCTGCGGGAGTAGCGGCCTGTCTCCTGGTATCGTTTCAGTGCATACTGCATCGATGAACGTGGTACATTCAGAATAACAGCGACTTCTCGCTGTGTCAGCCCTTGTTCGATTAATGCTACAGCTTGTGCAATCTGTGATGGTGTTAATGGCATTTTTATTGGAATTAAATCACCTTTAGTTATTGAAGTAACAGTACGATATCACAATAATTGAATAACCTAACAATAAACTTTCACATGACACAAATTTAAAACAGCAACTTAGTCACTCAGATGACCGGGTTCAACTAAAACTTAAAAATAACGTCATATTGCACTCAAACATGATTAATTACCCTCTTGAACTAAGGGTAAACATTTTTTAGACCAACCTTCATAATAAATAATCATAGGAAACACTTAAAGCTCTTGTTATCGCGAAATACGCGCTTGGCCAAGATTCCGTGCCGGTGAGTGTATTTAGCTGCCGAATCTACCATCGCGGTACCGTTTTTACCTAAAATACTAATCTTTAGCACGGACCGACAAAAAGATTGAACCTGATTACGATTACCGGAAAAATGTTGCGAGCCACTGGAATTTACGGAAAAATGTTGACAACCACTGTTTTCTACGGAAAAATGTTGACGGCCACTTGCAAAATGGGAAATATGTTGAGTCGTTGGTACTGTTATAAAATGGATTAAAATCACAAACAGATCTGGAATTAGGCATAAACATCGCAAGCGCTAGATTTTGATGTTTCGAATTACCAGATAACGATTGACAAACATTTTTTTTTTAGGGTGGCAAAATCATCAAATGTGTCCTCCCGCCCTGGGTGGGGCGGAAGGGACTGTCAGACTCTTACTGACTAAAATCCACCCATGTTTCTTCGGATGCCCTTTACGTTCCGGGGCCGCGGTATCCTGGATTAAGAAAAAATCCGCGACCCCAGCAGGCATTTGGCCCCCGTCGGTGACGCGTGAAACACGACGCGCCACCGACCCCGGGCTTGGTCCTTGGTCGGACGGCGAGCTTACCCATTACTAACCGTCCGCAAGCCCGCTCCGCCACTGTGCCCTCTGCTGTTCAGAGGGACACGCGTTGGAGAGTCCACCCGACAGGCTATTCGCATACGGGCAAAGAGACCCCTTAGGCACACAGTGCCTAAGGAAGAGTTTTTGCCCGCATCCCAGTGTGCACCGGCCCGAAAAACTGGTCTTCCCCCCGGACGTATCCGAGAGGGAACTCCAGTCCACGGGCGCACGTGGAGGTTTCCTGTCTTAGCACCCCATGATTGACAACCATTGTACATTACCGACCGTAAATCGCTTTTATCATTATTCGACGGCGTCGCAAACTCCGCCTGCTCGCAAGTGGCACAAACACACATCGTAGATTTAGTACAGACACACGTTTCAGTACATAAACAAACATTTTCCTTATTTACACAAGAACAATTTTTAAAATGACTACTCTGGGTCATAGAAGAATTACATACTCTGTTATCAATACAAAAACTATCATTTAAAGGCACAGAAATAACATTAACATCGTTACCAACGAAAGGCATCACTTGTGAACCACAATGATAATTAAAATTAGAACATGCTAGCTCTGCGAATTACTAGGTACTTGTTTATGTAAAAAATTAGTATTAGGAACACTATTATCAGAATAGTAAGTATCCATAGTGACATTAACGTTATCAGTTAAACTACAATTAGTAACAGAACCCCCAGTGACATATGCGGGGTTACCTCCAACATCGTGAGAAAACGTAGACTGGCCGCACGAAGGAGCGGGCGCGTTCGCCTTGCCGGCAAACATCACGCAACCTCGCAGTGGCGGGGTAGGCGCTTGCGGTGGCGGCGCGCTGTTCTCAGTGAGTTTGTCGCTACGCGAAGAGCGCGTACGACACGATTTAATGTGGACGGTGGGTGCACTTTGATCACGTGCCGAATTAAGAGAATAGAACGCGGAATGTTCACTATTTTTCCCGGTATTACTACACTTCGCGTACTTTTTATTTTTATTCAATAGGAACAACAAAAAGCTACAATATAAAACATAGACACACGAAATAGTACAATAATAGATAATATTGCAGCCCACAACGCTGTTCACGGATAAGCTAACAGGATACAATAAACCGATAATAATCGCTAGTGATACAAAAATTAATTAACATAAACAAAATTACTTAACTCAAGATGCCAAAGTAAATTTCGACAAACCCCAAAGAACACAAAAACAAGAAATATGGTCAAGAAAGAACCTTAAGTATAAGATTTTTAAAAGTATAGGGAGAGCAAACAAAAATATCTACATTTTCAAAATTCTCATTATAGGAATCGACCATTCTGCGAACAAGCGAACGCAAGCCAGAGTTGGACTTGCAAGCACCTACAAAAAATAATTTGCCAGCGCGCACCTTTCGCTTGTGGACCGTCCTAGGAACCGCATAGCATATCATATTAGACAATTAATTGCAGTCAAATCTATTTCTTACAATATTGTATAAATTCATGGCTTCTAAGAACTTACGTCTATTTTCAAGTGTTGCGAGCTTATACTTTACAAGCAAATCCTTGTATGGTAAATAATATCCATAGCATCTATAATATACGCAAAAATTTATATTGAACACGCTCAATCATTTCAACGTACTTTTTATAGTATGGACTCCAAACGGACACGGCATATTCCAGTTGAGATCGTACTAGAGACTTGTACAAGCAAACATTACAAATCCATATAGTTGATACGCTTTATTAACTATCTTATCTATATGAAGGTCCAAGCAAAGCTTAGAGTCAATAATAACACCGAGATCACGAATGTAGTCCACCTTAAGTAGGAGGGCATTGCACAACGTGTACGCAAAGTTTATTTTATTTTTGTTTTTTGTAAAATTTAAGTAGTTACATTTGGGTAAACGTAGTTGCAATTTATTTTTCTGGCAATAAAAAGATAGTCGGTCTAAATCTTGTTGTAGCAGAAGGCAATCATTGGTATGTCGTATGGTTCTGTATACCTTGAGATCGTCGGCATACAGTAGAAACTTGGAATTGTGAAAACATTGACTGATGTCATTGATGTACAAAATAAACAAAAGAGGACCAAGTATAGAGCCTTGAGGCACGCCAGAGGTCACCTGTGCGATGTTAGATTGGTGACCATTAAATACAACCTTCTGACTGCGATTGGTTATATAAGAAGTAAACCACCTCAATGAGTTTACACGGATTCCGTTAAATTCTATTTTATTTAATAGTATTTCATGGTCTACCTTGTCGAAGGCTTTACAGAAGTCCGTATAGACTGCGTCCACTTGGACACGGCTGTCAACACAGTCATACAAGAAAGTTGAAAATAATAATAAATTAGTATTTGTCGACCGCCGTTTGACGAAACCATACTGTTGATGAATTATGATGTTGTGGAGTGCAGGATAAATTTCGTTATGGACTAACCGCTCAAAGAGTTTCGACAAAGCAGACAGGATGGAAATGGGACGATAGTGTTCTACACTGCGTTTGGATCCGCTTTTATGAACGGGTAGGATATACGCATGCTTCCACAGTTTAGGCACAACACCCTCAGAAATACATTTATTGTATATAATAGAGGCTTGCAGATGGAAGACGCAGTACTTTGATTTTATTACATTCGGGGCACCGCAACCGTAACACTTAATGTCTTCTGAGTCTTCAATTTTGGAGATATTTTTGTCACTATTCGCTAACGTTTCACACTTTTATTTGGTGTGACCGTTATGTTTACAGTAAACACAGAATAACTTCGAATTCCCTGCCTTATTCGTCGTTGAATCGCTCGTGCGACAACCGACGGCTGGAAGAGCGAGAAGAATGATTCGACGTGGAGGTGCGCGCAGGTTCGGCTGCGGCGGCAGCGGGAGCGCGAGAGCACTCTTCGCGGCTAGACGACGGTTTCTGCTGCTCGTGACTCATTTAGAGAGTCTTCTACGGCTCGTGCTTTCTCTTTCTTCTTTCTTCAGCAACTCGTCGAACGTCGAAACTTCGGCTCTGTCGACTCGCTTCCGAACGCGGCGATCTAATAACCCAAATGCCATATCCAACTCGACCCGTTCACTTAGGTCTCCCTGTGGTAACTTGGCTAACAAAGCTCGGATTTTAGCAATGAACAAGTCCGTATACTTTGTGACAGGGAGAATAACTCGAACACGAAACGATGGGCGGCGTTCGCCGTAAGCACTTCGTAACCTCGTGATGGCTTCATCCCACGTTTTCGTTGTACTCTTGACGCCTTGCCACCATGTTCCCGCCGATGAAGTCAGCAGCATAGACATACCTAAGAGCGCGTTAGCGTCGCTTATATTAAGGCATGATTTATAAACTTCTATTGCATCTATGAAGTTTTCTACGGATTCTTCTGAATTTCCGCTGAACTTTAATGTGCACTTCGAGAAATTGGATGTTGTAGACCTCATGACGCCCATTGCGACGTTGGCGGCACATGTACTTGCGTCTGCCGACATGTGTGGCGTCGACGAACGTACTTCACGTAGGAGTTGATTGCAAAATTCGGCTCACGACTGCTGAAGACTAGTAAGCGATGTAGTAAGCGCTTCTTGAGTCATCGAAATATTTCCTGATGGCTCCGATTCTTCGAGAATTGACTCGTCGGCTGCTTGTAACGACTTGCGTCTTCGCGGCATTTTGCAAACACCTTGGTGAAAACTTGAAACCAACGGCTCGTGCAAGATAGCAAAATAAACGAAGCTAAACGCAAAACCCAACGGCAGTCCCTGTCGATTGTAGTGTCGGTCGTATCAAGAGATTCCGAAAACTTTTCTTGAACCCGCAACGAGAAAAAGTTCGATTAGCGCACTAAGACACCGACCCCTTGTTTTTAATATCACAAAACACACGTTGAGAGCCAAAATGTCGTCGGGGTGGGTCAGGTTCAGTTAAATGTTACTATTGTATTTGTAAATATTGTACAATTCGTGCCATTTGCCTTAAAAACTACTCTCCTCCTATTCAAATCAGTGATCAGTTAGCGTACACTTGAAATGACCTTGGCCACCATTGGTCAGTGCGACCATAGACAAACTACGTCTATGGGCGCGTTCGGAAACACGCTACTTAGACTAGCGAAAAACGCAGAGCCGGAATGCCTTTGCCTCTGCGAGCAAGAAGTATTCGTACTCGTGTATGAATTAAATAAATCTAGGGCTTTATTTTTATGTTCCAGTTTCAGCAAAAGTGTTTCATGGTTTACGCAATCGAATGCCTTTGAGAGGTCGCAAAAGATTCATATGGCATCTTGTGCTTCCTCCCAGAAGTTAAAAATGTTCTTTCATAAGGTCATACCCGCGTAATTTGTACAACGCCCTTTGGTAAAACCATACTCTTGATCGTGGCCGATAGAGAGTTTATTAAAGTGACATAACATTTGTGCAAGCATTAACTTTCAAACACCTTGCTGAAAACCGGCAAATTTGACACCGGCCTATAATTGTTAGGTTCTTTACAATCACCTGACTTGGAAAGTGGAGCTACCTTACTATGTTTCATGAGATCTGGAAACGCTCCTTGGTCTACACTGGTGTTAAATATAAAAGCTAAGCAAGGCGTTTCAATAACAGATTTACATACTTTCACGGACATTCCCCAAAGATCTTCTGTTGACTTAAATTTTAGGTCTTTGAAATTTTTAATGACACCTTGGGGGTTTTTGTGCTGAAACCTAAACTCCATTGGGCACACCTTTACATTATTTCTAAGCAAGGCAGCAGAGAGTGCGGGTGACCAATTTAAAGATTCAGTCGTTTTAAGAGGGATATTCGAAAAGAACCTTTCAAACTCCTGAGCAATTTCCACATCTGAGTTTATAGGGCCATGTGCAGTTTCTAAATTGTTTTCATTATTGCGTTTTTTATTCCTACCTGTTTCATTATTTTCCAAATAGTTTTTACTTTATCATCAGCTGATTTAATTTTGCCACTACTATAAAGATCCTAAGCTGTTTTACATACACGTTTAAAAGTTTTTGAATATTTGGCTACATACTGATGAAAGTAATGTTATTTATATTATGACTCTTAAGACCATAAAGTTCAAAGAGTTTATCTCTGCTTTTGCGAATTCCTGGCGTTGCCCAATCACTAAATAAGAACTTTGTTTCAGCATTAGATTTTTTAATCAAAAATATGTTACTACAGATATTTCATTTTTTTTATCGTGGTAAAATCATCAAATGAGTCCTCCCACCCAGGGCAGGGCGGGAGGGACTGTCAGACTTGTACTGACTAAAATCCACGGTGTCCTTCACTAGCCCTTTACGTACCGGGGTCACGGTAATGGGAAAGTCCCGCGACCCCGGCAGGCTATGGCCCTCTACAGGCCCCGTCACTATGCTGACACTCCTTGAGGCGCGCGTGGAACACAACGCGCAATCACAGATATTTCATACGATAAGTTTGTGAGCAATATCTCCAAGAACGTTGAGGTCATTAAAACTGCGTCATTCTACTGTAAAATGTGTGTAACATACAAAATTCTATGTCGTTCCAAAAACTGGGTAATTTAGATATGCTGAAAATATGTAAGTACATAAACAAGCTTCTCACGTGATAAACGTTAAAAAACATCTTACGATATACGTGCGTATTGGTTATAACATGCTCGGCTCAATTACGCCTGAAATTCCGCCTGGCATGTTATAACCATCTTAACGCACTAATATCGTAATGTACTAAAACAGTGAATTATTAGATTTGCCAGTGTTCATACATAATATCATAAATAATAACGATCAAAAACTTCATAAAAGTTACCAAAAACTATGTTGAAACATGACACGTCTTAGTGCTGACCGCAATCCCAATGCTCATATAACGATTAAAAAGGTTCATTCAGCCTAATCAATACTCGCAATATAATCGAACATGGAAAAAAAGTAGAACAAAGACGTATAGCTTGCACCGGTTTATCTGCTTATTTGACTATAGAAGGCTTAGTCCATGCAATAAATTTATGAAACCGAATCTGTAGACTCTTTGGTATAAATTAATCAAGTATTATTTCGTTTTGAAAATATTGTTTCGTTGGGAAAAAGCGTCGATATGATTTTTTTATTAAGTACTTTTTTTTTTTTTTTTTGCGTGGTAAAATCATCAAATGAGTCCTCCCACCCAGGGCAGGGCGGGAGGGACTGTCAGACTTGTACTGACTAAAATCCACGGTGTCCTTCACGAGCCCTTTACGTACCGGGGTTACGGTGATGGGTAAGTCCCGCGACTCCGGCAGGCTCTGGCCCTCTACAGGCCCCGTCAATGTGCTGACACTCCTTGAGGCGCGCGTGGAACACAACGCGCCGTCGACCCGGGCATGGTCCATGGTCGGACAGCAAGTCGCCCATTACTCGCTGCCCGCATGCCCGCGCCTACGGTGGCCGGAGATCGTCCTGTGACGTCCGACGCCGTGGGCGTCTACCACTGCGGCTGGGATGGAGGGAGGACGCTGTCCTCTCCCTCAGGCGGCCCGCCTCCTCCTTCACGAGCATGACTGCTTCGCAGAAGGAGGCGACCGCTTCCCACTCCGTCTCGCCCCGCAGCATGGCCTCGACCAATGCCGGGCGCGAGAGGTCTCCGCCTATCGCCGTCGTGAGGACACGGCGGTGCTCTGCCCAAGCGGGGCAGTCCTGCACCGTATGCTCCACCGTGTCCTCCGGACGATCCTCGCAGTGGTGACACCCAGGCGTTTCTTCCCTCCCTATCAGACACAGGAACCTCCCGAAACTTCCGTGTCCGGTGAGGACCTGCGTCATGCGGAAGGTAAGGACGCCGTGACGCCTATCCAGCCACTCCTCAAAGAGGGGTCTTACCGCCGCGATTGCGGCGTGCCCGTTTATTAAGTACTAAATAAATTGTTTAATTTTTAATTTCATGATTTGGATAGAAATAAATATCGGTGTTTCATTGGAGGCCAAACGTGTGCATCTCCTAAATTAAAATTCAACCATACAGTTTTACCCACAGAAATCTTAATAATAAGGCAATAGAAGTCGCATAGACGCGTGACCTTGTCGCCGCGCATGTGTATCGTAGGTCACAAGTGCACGAGAAGCGTTTGTTGCGGTTACTTGTGTTATTTGAGACGCGGAGAGGTAAACATGGTGTTTTGCAGCGTATCCAACTGCGGAAACTCGTCCAAAACTTGTAACTTAACATATAAAGGAATAACATTTCATATGTAAGTACTTAATTTTTGAAATATTGTCGTTTTTAGTAAATATAAACAAATCAAATATTTTTACCACCGCTACAACGATTTATGACGAAAAACGTTTTTTTTGTCAATTCAATAACCATCAATGCTTAAGCTTGTCCATGTCTACTATTACAACTGCTAAAAGCAGCAATGGAATTATAGTCATGCGGACTCGCATTCTCGCGGCGCAATAAACAATTCTTGGTACAAGCCGCATGAGTTGGCCGCAATTTAGTGACGTGCCACTACTATTCTGTATCGATAAATTAATTACGTTCAGTTTGATTCTTAGTTTTACCAAATTGGAAAACATTATGGTTTTATGTTAAATGTTTAAATATGAGATGTATTTTCAGTTTTCAAAATCAAAATAATGTAGAAGTCCCATACTTTTTCATTTTTACAAATTATTTGCTTAATCATTGTTCAATGTGACCCATATTAGGTATGTATTTATATTTATTTATAGTATATAATTAATATTCTTACTTATTTATGTATTGTTATTTATATAAAACTTAAACAATTTCAATTATGTTAAATTAGTTTAGTTTATTAAGTATTTGTAGTCCACCACTACACTAGCTACCTCCCCACTTTTATCTAAGTTCGTACATAGTCCGTCCTATTTGGTCATTGCTTTTTTTTCCATAAGGTGAAGTATTGGAGAGCCTTTGAGATTTAACTATATTATAAACTAAATGTATCTACTTACACTTATTGTTTTATTGAATCCCTTTCAATAAAATTAGTTATCTATTGTTGCTAGATTCCTTGGCGATTAACACTCAACGGAAAATTATAATTTATCGACATGAGCTCGTAGTAGTTTGCACTTGCACTGCACTATTCCTACGTGAGAGTGAGCGCGCGATATCATTTTCTGCTTTTCGCACACGTTTTTTATTGGCTGCAGGAGTCACGTGACCTGAGATTATACGTTTTTAGAAAATGTTGCGTAATGTCATCGCAAAAAGGTTTGGTTTTGTTGCAGCAATGCAAAGTGCATATGTAGGCGTTATTGTGTATCTATTGTTTGTTTATGTGGTGGTAGCTGTGACCCGGCGACACTCGTCCCGCTGTAAAATGTAGTACTATAGCATTTCTATTACCTTATTATTAAGATTTCTGTGGTTTTACCATATTGTGTCTTCGTTAATTATTTCTCTTTATAAACGAATCTAAAAAACGTGAAAAGACAAATATCGGGTTCGTATAAATGCTGGAGGGAGAGATACGGGAGTACTTCTAAATGATTCCATGCAGTAATAAACTAACTATCAATAATAAACGAAATATCAATTTCCAGCAATCAAACCATCATTGTTCTGTGAAGTAGTTACATTTACATGCGACAAACTTAAGGTTAAAGGTTTTTTTTAATAAATCGATTCAAACTCTAGTTAATGGCCTTAGCTCACTACATGTTCACAACATCGTGTTCTCATTTCAAATTTTTATAATCACTCCGCGATACAAATACACTAACGAAATTTTCGAAATATTGAAGTGAATTGGCGCGAATTTTGATTTTAATGTGCGTACGATGACTAAATTCTTGTTTGTATATTACTAATATCATATTTTACCAAATTAATATCACTTTACTGTAGTTTTTCGTATATCATTAATTCACCGAATTTGATCCTTAACAGTGACACTATCAAATAGTGTAAAAATATAGCATGCATGTTTTTTTTAATTTACAAGCTCTATTCCTGACCAGCAATTTGATTTTACAAAAATATAAAGATCCAGAAATAATTATTTTGATTGTAGGTGTGGGCTTGCGAACGGCGAGTATTGGGTACCTACCTAACTCACCGTCCGATCAAGGACTAGGCCCGAGACGAATGTGCGTCGTGTTCTAAGCGGGTTTTAAGGAACTATCAGCAAAAGGCATGTGAAGGAACAGGGTGGTTTTTAGTAAGTAATAACATCTCCTTCCGCTCCACCCAGGGAGAGACCCATTTAAAGTTTTTTTAACTATAACAGTGTGTTTTACTGGAGTTAAGTCGCGAACTGCATCACATCTAAAGTTTCCTTAACAAATACCTCTATAAAAATATTATTATACTGGTGTCAATACTGACGATTAAATATCTGTACGCACGCCAGCAGATCAACCTTCCCAAATCCGTCAAATTTTACCAACCGAACATTAACCTTCCACAATTGTGATTAGGTTGAAAATCGATTGAAGAAATTTAACAGATTGTGGTTGATGTGCTGGTGTCTATACTTAACATGACCAAACCTATGTTACGAAACAATTTTGTAGAATAAAATAATTTTTCGTACCACTTGCTCAAAAAAGTGACATTCTATGCTTCAAAAAACGAACATAACAATAGTCATTCTTAATCTGTTAAAAACAGGGAAAGAAAGTTGTACTGAATTTCATTCATCCTCTAGGGAGAGAATGATTTAAATTTGGAATACTTACCGTTTATACTGAACTACATACGTGTTTACACCATTGAGTTTGTAAATAAAGCATTACACATCTTTTTGAAAAAGGAATACGCATTTATTATGCAGTTATGATTATTAAATAAAGTTACGAAAACCGAAGAGGCCGTATGAGCTTGATGCTTTTGCTTTTCCGACAAAAAAATGTTAGTCTAGGAATTGGGCGCGTTTTTGTTTTCTTCAAATAAAACCTTAAGTTAATTTTAATTTATTTTTAAAATTAAGTTAATGTTCTAAAAATACGTTACGATGTTAAATCAAATGAAACGCAAGTTCCTCAGACGCAAGAACAGAGAAATAGTCAAATTAACTCGTCGACAATAAATGTACCAAACAAAAATGTAACTCTCTCTATCAATAATTGGACCAACGTTTCGAATGTTAACTTTTACTTTTAATTGTCATTATTTTTAATAAATGCTTATCTCATATTATTACTGAGTTAATTTTTTCGCAAATGGCACGAAAAGTAGAGTATTTTCCTCGGTGATAAAGCTGTCTTAGTCTTGGGTGAACTTAAATCCCTCGCTACACTCAGGACTCGTCTTAAATCCCTCGCTTCGCTCGTGATTTAAGTTTTTAACACCCTCGCTACGCTCGGGAGTAAACCTCGAGTCCTTCGTTATACTCGTGATTTAAATCGTCACCCGCGACAGAAGACACTGCTTTATCCCCTTGGTTAATAATCTACTATACTTATCTATTATTTGGTGGGAAACAAACTCATTTCTAATAAGCCTATCAAGATCCAAGGAATTCTATATCCATTCCAGCTTAATTATATTATTGTGGTACATTAAAATTAACAAAATGTAGGTACATTAAAATTAGCTAATGAATTCAAATGTTACTATTTTGAATAGCGATTACCACAGCGAGCGCATTCCTAATTCAAATTTTGGAATTAATAATTGGCGCGCATTCAAACATTGATTACTGACATTGTTCTTTTGTCTATTATTGTTTTTGGGGAATTACAATATACATAACATTATTATAAAAGCTTTAAAAAATATTATAATAAATAATAATATAATTAATACAATTATATGTTAGTATATAATTGTACAAATTTGAGTAGTGGTAATGAAAAATACGTGTTATTGACCCTGTATTAGAGAATTACGCAAAGATCTGGGGTTTTTTACGTTATTTATATTATTTGGCATGATATTTATTGTAATTGTTATCTATATATATAAAAGGAGAACTGACTGACTGACATATCAACGTACAGCCGAAACTACTGGGGCTAGGAATGTGAAATTTTGCACCCGGCTTCCTATTATAATGTAGGGGAGCACTAAGACGGGGTTTTTGGAAATTTAACCTTTAAGGGGGTGAAAAGGGAGAATTAGGAAAGTACGTAACCCACGCGGACGAAGTCGCGGGAAAAGTGCTAGTTGAGTATAAGAGCGTGTGTGTGATCCAAGAGCGTGTGAGTATAAGAGCGTGTGTGTGATCCAAAATGTAAACCAACAGGAGTGACGCGAAACTTCGACTTCATTTATGTTAAATTATGTATGATTTCGTCACAATACTAAATGACGAGTTATTCATCCCTCCTATAATGATCCCTTGGATGTCCCGAAACCACATTTTTTATGATTTTTACTCAGATCAAAAAAAATAGGCAGATAGAGCGCTCAGAACACGCGAGTGTGTTGACCAAAGTTAATACAAAATCAAAGGTTAATACAAACTCGCGACAGTACCAAGCTACGCATCGTCTCGCTCACACGTCACTAGTGATTTGCCATTTTAAGTCAAAACATGTTGTCTTGTGTGTTTAAACACTGCAAAAGTTGTTCACAAAAACAAAGAAAACAAGATGGAATATCTTTCCACAGGTAACTTTTGTTATTTTTATTGTTTTGGTATTTATTTTTCATAAAATATTTTCGGCTCACTTGAAACACAAAACCTTAACAGTAAATCGTCTGTGTTGCTAGTTTATGACGGGTAAATTACCCTGAATTAGGGGAATGTGTATTGTGCATAAAAAATATCGATCAAATTCGTCAATACAACTGCACAGTCGTAATCTATAGTACCTATACAACATTAGTTTTTGCTTATGCGAAACCTGAAACACGTGTCTAGTAATTTTTTCACGATCACTTATCAGATACACACAAAACTATTTCGCGTATCGCGTTGTTGCAGCGCAAGCGTGACACAGGCGCGTGCGACTGTTGCAACCGGACGACTGAAGACACACGCGGGGGGCGGTGAACACAACCCCGACCGGGTTGTGTTCCCCGCCCCCCGCTGCCTGTGCGCTGCCGCCGCACGCGACTTCAGCTGATCGCTATGACCTGCCGTAACCTCTGAAGTACTCGCGAGTGATTGCGGATAGGTGTCCAACTCGTAACCTTTTTAAATAATTTTGGGACAAAATATAACATGGTGTAAAAATTATTGGAATCGATTCAGTTATTGATTCTGAACAAACTATATTCAGGTTTCGCATATAGGTACTAAAAATAATGTTGTATGGTCTATGGTCGTAATGACACAAGGTCACTAGTTAGTTCCACCCGGGTCGTAAAGACTTCGTGTCTCGGGATGGCACCCCCGGTATTTATTATACATTTTTTATATAATTATACAATTTAACTGAACTAAATGTGGGAGTATTTCTCAATATCTGGCAACTGTAAACGCACACAGATGCACGTGTTCGTACACGGCGCGACGTAACTGCCGCGCACACTAAAATAAAAACCGGCTTCACTTTGTTGTTCGCGCACTATATATCTATCTGCCTATTTTTTTTTGATCTGAGGATTTTTAGTTAAAAGTTCCCCGGTTCAAAACAAAACTACTAACAAATTTGTTAGAATCAAAATACAATAATTTGTCACTATGACGACATGTCAAAATGTGAATAGTACTGTTCAACTTTTATATAGGTACGGTGTTTTTCAATATCACTAAAACAGTTGGAATAAGGAAAAGCACACAAAATTAGCTTTCCTATGTTTAATTTTAATAAGGCATCCACACCATCCACTATGTCCTTTCTAGACAAACCTATACTACTTGTATGTCCTAATAGAAGAACCATTGAGGAATAGTCCTCTAAGTTAGAATGAGTAATTCTTTTTATTATTTGTTTAAAATTTATATTGTGATAAGAATGGTAGGTATATATATGTATACTAGCTGACCCGGCCACGCGTTGCTGTGGGAGAAATATGAGAAAAAAAAAAATTGAAAATCATTCTAATTAACTTTTATAATTATGTGATAATACTAATGCTAACACCAAAAATTTAAAAAGTGGAAATAATTGAATTATACGGTATTTCGTTCACTACAAAATAAATTTAATTAATTTTATAGCGTCAACAACACGTAATTATGCTGGTAAAATGTAGCTTATATGACACGTTCGTAGATTTACCATAGCAGCGCCATCTAATGATTACTTACTCAACCCAGTCGAAAGGTATCGACATCTGTTAGAATCATTTGGAGTTAACAGATAATTGTGACTGTCAAATAATAACAGACAAATAATTAGCAATAAATTAAAATTGCGACTATAATTTGAGATTTAAACTATCCTATCTCTCAAGTTGGATCGAACTGCACATGGTGTCCGAATTTTATTATAATCGGTTAAGTGGTTTAGGAGTCCATTGAGGACAAACATTGTGACACGAGATTTATATATATTAATTTATATATATATATATAAGAAGAAAGATATATAGTATTGTTGCCTGAACCTAATTTGTCACAAAAGAAAATAGGTTATTTTTTTTAATTTAAAAGAGTGCATTTGATTGACTGTCTTGTTACAAAAGAGCAGAGAAATATCTGAAACGGTATCAATGGTGAATACTGCCAGCATCTACTATCTGCCAGTAGTATACGACTGTAGGCGAGTGGCTCGAACAATCGCTCCTCGTTCCAATGGCTGGATTAATCATTTTTATGTTTTCATGCGCTGAACACAGAACGTAACTTTGGATAGATATTGCTGAATTTGCTCAGATTTAATCAATGTTGATATTGTCTTTGTGTTTCTAATATAAACTTTATGTGGGTAGTTGCAAACTCTTGTGTTCTGAATCCGAGACATCAAGACTTAGGTAATTTTCTTTGGTATCTCAGAAATTAATTTGGATTTAGTCGATCCTTTGTTCTTTTCTATTGTGTGTAGTTTGTGATAATGTTTACTACTCCAAACTACGTCTGATTAGAGTCTATTGTTGTATTCAAATGTGTGCGATTTTCATTTTACATATTTTATGGTCTACTCAATCAATCTTTTTTATTCAATTTGACTCTTCTGATGGAAGAGGTAACAAGTCAAGTTGGGGCTGAGGAGGTGGTTGTTGGTTGGTACAGATGCAGGGGAAACTATTTGTAAGCAACTCATACTGCTCAGCATGGTACTTGACAAAGTCCAGCAATTCCCTGGCTTCAAACAGACGTTCACTTAACAGTTGCTGTGATTTTTCATATTTTTCAAAAATATCCTTCAGCAAGTGCTCCTTGTGTAATAAATCATTATGGAGCAGCTGAGTATCATTATCATACTTTTCCCGACATTTATCTAACTCACTAGTGCAAATATTAAGATTTTTTGTCAGGATCACACATTCCTTTCTTAGCGAAATATTTAATTTTAAAAGGTTTTGTTTTTTAATTGAATTTTGTGACTGTTTTATTAATTTCTTAATATTAATTTATTTTTTAAGCTTATTGTGACTTTTAATAATAGGACACAATGGCATGGTGTCCTCACCAGTTAAATCTATAGTTACAGCTGGCTCACACACTAATTTAGATGTACTACAACCAACATGAAATAGGCTAGTGGTGTTAGAAACCTGTTTACTAATGTTTGCTGATTCTGAGAGTGAAAGGGCCTTATGGGCATCACATAGTTCCTGTTCCAGTTCTGATATCCGGTGTATGGCAAGTTCATAAGTATCACTGCACTGTTGGAATGTCAATACTTGATGTTTAAGTTGGCTGTGCTGATCAATGTGTGAAGTTAAGCAGATTAATACTTAAAGAAAAAGATGTGCTGATATTTATATTAATGGTAGGTAGACAGTGGAAAAAAAATGGAAAAGAAAATAATTAGATTGAAAGAGTTATAACAAATAAGTTTTAAACAATTAGTAGCTAAAAGTAGAAGGAAACCTTAAAGATATGAAGAGAAATTGCACTGCTTTAATTTTATACTAGTTGGTTACTTGAACATTTTTTTTTGACACATTACAGAGTTTTAATTTAAAGGGATATAGTAAGAAAATGATTTTATATTATTACATTAATAATTTTGTGTAGTTTATTATGTAGTGTTTATTGTCTGGGCGAATGTTACGTTTGCGATTTTGCTTCTACCAATTGTCAAGCAAAAGGAGTCATAAACTGTGCCAGCGTGTGATGGACGTTGCTCAGGGACTGGAGCAGTGTTCTGGTTGTTCTGTAGTATGTAAATATTATCTATAATTACTTAAACAATTAGAAAATACTTCCCGGGTTTGATGATAGTTTGAAATCCGTCACCGTTGAGATGTTTCGTTGACAGCTGGTTTTAGTTTCTTGTTTTACGACGATTCCGCAACAAAAAACACTGTATAACTACTGTATTAGGTATCTTATACCTAGATTAAACCAAATAACACTAATTTAACTTAAATTCAACACTTTACTATTTATTTTAAATTAAATCTACGGACCGTATATTTTTAACGACCGGCTACCAGTGTTGCCAAACAAGAAAAAAACTCCTTCGTCAGACGAGCCCAAGCAGATTTTTTCGAAGCTGGGCTCCCCATAGTCGTTGCCACCGAGTTCAATTTATATTTTAATATTAACTCCTAAAGACAAATCTTTTCACTTTCATTAAAAAAATATCTTGAAGTACACACAGCACTGTAACAATGAAACACTGTTCTAAAAGTATTTTCATTTTGCCACTTCACAAGTATCACCATATTTTTTATATAGGGCATGGTTATTGTTCAAGTGGATTATAAATTACTAGCTGTTGCCAACGGCTTCGCCCGCTGCAACTCGAAAATTATTCCACGGGATAAAAACTATCCTATGTGTTAATCCAGGTTATAAACTACCTGTGTACCAAATATCCAAATCCGTTCAATAGTTTTTGCGTGAAAGAGTAACAAACATCCATCCTCACAAACTTTCGCATTTATAATATTAGTAGGATAGGAAGTAAGAATTAGGATTGGGGTTTGTTTATTCGTTCATTTGTCAAGTGTTGACGAGCAAAATAGCCACGGCAATGATACCGTCAATACGATAGCTAGCTAGTGGCTACTGGTTGACTTGATAACTGTCAGGTTATGACATAGACGGTAGCTGCGTAACCGCGGTAATCGCGTAGCCGCCACAGAGTATAGCTAACTGCTACGTTTTGTAGCCGTCTCGGTATACGGTAGCCGGGTAGCGTGAATAGCCAGAATGGCCGATAGCTGGGTGCGCGCACACAAAAAATAGATTATTCAACAAACAGAGAGCGTATTATACTTTCGTTCATTTAATAATCAAATTTACGAAAAGCGATTATTAGAAAAGTAGTTTGTTACCGTCAGATAAAAAAGTAAACACAAGAAGTAATATTCTGATAATTAGTATTTTTGTTATTAAGACAAACTAGGGGAAGTTATTTCTTTTAATGATTTTAAAATAATCGCCTTTAACGCTCCTCAACTCATTATTGTTCAATAGGCAAGTAGCCAAGATAGCTGACTATTCCACATCAAATAGCCAGCTAGCTAAGCTATTAAAATTCCGGCTAGTTACCCATCTTTAGTGTTGACACTTCGGTTTAAAGAAATTTACTCTCATAAGAACTTACAGTCCACTTTTAGTGAGATACAAAGTTAATAAGTATGAAAATACAGTACAATTTCCTCCAGAGTATTAGAAATTACAATGTAGAAACATGTTTTTTAAAGCTTACTTTTAAATACATTTGTTATCGCATTCTTTAATGTCGTCCGGTAATGCATTGAACAGCTGTGCTCCCTCAAACAATATGGTCTTTCTACCGTAATTAGTACGCGCGCTGATAACTTCAAGTGTGTTTTTATGTCTATTTCTGAGGTTATTTAGGACATTGTTTTTTTCTTTATTTGTATGTTAGTTTGTATTGAATTAGCGGTTATGTTTGATGCAGGTGTAGTAAATATATAGCTGTTTTATATTTAATAGTTGAGTTTTTTCGTATTATGAGGTCTTTGTTGGAGTAAGTTATGGATAATGGAATAAAATTTTAATTATTTTATTTTGAACTCTTTGAAGTGAATTTAAGTTTGTAATTGCTGCGGATCCCCATATTTCAATCAAATATTCTAAGTGCGATTTGACTAACGAGTTGTAAATTAAAGTGCGCACTTTATTTGGAATAGGGTAAATACGCCATACGTCGGCCCCTCCCCAAACTTCGGCCGTCTGCACATTTTCAGCTTGCGTTCATTTAAAACGTAATGAAGTGACAAATTTGCCATTCTAATTACAACCTTAGTTTATGCTCTTTATGTACAAACTGTTACTTTCCGATTACGTCACTCTCTCACTCTTCGCACACCGAGCATCCGAAGCAATTGCGCCGTCAAAGCGTCAAGTTCATATCTAAAGTACCTTACTTGCTGTGGATACCCACACTTCGGGGATTGATATTAGAACGGTAAGACATTCCTTTTTTTTTGTTTTAAGCTTTATTGTCAGTAATTAGTGATTTTTACTATATTCTTAGATAGTTTTTTCAATGTTTTACGTATTGTTTTACAGGAAAAATAGGAGGCCGTCAATAGAATACCAATTTTGAGTTAAAACCGGATTCTCGGCCGTGGCCGACTTAAAGTAAATGCAGTCTGTTTTATAAATTCCAATTGTACTAATTCCACTGGCTTAATAAGAGAATTTGCAACGCATATAGGCAAATAAATCTATTTTACGTTTAATCGCCAAATAACGGCCGGGGTGATATTAGTTGAATCTCGAGAAATAATGTACACGAAATAGGGGCCGGCTTTAGAAACATTAAATATCGTAATGTCGACCAGCCTCGAATTCGAGCCCAACTATACAGGCTGATTACTTTTTCTTATTTTCTCAAAATTAAATATTTAGTAGTAAATTGCTCTTTGGAACTTGCTACCTAATAAACCCATGTTAATTAGCTTAAAAAATATAAATGGTTGGTCGTGGATCTTTCATTCATTAATTAACCGGCATATCACAAAAATCTGCCTTTAGAATTAATGCTTTTAATTTAAGGTACTACAATGACAGCAGGGAGATCCAGGGCCTTCACGGAAACAAAGAAAATTATAAGTCAACAAACACGGAATTTTGAAGTATTTAATTAGATTTTTTTGAATTGTAATACCTTACTTTATTTTAGTGCAAATAAAAAGAATACTTTACCTACTATTAAACAAATACGATTAATAATGTATAATTAGTGAGACTCCTGCCAAAATATATCATATTAATAATATTTGTCTATCTTAATTTAAAACACCCTATACCCGGCCGACATTTGGGAAAAACGCGACCGACCATGGGCCTTGAATGGCCGACTTTAGGGTTTTTTCGTTTTCGACGCATCTAAACCTTAGTACTTTTTCCTAGCAATAGAAAAGTCAAACTTATGCCCATAAACATGAAATATATTTATTAAGCTATCCAAAACCGCATCGGAAGCTATCCTTTCGTTGCAAATTGATGGTGCCAAACCGATCCCAAAACAGAAAAACCGTAAGGGGGCCGACATTTAGCGTATTTACCCTACCTACAGTTTGCTACTTTCCGTAAAGCTGCCAATAACGATGTTAGTTTACTTCCGAGATTATTGACCCTTAATCCAAGATATTTTTCATTTGTCGAACGTTTTATTATTTCGTTATTTATTTTAAGTGGCGAGAAGTCTGGAATATGCTTATTTTGAGTGGTAAATCATGAATGAGGTTTTCGACGTATTGATTGTAAGAAGGTTGTACTTTAACCACTCGTTTAGTAGATCAGGTCATGTTGAGCGTCTTTTATAATGTTATGGACTTCAAGTTGAAAACCACAGAAAACGCGCTCTTACTCGAGGGTCCTCATAATTTCCTCAATCAGATGACTGTTGTCTTCCCCCAAGTGTCAAAAGTAGAGAAAATATTGTCGGCATACTTGTGTCTATCGTAGAGAAGAAACATTTCTTTTCTACTTGTCAAACATCGCCATACTTAGGACGATAGAGATCTTTCTTCAATGTCATTATGTCGATTCTCCCGTTGATAAAACTCGTTTCTACGGTGGTCACGCTACGCGTGCTGGAGTCGCCCAGGGCGTCTGACCACCACCACCAGCAGCTTTGCTATTCACTATGGACATGGTCACGTGACCTTAAGTGACTGCGAAACTGCAGTTCCCACATATTTAGTGAATTAACACTTTATGCTTTAAGCATACAAGTTGCGGGCAAGTCGTAATCACGGCGTCCTGACCTACTGCATGACGCAGGTCCTCACCCGACACGGAAGTTTCGGCAGGTACCTGTCTGATAAGAAGGGAAGAAACGCCTGGGTGTCACCACTGCGAGGATCGTCCGGAGGACACGGTGGAGCATAAGGTGCAGGACTGCCCCGCTTGGGCAGAGCACCGCCGTGTCGCCGGGGTCAATATCACACTGGGCCACCACCGCTCGTTTTATTCACTACAAGACGATAAATTGTAAATTTTCTTGAAAACTAGCTAATAATCAGAGTACTAAACTGATGATTGCCTTTTTTCTACATCGTATCCACTTGCAAGTACTGGAAACTGACACATTTATGCATTTTTCTTAGTTGGATAAAAAAGCAAAAATTGAGATACCCCACTCGCAATAGTCACTATACTTACGTTCTCGTTGGCAATACGACCCCGACGAACCATCCCCTCAGCTATTGATTACAGTTTTTTTATAAGTGTGATATTCAGTATTTGTAGACTCCTGTCGTTTGTGTGTGTGCGTTGTCCCGATGTGCTGATGTAGGTCAAAGGTTGGGAAAACCTTTTTGTCAAATAAAATAACGTGGCTACTTTGAAATCTAAGAGTTATACTTAACATCAATAGCTTTCTTAGAAAATTTAATGTCAAAAACCTATGGATATTACCGATTTGATTTTTATCTTAACTGGTACAAAGTGAAAGTTAGACTTTAGTATTGATTTCAAAGCACCCTTGTATCGGTCCAAGGATAAAAAAGCCTTTCAAATCAGTTGAATATAGTGAAACAATTGATTCATAATTTACATTAGTTGTTTTCAAAATATTTTATTAACACAATTCATTCAATAACACCAAAGATTATAACATTCTCTAACATGAAAACTAAAATAAAATACAATTTTACCTAAATGTATTTTACTTACCAATTTATAATCATTCAAACATCATTTCGACTATGAGGTATACAGAATAAATATATTTTGAAATATTTTTTTCACATTATAAGTCGTCAGAAATGTAATAATACTATTTATTAAATATTTAATATTATTATATAGTAATAATTTGAATGCGACAGTTGCTATATAATGTCATGAAAGCATCCGCTTTCCGAATACTATTTTATATTGCTCGCATGAAGACCGAAGAGGAAAATAAAACACACAGTATAATCAAGTAGAAACAAAATAATATGGAATGTACAAATCATGTTTATTTACGGATTCCTGGCAATACAATGTTTGTGACTCTCTTTTGAATTTATCAACAGCCACTCGAAAGAGGATAACAATTACAGGCCCATTACAGTACGATAAAGAATACATCCACTATAACACTGAAAGCTATATAGCATGGTACTTAAGCCAGGTTTTACCTTAACATTCTCAGCGATACACATCGGTACACAGTACCCTGGGGGTTTAATGTTTCATAAATTATTAAGATAACTTGTTTGGACTTAAATTTCTACTCTAACTGTACATTAGTTTCGCCTTAACGCTAAAATAATCTAAAAGTGATATCGTCGGATGGTACGAAGATACGTTCGCGAGGGGGTGTTTAACGCGCAAATAATCTGATATGTCGTTAGGTGAAATTAAGTGATCTCCTGTCACCAAAAATCAAAATGCGGTAATAAATTAAGAAATAAATTACGCCGTCATCGCACGGTAGCAATTAAATGTAAAACCATGATTGGGATTCGAAAATAGTGATCGTTATATTTATAAAATTCAAATAGAAAAAATATTTATACAGTTCGCGTCTCTAGGCGCGGTGCCGCCGCAGCATCTAGGCTGCACCGGGCCGGAGATATGCGGAAACATATAAATGATTAATGCTCAAGTAACCAACAAGAACTATACAAGATGTTTTGAGGTGCTCCGAGGCCCTATGCGGGTCTTTTCGCTACCGGCGACGACGTCCCTGTGCGCGACTGAGTGACTGAGCAGATTCTGTGGCATAGAAACTCGGAGCACGGGCGACGGGAGTAAGAGTGTGCTTAATGCGTTTACTGTTTCGTGTAAAGGTAGATAGCGACGATAAGACCGTATAGACCCAATACTTCAGCGAAAATGAGGATAAGAATCATTCCGACGAATAACCTGGGCTGTTGTGCAGTACCACGTACACCAGCGTCACCCACGATACCTATGGCGAAACCAGCCGCAAGGCCAGAGAAACCTACAGCGAGACCAGCTCCCAGGTGGATGAACCCTCTGAAAAGACATAAGATTTCATTAGTACAAAAAAAAAACTTGGTGTTACATGTTTTTTCATTCAGGTTGAAAATGGGTTACCTACAATCCTACTAAAAAGATTTACATTTCAAAAACCCGTTTAGTAATTGTAATTTTACAAAAGTCATTACACAATTTTAAAAACTAGTCTCGAGGTCAACAGCATGGAACAGCTCGCGCGATTATTATAGTTGACGGCAATTATGAAATGAAAAATGCCCGAATAATGTCACTCGTGCGTAGCTATCGTGAATGTAATTACTATCCTGAATTAGTCCTAAAATAAATGGAGACCGAGTTACTTACGAACATGGATTATAATTTGAATTGCTGGCTTCAAAGTAATATGAAAGATTTAATAGGTTAAGCTGATATAATTTACTGATGGCGTCACTTCTCCGAAGTAGGTCAGTAAGTAATGAATATGGATTCCTGTCGGGAGAGCTTTATACTAGATTTTATTTGCCTACATGGGATATGACAAATTATTAAAATGTAAATCTTGTGTCTCTAACATTAAACTATAATGTATTAATTAGGTCTCAAATTAATACTCGTATAAAATTTTCATCTAAGTAATGCTGTACTGCGTGTAAATACAATATCTTATCAATTAGATCGATCGTTTCTTAACTAGCCATTTTACTGGCGACAATTTTCTTATGGAATGCAACATTTGGCAAATGTAATCAAACTTAATTTCGTACCTGTATTTTTATGTATTTACGCAGAAGAATGTACTGTACAAAATATTACTCTGCTGAAGTCTTATAAAGATAAGTGTCTGGTGAAAAGCAGACCTGGATACAGTCTTTCTCTCACAGCTAACAGCTAGAATTATATTGTAGGGAAGTACATCCTGGCCCCAAGCCAAGATATGTAATACTAAAAACTGGGGTACAGATATCGACCAATAAACTCTAGACGTAATATTTGGATAAGATTATCTATGTAATATTTTTTACTTAACTTTGGCGTATATTTACAATGGAATAGTCTCGAAAAAATTCTCTACTAAGCTACGGAAGCTTCCCTAAATTGCTAAGATCTTTTATTTATCATACTGTGTACTCGTTTCAGATGAGCTGAATAGCCTGCTGTCGTTCTACTTAATGTTATTAAACGCGTAACAATACTATGCAATAAATAGCCTTGCTTATGTAACCTTGTCCAAGTCATACTAACAGGAAATCAGTGGACCATTGATGCGTAATCGGGACAATAAAAAAGTGACAGTAATAAAAAAGACAAAGAATGAATTTTACTTTCAGTTATTTTAAATCCACAGGGGCTAGTAAAAACAGATTTTTATAAGACACTATCTGACTTCAAATCCCTGATAAGGCAAATAAACATGATAACGGAAGTGGGCGCTACTATTAAAGGAGTCCATTTTGAAATGATGCACATGTTTGTACTTAGAGCATGTAATCTGTATTACTGAACTAATGAACATTGTTTGAAACAATATGCTGACTTTTTCTGTATGTGACATCAATCATAATTATGTACACTTTAACATATTATTGTAGCATACATGTACATTTTGATGTAATAAATACTTAGCACAAACTGGGCTTACAACCGATTTATTATTCAATCTCAATCCTATTCTTTTGTATTTTATAGCTGCTTCTAATTGGACGTCTTCAAGACTTGGGATAGGCAAATTTGGTTTTTAATTAGTTACTGATAGAGATCCAACCAAGATAGATGATTTATTCAGAACCAGTGGGTGGCCACATCATTACTGAGAATGAAACAGCACAGAACAGGCTTGGGTGTGAAATTTACACAGATGTGAAAGCAGATGGTTTTTATTAGGCCTTATATTATTCTATTTCCGTATAGCCATTTCCATATGTAAAAACAAACTGTGATATCAGTCAAGCCTGCTTAACCAAAGATACTTGAAGCTGAATAAATCTTGATTACTATGTGATTAGAGTGTAGATTTAATATTTTATGTTAAAGTATTCTTAATCATCTAACTTGATCTATTTTTTTTAACTACTTTTTATCTATAAACTATATTTACAAATACAAAATGTGGATGGATTAACATATAATTATTATAAAAGTTTTATCCCAGTATGAGTTTCCCAAGGGATAATTTAAAACTGCTTTATATTGTAAATGAATTAAGATTTATAGTCTATAAAAAGATAATTTCAAAATTAAACTTACTTGTAAAGGGTGTAGTTGTTTTGGGGGGCATCCAAGGAACCCGCAATCAGGACAGCCACCACCAGACCGTAAATGGCAATGATACCCGCCATGACAACAGGAATGATGGACTTCATGATGAGCTCAGGCCGCATCACCGACATGGCGGCAATACCGGTACCTGACTTGGCAGTTCCATAGGCAGCTCCCAGCGCTGAAATCATATAATTTTAAAAAATGAGAGTGATCCTTTACAATCAAAGTAAATCTAAAGGCCCATTTACATGCTGAAAGCCCTGTATTTGTTTTATCAGCTGAATTCTTTGTCATTAATACAATGTCAAACTTACACGCAAGTTACATGCAATTTCCTGCAACATCTAAATGAGGTTTTAAAATAAAACCTTCAGAAAGTGGTAATTAAAAAAAAAATGAGGGTAGAAGAAAATTTATATTGTTACATTGCTTAGCTATGCATGTGATAAAAGAGTGATAGATTCTATCAAGATGATACTATCACTGTAGGTTTGTTCACCCCTAGTAGCATTGACCTTTCCAAACATAGCTGCACTTTGTTGATTAAACTGCCACACCCATTTCTATAAAATGGTTATTTTAGTGTGGGGTGGCTTTTGTGCTTTCATAATCAGCCCTATAATGTTCCCACTGCTGGGACATGGACCTCCTCTATGAGAGGAAGTGGGCTGTGAGCCACCATGTGGGCCTAATATGGGTTGGTAGATGTGACATACTTTGGAATTTTTGGTTGTAGGACATGCCACAACCATCATAATGTTTTTCTTCAACATTTTGAGTGCAGTGGTGATGAAATAAATTACACAAAGTTATGCACCATACACAGTTGTAGGTTGTGGGTTCAAACCCACAACCTACAACTTGTAAGTCAGGGCCATTACCACTAGGCCACCACAATTGTGCATTGCGGTAGATTTATCATGAGCAAGTGAGTCATAATTATGATATTTAAGTACTTATTGGACAAAGTAATTGTATTGTATAACGGGCTGGTATCCGTAACTCCACGTCAAATCATGGACAAAGTAATTGTATTAGTGGAAAATTTTCTTACAAATCTTTCCCTGCTACTTGAGAGTACTGTAAAATACAGATTTATTCTTACCCCTAATTCTAGTACCAAATTATCATTCATAAAGAGAAGGTATTTGTGTATTAGGGCATAGATAAGAAGCATGTATTAGAACCTCTTTGATCCAAGTGTTATAGACAAAATTCACATGACATAACCTTAATGTTTTAAGTACACAATAAGTCATGTGATTCTATTGCTCATGATTAAGTAATGAATGTTGTCCTAGTGTTACTTTACAGTTTCCATTGTAAATGGTTATTTTAATATAATAATGCTGATTTGATCTTTAGTACTTATCTAAGTATCATATCAGAGTACTTCTAAGTACTTGAATGGTCATATGATGATTTAGAGTCAAGTTATGTTGAATGTTTCTTGATGTTATGCACATTAGCATCATTCTTGGGAAGAAAAATGAAAATTTAAATGAGAAATATGTAAGGAATGATCAGTAACAACATTATCCACAAGTTAAGTTAGGTCATGATTGAACAGCTGACTTGATCACATGATAGTTAAGTTGGTCATGTGATGATCAGACTCAAAGATTTTTCATTTATTTCCTTGTAATAACAGGATTTTCCTGTACATTAGTGCTAACTTATTTGGGTAGTACAATATCAGTGTTAAAAGACATAACTATTTGAGTAATGTATGGAACTGTGTTCCATGATTCAAATAATTCAAATTAATGCTATCAAGTGGAAAGGGGAATTCCTTATTACTGCTACCATGCACATTTAATCACATGGCATGGGAATTTCCCCTAAGAGACCATGTTTCCCTAAAGATGAAAAACAATCACATTATTCACTAAATTCAAGGGTAGTTGCTACCAAGAGTAATTTTTACGCATACAAGCTGTTTGTTGCCGATGCCGACACTTGAACAGTGCTGCCAACCAACCGAAAGTATTAATCACATGACAAAAACTGACAAATGATTCACATTTTGGTTCCAGAAAACAACAGCCGGAATCCTCCCCTTTTCCCGCAAAATATTGCTATGATCATCAAATTGGCTCGTTCCGTCATACATATCTATTATCTATATATTCACGTAGGGATAACTAAAGCGCAAGGTGCGGCTACTACTATAATTAGTGCTCCTAAAATAACCAGATTCGGGCTGATTTAATAGAGCAAGATTGTTTCAAATCATCCTTTCAAGCATTTCTGACATTACTCCACTGGTTTCTGAACTCTTGTAACCCATTTCGAATTTAAATCGATATTATTCAAGACAGCCATTTGTACAATAATGGACCACAAAATACATACCGCTAAAGATTATAGCAGACGCCGCCCCCATAACTCCAAAGAAGGGTCCATAGATTGGGTTTTCGGCTGTCGACATTTTGTAGGTTGATTGAGGGAGTATTTACAGGTCCCAAAAACTGTGATGACTATCTGCACACACTCACTCCACGGAACTACTTTTGCTCAGACAAATATGGCCCAAGCTTTGCAGACTCGATAGAATGGGTCATATGACGATTGATGTTCAAGGCAGTGCTCGATATGACCTAAGTTCTGATTGGTTTTCGTACGTCACTTCCGAAATGCGCAGCCAATCCTGAGCTAAAGATTTGGCTGCGTTATGACGTATGCCATTGATGTGGATCGCTGGCCAGCACTTTTCTTGTGCGCATGTACTGTTTAATTGTTTCAATACTTTTAAGTTATAAATTTTCTTCTCAACAATGCACATTTTTAAAATATAATATTTAAAAATTATGTTACAAATAATTATGAAAGTTCGTCTAAGTAATTAATTTTCTATAAAGGAAAATTAATAACTTCAGAATTAAAAGTAATTCTGTATTGATCAAGTTAGAATGATACCATGTTTTGAAATCTACCATGTAGTAACAATAAATTACTTAATTGGGCAAAAATATTATAATCCACATAGCGGTTGCTGAATTTGTGCATTCTATAAATATTTTTATTTATACACTTATAATTGTAACTTATTTTAGAAATAAGATTTAAAAATGAATTAACATTTGAATAGGCACATTATTTCAAGAAATTGAATATCTAATATCATAAATAAAGCAAAGCCAGATATTATATGTATAACAGTTTTGTTTTTAAATTATTGTCTGTCAGTCTGTATGTTTATGTTGCTCATTGTGTACACATCACGTAAAAACTACTGCATGAAATCCCGTATTACAACTGAAAATATAGGCTCAATTCAAATTCCAAAAAATTCCATTTCGAAACTACAAAACGGGTTTTTATGGGGTTTGGTTGTAGTTTGTGTAATCAAATACGAATGTCACGATTAGTATAAGTTATCGCCTTTTTTGTCAATAGTCGAGCGATGGGCTGCTGCGCTGCGAGTCATGCAGGTTCGATTCTCGCGTGGTACAAATATTTGTATGATCCACAAGTAGTTATCCCGGGTTTGGCTGATAGTCGGTTTATAAAATGTTTGTAACACCACGAAACAGGAGAAATTCTTAGTGAGGAGCAAAATTGAATGTGCTTGTGTGATAAGACTGTACTGCGACTCACTGTAGTTCAAATGACCGCTTGTGCAGCACACTAAATTTCGACGTTACTAGTGCTACATGAAGAATTTTGTTTTATACCCTGAGATTATAAAATGTTCAGATTTCGTGTTCGAAGCAAAACATAACGTTTTTTGTGACGGCAATTTCTTATAAATGTTCGAGATGTTCACTTGTTTTACATAGGAATCTAACGACGGGGTTAATTTTTCTACCATATTTTTGGCTTCAATTCTCACTGGCCTACTAGGAATCTGGACTCTCTATAATCTAAGTTTGTAGCCTGTAAAAAAATTAAGTTATTAGTGGTTAGATCGACATCACCTCGATATGTGCGACTTTCTTCTAAAAATTTAAATGTACGACGTAAAAACGCACAGAAAAGTCGGATTATACGTACCTATTTTGACTCCCATTTTTGGATATGGAAAATAAACTTTTTTACGAAAATAATAGTAGAAATTATAATGTATGCTTATGGTATCATTGATAAAAAAAAAACTATTTAAAAATGTTTGGATACACATAACACACAGAATTTTTTAAAACGTCGTTTAAAATTTGCACATAATTGTATCCGAATTATGGAATAAAAAGCCAACCAAGTGCAAGTCGGATTCGGGCGCGAAAGTTTCCGTACCATTACGTGTGTATAAAAAGGTGAAAAATAAATAAATCATTTAATTTTAAAGTGAATATAAATAACTAAAAATTCAGTAAATATTTCAAGTTTCTACCTGTTGTAGTTTTAAAATCGTTAGCAAAAAATCAGTCCTCTCAAATATTTATTTTGTTTTGGTTTTGTATTTTTTGTATTAGCGGCAACAGAAATACACCATCCATGAAAATGTCAACTGCCTAACCTGCTTATCTATTACTGTTCATGACTTACAGCTGGTGGCTGTCGGACAGACCGATAGATAGACAAACTGACAGTGGTTTTAACCTTTGGGTATGGAACCCTAAAAATAAACAGTAGCGTAGACTAACAGGATGGACTGCGAATTATTTGCCTAAAATCGATCAGACTCTCCAGAAAGAGAGAAAACATGTTTTTTTTTTACCCGACTGCGCCAGAAGGAGGGTTATGTTTTTCGAGTGTATGTATGTATGTATGTGGGTATATTTCTTTGGCCCGCTCTACAGCCTAAACGGCTTGATGGATTTTAACTTGAGAGGTGTCGTTAGATTCGTCTTAAACGTGAGAGTGTCACTGGGTACATAAAACTGGCCAAGTGCGAGTCGAACTCGCGTGCAAAGGGTTCCGAACTAAAAATATTTTTATAAATCTCTCGCATTCTATCAAGTGGGGTATCAAAATAAAGGATTATAAAAATGGTTTACCAAAATATATATAACTTATATGTTTCAATTTAATTTGGAGTGATAAATGCTAAAAACAACAAAATATTTTAAAACAAAAACTTAAGATAAATATACCAATATTACCGAGCTGTTTGTTGTTGTCCCTGTGTGTGAGCAGACAACATTTATATACCCTGGGCAACTGACAACAAGCGTGCGACGTGTGCGCAGCAGTATTAATAACATAAGCTGGGAGTAGCTCCACGCGGTGAAGGCGGTAACAGTTTATCTGGCTAAAACTCCCATTAAACTCATCAATGCCTTCGGGCTTATGTTTAGTTGTTGTGTATTTTGGATCTTCCTATTTGGCTCTGCCATCCCGCTAACGCAGGGAGGCAGCCATCTAGCGAACGTTTGAGGTTTCAACGATTACGAGAATTTCACAATTGTACTAACTAACAATGAAATTCCCGTAAGCGATAAATTCATTCTATGCAAAAACTAAAAATAGTAAAATAAAAAAATTATTAAAAAAACAAAAAACCCGACTGCCTGAAAAAATGTGAAATAACTGGAAAGATAAAAACAAGGTAAGAAATATATTTTTTTGGTTTTTAAGCGATCGTAGTGGACAACTGTCACAAAAGCAGTCGGAGGCATCAGACACAGTGTACACGATGACTCAGCAGTAGTTAACATCATTGTCGTCATGTAAACATTTGATGCCTCCGATTGCGTTTGTGACAGTTGTCCACTACGATCGCTTAAAAACCAAAAAAAAAATATTTCTTACCTTGTTTTTATCTTTCCAGTTATTTCACATTTTTTCAGGCAGTCGGGTTTTTTGTTATTTTAATAATTTTTTTATTCTATTTTTATCTTTGCTGTAAGAAATAGAAAATGTCCATGGACCCATGGTAATATAAAGAAAGAGACCGCTGGTTTTAAATATTGTTCTGGACTAGAGGGTATGACAATATTTATTTGACATTTGGCGAGAGAAGACGCAGTTTTAACCTATAAATCTATGACTGAACCAACCGTGCCGTCAGGAGCGACAGGCTGTCAGTGTCAGTGTCTGATCTATGTCAATGTCAAAAACTTCACGTTGTAGGTTGCCGAAAGCATGCTTTTTGCAAAGTTTTGTTTCTGTTTGCTTAAAAAATATATTTCTAAATAAATATAAGTGTAAAAATATGCGTGGCTGTAATTTATAATTGGATTGATAGACAGGAAATTATAACAAAGTCAGAATGAAGTTTCATTATAAGGTAACCGCTAAAATAAAAACATTCGATGTTATAAACTTGTTTTGAAAATTATAAATAGCTCAAGATATTTTGTTTGTGTGCAACTGATGTAATTAAATCCTATAACATATCTTTTCGTTTGTTTTGAACAAGTTCGAAAGTTTTATGCTTTAAAAACTTTAACTACTTGAATTTTAACATGTTGTTTTTTATAAACATAACCTTTTTGAACGTTTCAGTTTCAAAACTTATTAGGTACAGTTTATCGGAGAGGTGATATCTTGTTCACTGGCGATGGAAACTGTGTCATTAGCCCAGTAGGAAATAAAATAACTGTATATAATTTAAAACAGTAAGTATTACATTATATTTCACACAACTTGAATGATCTGCAGCCACAAGTGCTATTGCTGAGCATAGTGTCTTTAGTTTGATTCCTTGGCCGGGTAAGTAATTTCCCTTTTTTTTAAATCATGGTAAAATCATGAAATGAGTCCTCCCACCCAGGGCAGAGCGGGAGGGACTGTCAGACTCGTACTGACTAAAATCCATGGTGCCCTTTACATTCCGGGGTCATGGTAATTCGTATAGTCCCGCGACTGAGTAATTTCCCTACCAAAAATTTCTGAACACATTCTAAGATTAATTGTAATTTATCCTTTTTAGATAGGTACTATTTGTTTTTATTTTACTTTGTTGCCTATTAACCTTTTGACCACCACATGAAAAAAGCAAAGACGTGCCCTCAGCGCCAGACTAAGAAAAATAAATACATACAAATAGTAGCGAGCTTAATAGTGTTTAATAAGCTATATTCATGTTTAAAAGTCTGTTGTGTTTTCACGACGGTGGAGTGCTGGGCTCTTTTTGGATTGTCGTCTATACTCAACTGTTCCAGCATTCAATGTGAGACCTTTATGATTAGGTATACCAATTTAATGCTACCTTTCCATGCTTGCCAAGCCTTGCCAAACTTCTACAAGCACTGAATGTTCACAAAGTTTGCTTGGCATTTTGAAGTTGTTTCAATGCTTGTGTATGCATCTGTCTTCTTGGACACTAGCCCATAGTGTCCGCAAGTATATTTTATTATATTTGGCTCACCGTTGTACCAAGTACCATGATACATTGTCATTAAGCTAAAATTTTATACATCATAGATAATTCTATATTTTTTATTTTAGAAACAAAAGCAACACCCTTTCTTTTGAGAGCTACTACAACTACACAGCAATTGATGTGTCGCCCAATGGATCTACTTTGTTGGCAGTCAATGAGAGTATGTATTAACCATTAGTCTTACAAAAACACTAGCTTATGTCCAGGGAATCGACTCAGGGTTCGCAAGAAGTTTGGCCACAGACCTCTCTTCTCATAACTTTTTATGAATTGCCTTACTAAAAATTGTAATGTCTCGACTAATATGCATGATATAAATATTATTTATTGCCTATTAAACTCAAAATTGATGTAACTTTCTACCAGCAAAAAAAAAATAGACTGGACCCGGATTCTAAAAATAAAGAAAAATGACTGAATTGAGAACCTTCTCCGTTTTGAAGTCAGTTAAAAATATACTGTTCCCACCACAGAGTCTATTATCTAACTTACAGACTTTTTTTTCAGAGGGAGAAGCCCAGATGATCAGTCTACTGACATGTACAGTCATACACAAGTATAAATTCAAGCAACAGGTTAATGCAGTCAAGTTCAGTCCAGATGGAAAATACTTTGCAGCTTGTTGTGATGACATAGGTACTTATCATAAAGTTTACTAGTATGCTTATTACTCTCCAGCAACTTCTCGATCCTCTCTCAACTTCGGAGGGGAGAGTATGTGTGAAGGCGGCGCCTCCTTCTGTGAGAAAGTAATGTTTGCGAAGGAGGCAGCAACTTCTCTCGGAATATCATCATCATTAGCCAGAAGACGTCCAGCCTCCCGGCCTCCCGTTTAAATCGCCACGTCGAACGCCAATTCGCCACTTGCATTCATCGGTTGTCCGCGACTCTCACGATGTTGTCGGTCCACCTAATTGAAGGCTTCCTCTGGGAAATGTCAAAAAATAAAATCCTAACATTCATGGAATTGTATAGCTGTATATTTTTTCTATTCCAGTATTTATAATGACTGCACCATGCATATTCACCGGCGAGTTCCGCTCATTTGTCATGAAACGAGTCTTCAAGAAATCCAGAGATGAAGTGACCTGCCTTGACTGGTCTTCATGTTCCAAACTCTTAGCAGTTGGTTCCAAAGACACAACTACCAAAATCTATACCATAGATTATCTTGACAACCTTAGCATGTACTCTCTCAGTGGACATACAGATAAAATAGTCGGAGTTTTCTTCGAGAATAAGAGTTTGGACTTGATAACTGTCAGTAGGAATGGTCAGGTTTGTTTATGGGAAGCTAGCATTGATGTGGATGATCTGGTAGTCTCCGATGTTCAGATATCTCACCGTAAGAGACGCAAGATGGTGAAGGATGAAGATAGTGAGGATGAAGTAGATGAAAAAGCTGTTATTGAGAAGGATAAAGAATATGTAAGTATTGTTTGCGTTATTTTATGACTTCAGAAAAGAACACTGAGGAACTTGTGGTTAAGTAAAAACAGTCACATAGGTTGATCTTCTAAGGCCAAGCGCGCTTACCTTGCTTGGTTGGTGGACGGAAAAGGCTAAGCAGATGATGAGGGAAGAATGCAGGCTAAGTTCAACTTTATTCCTCTTTCAACAGTCATCAAGAAAACCATGTCTTGCTTTTCTGAAAACTTTTCTATGTTATGTCATGACGCCTCGGGATAGGACCATTAATATAGTAGCTGTACTGAGTCTGTATTGAGCTCAATTATAGAATTGATTGGACCCTTAAGGACCCCTTCACAGTAGCATTAATCCAGCTTAGGCGTACGACGAAAGTACCGACGTAGTCGCAATCGGAAGCTAGTGTATAATATTCAGATGTTAAATTACAGGAAAGTGACAATGAACCGGATCCCACAGAAAAGGAAATTAAAACGGAAGACGAAAAGCGGTTGTTATACAAGAAGTTGGGCAGACATTATATTGGTGATGAAATTAGGAAGGCACATCATAAGGTTAAGCTGACTGCCGCGCAGTATCATAGAGAAACAAAGATGTTGGTTACAGGTACGTCAACATCTTTTTATACAGATAAAATCATCAAATGTAAAATATAATCATAACATGATAAAATCATCCTCCCGCCCGGAGCGAACGCGTCTGTAACTGTCTAAAAATCTGTTCCTTCATTTGCCCTTTGCGTTCCAAGGTCACGGTAACAGTTGACAGTCTCGCGACCCCGGCAGGTTTTTGGCCTTAGAAAAAAGTCCGATCGTAGACGTAATTAAAATAACGTTTTAATAATGATAAAATAAAAAATAATGTATCTTTAGTTTGCTCTTCGCCTCAATCTAGCCCAGAAGCGAAGATGAGGCTAAAGATGTAGCGAGCTCAGCCAGAAGCAAATGGGACTTCTTGAATATAGTTCAGTCCATTAAGAAGCCTCTTACAGTCCACTAGCGCCGCAGCGCCGCCAATCGAAAAAATGTCATAACTCGTAAAAATAATCAAAAATGTAAAAAACATAAACGGCCGTTTTTGTTACAAATGCACGATTTAGCTAAACAGCTATATTTCAAGTGTTGACAATGTGTTATAAAATTACGTTATTGCCTTTTCTACAGTAATTAAAGACCACATTTTGTATTTTTGATTCTATTTACGAGTTATGACATTTTTTTGATTGGCGGCGCTAGTGGACTGTAAAAGGCCCCCTAACGAACATAACGCATGTTGTCGGCGCGACTACTAACGCTATCTATCGACGCACCGGCACACCACATTTTTTATCTACAAATCAGAGCTCGCCAGTGTCGGCGACCAATTACAGCACGTCGTTCAATTTGTTATAGGATCTGTTTAATTTTTTTTATTACCTGATACACACTGATAGAAATAAGACGTTTTTAAATATAACCAGCAAAAAGGTCCCGTTCCTGTACACATGTCCAATACCTAAAACTTCATCACCATTCTCAATTCCAGGTTTCTCCACGGGCATATTCTTCTTACACGAAATGCCAGACGTGAATCTTATCCACACGCTAAGCATATCAGAACACAGGATCAGCAGCATAGCCATATCAGCACCTGGAGACTGGATAGCGTTCGGCTGTCCCAATATTGGACAACTGCTGGTTTGGGAGTGGCAGAGTAAGTGAGATTCTTGTTAAGATCATCATCTGCCTTTTCTCAACGATAATAATGTTGGGCTGTCAAACTGACTGGTTGCAGCTTAATACCAGTATTTTATTACAAGTAGCGACTGCCTGTATGACTTCCACAACATAGTTAACATAGCACTGAAACAATACCCCTTGGTTAGACTGGGTGACTAACTTGGCCACTTGACGTATAATGACTGTCAAAGATCTACAAATGACAGCTAAGAAAAACGTCTTAAGAATGTGTACGCCGAAATGTGTTTTCTCACATATCTAAGCATCGAAAAATTGTAACAATCTGTTTGTAAAACTATACCATATTTTAGAAGAGTAACCATGGAGTTTCTTGCCGGTTCTTCTCCATGGAATCGACCAACCCGAACCGACCTGCTGTCGACGTTTTATAAGTGCCCTCATGGGCCTATGTGAAATAAAAACTTTTGATTTTGAACGCCATTTTGTACGCACTTGGCTAGCCTCGCACGATTCAATCAAACCTAAGACTCACTACTAGTTAATCTAAAAGTAACTATAATCTCTTTAAATAGAGCTTGATTTCCAATGATCCAAAGCAAAATAATGCCATTCTATTCTAAACCTTAACACTTTTAACCGCAAGCCATTTTTCAGGTGAACAATATGTGATGAAGCAACAAGGCCACTCCCTCGACATGACCTGTCTCGCTTACTCCCCGGACGGTCTGTACATAGTCACAGGAGGTTACGATGGGAAGGTCAAAGTGTGGAACACGACCAACGGCTTTTGTTTTGTGACCTTCAACGAACATAAGTCTACAGTGACTAGTATCACTTTTAGTGCCAATAAGAAGTTCTTCGTGTCAGCTAGTTTGGATGGCACAGTTAGGTGCTATGATTTGACTAGGTGAGTGAACAAGCTCAAATTTTGAACCAACTTCAAAATAGAAGGATCGAGAAATTCGTGTAATCTGCCACCTATAGACAAAAATCAATCTTAAACCTCTAAAAATACAATACAATATGCGATCTGTCTCCTACGGTCAAAAACCAACTTTACCTCACTAAGCATAGTGCTCGCTTTAGCATACAGTCACTTCCGTACCCCAAAAGACCACATTCAAAAACCAACCTTACCTAACTTAAAATACTGTTTACTTTCAGATACCGTAACTTCCGGACGCTGACGTCACCGTCCCTGGTACAGTTCAGTTGCGTGGCCTTAGACTCCAGCAGTGAGTTGTGTGCGGCGGGAGGACAGGATGTCTTCGAGATATTCTTATGGTCTATCAAGTTTGGCAAGCTTTTGGATGTGAGTATAAAGTTATTGTAGAACAGTCAATATTCTGGTTAATTTGCCTGGCGAATAGCCGTACGACTTCCCGATCCCTAGCCGATTATGTATCACCACATTTATCGCATCATATTCAGTGCTGAATCGAATAGTTGGCGGAACCGAAAGGATTCTTAGTCTTCCGTCATTTATGGAATGTTTGTGTTTTTCATGCTTCTTGACCCAGCGATTTCAGCTGTGCGTTGATCGATCAGTCAGTTTCTAGTTTTATAACACACCGTCCTACTACTGCTAACTGCAAAACGGCGGTCTTGACGTTGATATAAGGGTCGTTTTGCAGTTACACGTTTTTAGACAAGTGTTTAACAGATTTTATCTACTATCATGCTATTAATCCTCTATAAAAGAACCTATAACAATTAGCTTATTGCCAACATTAAAACACTCAATGATATAATGATCATTATATCATCCAAACGCGTGTTATAATGAATTTCAAAAAAAGAACATTCTCATGCAATGACATTTTCACCACCAGATCGCTAAAATTTTGAAAAAAGAACAACTCGTCTTATCGTGTTATATCCCGCCATTTTTTCACTCGAATATGGTATGCGAATATGGTATGTTATGAGAATCTTTTATAGTGGATTCACAGCATGATTGTAGATAAAGTCTTGTATGCAACCGTTATAATTAGGTATTAAAACACTCATGTGATACTATTATCACACTCGGCTACGCCTCGTGTGATAAACCCACATTCGTGTTTTAATACCCCTGATTATACAACAGTTGCATAAATAACTATTAACAAAAACTTATTCATATTAAATCTTCCCCAGGTACTAGGAGGTCATGAAGCGCCAGTCTCCTGCGTCACCTTCAGTCCTACACTCGCGAGCTCCCGCCTGGTGTCAGCCAGCTGGGACAAGACCATCAGGATATGGAACTGCATCGAGACCAGTGCCGACTGTGAGACGGTTCAACTTACATCGGACGCGTTGCAGGTCGCGTTTAGACCCGATGGTGAAGAAGTGAGTGGTTTTAGATTTTCCTTCGTATTTTATACCGGGGTAAAATCATCAAGGGCCAATAGCCTCCAATAGCCTTTTACGTTCCAGGGTTATGGTTACCTGTTTAGACAGCCCCGCGATCCTAGACAGAACCGCGCCCCATGATTTTCGTCCTTAATTAACAAACAAATTATTGTTATCCTAAATCATGCAATGGACGTTCATATATCCATAGTTTCATTAAATAAAGTACGAGTAAGTATAAGGTTGAGCGATCTCACTGGTGCTAGTGGTAGTATATTTTGTTGGTAGAACCCAATTATTAATTATCCTTATTATTTTATCAGATAGCGGTATCCTCCTTAGACGGCAATATAACCTTCTTCAACACGACGACGGGCGATCAGACGGGAAGCATCGAAGGCAGGAACGACCTCGGCTCGGGCAGAGCTGACACTGATCTTATCACCCCGGAGAAGATGCTCAAGACAAAGTGAGTGGTACTTACTACGCTTTATTTTTATTTTATCGTGGTAATGTGGTTATGAAAGGACATCAGCATGAATTGTATGTGCCCAATTATAGTCTAGCAGCTTACTATTGTAGAGAGGGGAAAAAGAGAGGAGGAGCCTGCATCCTTATTAGAAACGGAATACAATGGAAAGAACTACCTAATATATCAAATTTATCTACGTCAGGCTTATTTGAATGTTGCGCAATAGAACTGACTAACTATAAGATAATTGTTGTCTGTGTGTACAGGGTACCTAATGTAAATAATCTTAACTACTGCCTGGATAAACTTGAACACCTTCTACAGAAAATATCGCATGCGCGTTACACTAACATTGTAATAGCTGGTGACTTTAACATTGACGTGCTAAAACAAAATAGTTACACAAATGCTTTTGAATATCTTTTAATGAGTTATAACTTAAAACTTGCAATAAAAAAACCCACCCGCTTAGCTAGTATGACTTGTATTGACAACATTGCACACAACTTTAGTAAGTCGTGTAAGACAGACGTTTTAGAGCTAGCGTTATCCGATCACACTGCACAATTGTTTCATTGTCCAGTACAAAAGACGTTTGCTATAAACTATTGGTACGCAAACAAAAGAGACAACAGTACTGAAAATATAGCCAAATTTAAAAGTCATATAAAAAGCCTTACGTTCTCAGAAATTTACGATACAGATGACCCCAATATAGCGTACAATGCATTTCTTGATCTATTTAAATTAATATATGACTTATGTTTTCCAATCAAACTTACGAAAATAAATGTTGTAATAAAACCCAAATGGCTGTCCAAAGGTATTAAATTGGGTAGTCGAAAGAAAAGAAAACTTTTGTGGCAGTTTAGATTAAACCCAAATAAAACTAATAAAAATTGTTTTACAAATTATTCACAACTGCATAAAAAAATTATAAACTTAACACAAAAAGCGCAAAACAATCATAAAATAAAATCATCTAATAATAAATCTAAAACTACTTGGCAATTGATCAACCGTGCAAAATATAATCTACCTAAATCTAATATTAATAAAATTACGCTTAAAAACCATACTCTAACAGATCCGAATGACATAGCCGAAGCGTTCAACAACTACTTTATTGATAAAGTGCAGGGGACGCTTCAGGTTAATAGCAAACCAAAATGTTGTCAAATCAACACAAATAGTAAATCAATGTTCTTGGCTCCCAGTGTACCACTAGACATTCACAAAATAATAATGTCATTGAAAAATACGAATAGTGTAGGGTACGACTGTATCGCCACCAAGATACTTAAAAGTGTATCAATGGAAATAAGCAATCACCTGAGTTACATACTTAATCTATCTATCAGCGCGGGTATCTACCCAGACGCCCTAAAAATGTCAATAGTAAAGCCAGTGTTCAAAAAAGACAATAGAGAACAAATGGAATATTACCGACCAATCTCATTAATACCCGTACTATCTAAAGTATTCGAGAAATATATCTATAATGAACTATATAAATTCATTGAAAAATGTAATATACTGTGTAAAGAACAAAAGGGCTTCCGAATACATAATACAATTAATATGGCCATATACGATTTTCTATATGATGTCCTTAGTAACATCGACAAACGAAATCCTGTGTGCAGCATATTTTGCGATATGACCCAGGCATTCGATTATGTACATTATCCCACCATAATAACGAAATTAGAAGCTTACGGCATTAGAGGCAATGTACTTAATCTACTCGAATCCTACCTAAAAAATAGAATACAAAAAACTGAGATAACTAAAATTAACATACATAATAAGCGCGAAGAAATATTTAGGTCCACCGAACGTGAAGTTTTATTTGGAGTACCGCAGGGGAGTGTATTGGGCCCTTTCATATTTATTTTGTACATAAATGACTTACCAAAATGTATTAAACAACCATTGACATTGTTTGCAGACGACAGTACCATAACAATACCTTGTGAAAGTATAGAAACATACAGAAGCGACATCAATAATAGCTTAGAACAGGTTGTGAACTGGCTAGACTCAAATAATTTAAAAATTAATTTGACTAAAACAAAAACTATTCACTTTAGACAGAGCGGACTCCTAGCATTAACATTGACATTCAGCACGGTAATAATATAATAGAAGAAGTAGTAAATACAAAATTTCTAGGACTCATGATAGATCAAAAACTAAACTGGGAATCTCACATTGACACTTTATGTAAAAAAATTAGTAAGTCCGCATACGCTTTGCATACACTCTCCTCAATAGTACATATGGATGCGCTTCTCACGGCTTATTACGGCCTAGTGGAATCGCACCTACGGTACGGAATTATATTTTGGGGTAACTCTTCGGGAAGAGAAACAGCATTCAAAGCACAAAAAAGATGTTTAAGAGCAATTTTTAAGTTGCAAACCACCGATAGCTGCATACCATATTTCAAAGAATATAACATATTAACCCTACCCTGTCTCTACATCCTAGAAGTAGCTCTATTTATCAAATCAAACCCGAATAAATTTCAACTCCTTTCCGATAATTTCCCACGGAATAGGCGGAACAATAGCTTACTGTGTCTTCAAACAGCTAAAACAGCACTTATGCGCAAAAGTGTCTACTGCATGGCTCCGGTGATTTATAATAAAATACCCAAACAGTGGAAAGAATTACCCCTATTGAAATTTAAAAAGAATCTACGAAAATTTCTATTGGATAAGACTTACTATAGTATAAGTGAATATCTTAATGAAAAAGATTTTATTGTATAGAGTAATTTAATTAGGATTTATAATAATAATATTGAAAGGCTAATCTGTTATGTTTGTTTTTTAATTTAGTTTATTTTTAATTTTTAATAGATTTCTGTGTAGGAAGTCATGATTAAAATTTGCATGCCCACATGGCAAAATATGGCTGAACCATTAAAATGTATCCACATCACCTATATTGTACCCATATTTGCGAATAAATGTATCTTTATCTTTATCTTTATCTTTAAAATCATCAAATGAGTCCTCCTACCCAGGGCAGAGCGGGAGGGACTGTCAGACTCGTACTGACTAAAATCACGGTGTCCTTCAATAGCCCTTAACGTTCCGGGGTCACAGTAATTCGTACAGTCCCGCGACCGTACTTACTACGCTTAGACAGAAGAAATCAATTGCGAGCAAGACTTGATTAGTTTGATTGCTCTAAAATAGATGGCGCCAACGTCACCATAAGAAGATAATAATGGAGTGAAAAAAAGACCCTGATGAGCATGACTGCGATAGCTCAAAAAAAAACTTAATACGTGACGCAGGCGTTGATGCGTATAAAATGTTTAAAATAAGTTCTGCTAAAAGATGACTTTCATGTGAAAATAAACCTTTTTAGTATTTAGGGTAAAGTCCATATTCTATTGATTTTTTTCATGATAAGTGTTTATGCAAAAATAAGTTTCGTTTACGTGTGAAACACAACTGAGTATGAATCAAGTTAAAGTTCGATTGATAGATCTTAGTTAATGACAGTTTACCTATTTTCAATTCTATTTTAAGCAGTGCAGGGTCGATTTTTGCCCAACAACGATTGCTATATTTTTTTTTTGCATTTAAAAATCATTAAACCAGTCCTCCTGAAAATCCCCCTTTTTTGGATATTGAAATCATTAAATATCTCTAGGTGGAGCATAAGAGACTGCTAGACTCTTACTGACTAAAAATCCACCCCGTTCCTTCTGTTGCTCTTTGCTTTCCTGGGCCACGGTTACCTTAACAGACTGTCTTGTGACCCCCTGAGGGTCCCGGGATCCCCAGACGGTCTTTTATAACTGTTATAACGATAACTAACATCAACTATTTGTTCCAGAGCGTTCACAACAATATGCTATTCCGCGGATGGTTCCTGCATACTGGGCGGTGGTAACTCCAAACATGTCTGTCTGTACAGCGTGAAGGAATCTATTCTTATCAAGAAGTTCGTCATCACGCAGAACAGATCTTTGGACGCTGTTAATGTGAGTATTGATTGTCATATTCTTAATTAACGCAACCCAAGGAGGAGGCGGGCCGCGTGAGGGAGAGGACAGCGTCCGCCCTCCACCCCAGCCGCAGTGGTAGACGCGCACGACGTCGGACGTCGGTAGACGATATCCGGCCATCGTAGGCGCGGGCATGCGGGCGGCGAGTAATGGGCGACTCGCTGCCCGACCATGGACCATGTCCGGTTTGACCGCGCGTTGTGTTCCACGCGCGCCTCAAGGAGTGTCAGCAAAATGACCAAAATGACGGGGCCTCTAGAGGGCCAAAGCCTGCCGGGGTCGCGGGACTTACGAATTACCGTGACCCCGGAACGTAAAGGGCTATTGAAGGACACCGTCGATTTTAGTCAGTACGAGGACTTATTTGCTGATTTTACCACGCTAATAAAAAAAAATGCTTCCTAATCCGCGGGCTGTAGCTAGTAACTAAATACAAAAGCACCGTTTGATGTTACATAACCTTTCCATTACCAGGACTTCATAAATCGTCGACTGATGACGGAGTTCGGCAACATGGCGCTGGTGGAGGAACGTGGAGACCTGGAGGGAGGTGACGTCAGCGTGAGGCTGCCGGGCGTCAAGGACGGGGATATGGCCGACCGGAGGGTGAAGCCAGAGGTAAGAGGAGTAGCAAAGGAGTGTCTAAATTAAACTGTAATTTTATACATATTGTGTATAGAGAACTAGCACTTGATCTGCACAGGTTTTGTACTTTTCCTCTATAAAATTTTACTCCTGGCTACCCTCTTCAAGGAATACTTTTGGGAAATAGTACACACATCGATAAAAGTTTGCACTTTACAAAATATATTTTTTTTGTACACATTACCTTCTGTGTCGCGAGTCGTAATTTTTTTTTAACTTCAACGTTATAATTATGTTTAAAAAAAATCAATATTCGAGCTTGCAGAACATGATTCAAGTCCTGGCCCACATACGATTTTTTCTTTCCACATAATGAAATTTCCCTCTTAAAAGATTGATTTTCGCAAAATATGTGACTTCATATGATTTTAGGTTTTCAAAATTAATTTCAAACCCTAAAGACTTACTAATCTAATAATCTCGTATACAAATCGTAGGTTCGTGTCCACTGCGTGAGGTTCTCGCCGACGGGAGACAGCTTCGCAGTCGCCGCCACCGAAGGTCTTCTTATATACAGTCAGAACGCAGGCATCGATGGCACGTTCAGGTAAATTGATACATCAACAGCTATTGCATAACTAGCTAGCTAGCTACTAATATTCTAAATGCGTAAGTAAGTTTGTTACCTTTTCACGCCCAAATCACTGAACTGTTTATCGTGAAACTTGCATAATACATTATCAGGTGTACAGAGACAGACCTTTTTTTATCGTGGTAAAATCATCAAATGAGTCCTCCCACCCAGGGAGGACTCATTTGATGATTTTACCACGGTGAAAAAAAAAATCCACGGTGTCCTTCAATAGCCCTTTACGTTCCGGGGTCACGGTAATTCGTACAGTCCTGCGACCCCGGCAGGCTTTGGCCCTCTAGGGGGCCCCGTCATCTTTTATCACAGTTGGCGGCACGATTGATGCAATGGTTGAGCGATTGACAGATGCGCTGCGTGTCGTGCGACAGTTGTTATCGGTTTTGATATTTATAACTTTGGTTTTTAGTTCTTCATTTACTTACATTTACAACAACCTACCCCAAACTGACAGAATTCTAATATTTTCAACTATATCACAGAAGCAGAAGGTTCATTTTTGTTTCGGAAAATTTTTTAGGTTGATTTCCACGACTTTTGCCATATTCTAACATCCTAATAAATCCACAGGCCTTACCGTCTAGAAGCTTCGTCGACCCCATATGCCGTGAAACAGTTGTTGTTACAAGAAGCTTGGGGCGCCGCCCTCGTGGCTGCCATACAACTGAACGAGCACAGCGTCGTGCAGCAGTGTGTGGAGGCCGTGCCTGCTACTGACAGTGAGTACCAACTTCATACAGAACGATACTGGAGGGGGGAGGGGAGGGGAGGAAAAATTCCTAGGTGGGGTAACTTTTAAAGAAAATACTAATATTTTAAAGAATATTATTTTTTTTTAAGAAGACCCGGATTATCTTCTAATAAACAAATAACATTATTTTGAAACTGATTGATGGTCAGTTGCGGGTGACACGTGACACTTGTTGCCCCGAATGCGCTTGAGACGTACTGCTGCCTGCCGGGGTCTTTTGATTGTGCTACATCCACGGTCGCATCAACTATCTATTCTGCTGCGACCACTGTGTTTACTGCCTCTTGAGTTTGGTAATTGATGGCACTGTTGGCGCAATGGCTAGACGATTAACTGCTACACTGCGTGTCACGGGTTCCATTACCGCACGGAACAGTCACGTATGATCTACAACTAGTTGTTTTGTCTGAATGTTTGTTTATGTGAGTTTAAATGTGCGTAAACGCATCCACGAAACAGGAGAAATTCCTAGTGTGGGGCAACGTTTTTTTTTTAAAAAAAATATATTATCCTTTTATTTTCTCCCCCAGTAAACCTAACAGTAGCGAACTTGGACGATGACTACGCAGATCGTCTGCTGAACTCTATAGCCCGTCTGCTAGAGGACAGCAGACATTTAGAACATTTGCTGCTGTGGGTGAAAGCCATAGTCACCGTGAAGAGACGGAAGTTCCCGCCCAGTGTGCTACTGGCCTTAGAGAAAGTACTTACTGTGAAGTATTCGCAGATTAGTAAGATGTAAGTTTATTTTTCTTCGGTGAAAATGTTTTTAATTTTTTTCCAAGGTCAAATAGGATGACCATGCCCGGGTCGACGGCGCGTTGTGTTCCACGCGCGCCTCAAGGAGTGTCAACATAGTGGCGGGGCCTGTAGAGGGCCATAGCCTGCCGGGGTCGCGGGAATTTCCCATTACCGTGACCCCGGTACGTAAAGGGCTAGTGAAGGACACCGTGGATTTTAGTCAGTACAAGTCTGACAGTCCCTCCCGCCCTGCCCTGGGTGGGTGGACTCATTTGATAATATTACCACGATAAAAAAAGAAAAAAAAGGTCAAATAGGATATTTGACACAACCAATCAGAGAGTCTAAAACGGCCACTTAGCAATATCCCAAATGATTCACTTTGTGCATTTCCAGTAACGTCATTGGTTATTCATTCACCAACGACAATGGGACGTTGGGACATTTGGCATATTGCTTAAAGAGGCCGTTTTAGACCCTCAGTTGACATTCTTTTTATGAGCTGTCTAAACGTGCTGTCATAGATTTTGTATGGTTACGGGGTCGCGGGACTAACGAATTACCGTGACCCCGGTACGTAAAGGGCTATTGAAGGACACCGTGGATTTTAGTCAGTACAAGTCTGACAGTCCCTCCTGCCCTGCCCTGGGTGGGAGGACTCATTTGATGATTTTACCACGAAAAAAAAAGCATTGTAGTTGCCCAGCCTCTAAAGAATAGGTCTGTATGTAGAAGAACGGGCAAAAAATTCCACGGACATTCTTTTTAAATCAGACAATTTATTATTTAAAATGAAAAAAGGCGAACGCGGCAAAATCCTTTTGGAGTCATGAAGAGCAACTGCACATTTTTGTAACTGCTGAAAAATTGCTAACGATGTAGTTTACAATGACATCATCCTACACTAGACGGGCGGTAGATTGATTACACAACTACTCATATTTTATACTTCTCATGTCTGTGATAATTTAATCGAGCAGATGGTGCGTCTAGACATTATTATTTTATTGTGAAACATTTTTTTTTACAAAAACGTGGCATGGACTCGATTCGATCTGTTACAACTAGATAATTGCAAAAAAAAGCAAGTGAATCTCTCTCTAATTTCTCCAAATATTTTTTATTAATTCCCTATAGTCCTATTTGTGGATCGTAAATAACAAACTATTCCTGATAATAGTAGGTATTATAAGTAAAAATCTTAATTTGTAGAACTTTCTTTCTTTCTTTCTTTTAGGTTTCTGGTCTAAAACGTAGATTCTGAATCTGATTTCAAAAACATAATGCTAATGTGATGATATAACGGTTAATATAATAAGTGAAGTAGTAAAGTAAAAAATAGGACACTGACAAGATGGATGACTAAATTTAAACCAACGTATTAATCATTCGGGTTTCCACTTTATATAAAACGGGTTTACATATACTCGTATCATAAATCAAATTGATATATTATCATACTCTTTTTGTGTCCTAGTATTTGTATCAGCTACGTTATTTATTTTGGTTTGGATTTCTGTCTGGATTGCTCTAAGACTGATTCTGATTTAAAAGGGAGGTTCTGAATTGGTCGGTTTTTCTATTTCATTATAAATATCTAGTAACAACATCAGCGTCTGAACCGATTTTAATGAAACTATATGCATTAGCAGGATATATAGATTTAAAAAGTTAATATAAAACATGTTGCTTCGTATCGCGGTCACCACTCTTACTTCACGTGTCTTCGTTGACTCTTCCAATTTGATAAAAACCAGTTTTTCCTCATGCGAGTAAAGAAACCGAAAGCCACTCTTTGCACAAAAAATTTGACGCTAGAAACCAATTTAAAAAAATAATCTAAATCAGCTTTTAAACAGACTAAGAGTTACTCAACGAGCAATGGAAAGAGCTATGCTCGGAGTTTCTTTGCGGGATAAAATCCGGAACAAGGATATTCGGTGAAGAACCTGAGTCACCGACATAGCTCGTTTTTGCAAGTTGAAGTGGCAATGGGCAGACCACATCGCACGTAGAACTGATAACTGATGGGGAAGAAAAGTTCTCGAGTGGCGACCACGGCCTGGAAGACGCAGTGTAGGCCAGCACCTTTTGAAGGTCACTTTTACATAAGACAGTCTCCCAAAGCGCCAGTTTTTCGTCGATTAAACTTACACCGTATATAATAGGATAGTCGTTTTTTATTCTGAGGTAAACCTAAAAACACCGATGAGATAAGACCATCAGCTGTTTATCTCTACGTCAAGGAACTAACTCAAGGTCATGAGCTACCTATTGATCTTAGTAAAGAACCAACAGCAATCTGTCATTCTGTTATCTGTAGTCTGATTTCACAACTTATGATTGCATGCTATAACTTATCTAATATTTACTTACACCTTGCGGTTTCCTACAAGAAATTGACGAGACTTTTTTTTACGGTGATAATCAGAGGTCATTTCTAATTGACTATTTGACATTATCAATAAATTACAAATCTAATTAATATCATTTAGAGTTCTGAAAAATAACGGACACCTATTTTTTCTTTTGAAAAATCAATGAATATTTTACCGAGATATAACGCATCAAAGCTGGTGACGTCAGAATTCAATAAAATTTGTACTAAATTGTGACGTATTGCCAATTTTGAAAGCATCGTATCTCCGTCAATTTTGGTTTACGTGACAAAAGAAAAAATACGGGTCGAATATTTTTTTATAATCCAACTGACGGACTATTTAGAATTGTTCAGTCGAATAGCCAATTCTGCGGGACCGTCTGTCGAAGATATTGTGGCTTTGGAACGCAAAGGGCAACTGCATGAGCAGGGTGGGTTTTGAGTCAGTAAGAGATTGAGAGTACCTTCCGCTCCACCCAGAGCTTAGCTTAGTTGATGATTTTACCAAAAAAAAGGGTTCAAAATTATCGCGATAATTATGGGAAATGAGATCCATGCTGACCAAAGAGAATTAAAACCACTTGAGAGCTCATAGAGCGATTTCGCCTAGGCACACGAATCACCAGTGCGGGCCGGGGACCGGGGGATTGCGTCTTCCCCCGTTCCTCGGCCCGCGGTAGTTGTGATTGGTTGATGCAACAATGTCAGTAAGAATAGTGATAACAAGTAAATCCAGCAACAATAATATCGATATCGATAAAATCGATGGCAATTAAGTCTTCTTTTGCTTTTTTCAATGTTGATTTGTATGTAGAGAAATAAATGAAGATTAAACGAAAAATAATATCCTTTATTTGTTATTCTTACTTATTTACTACATTTCTAAAAATTATAAAAACATTTTTTTTAATTTAGATAACTCACAAAAGGTCAAACAGGGTCGGCGTTGTTGAACTAAACAAACGGCGTCGGTCCTTTAAAGCTTCAATGCAATCAGCTGTGAAATGCCTTGAACAAATGACGCTATAATATTTTGGAAACCAATTTTCCCTGTTAATGGCATTAATCCACTTTTCTTTAACTTCCGGAATATTTGGAAATCTAAAATGTAAACGTGAAAAATAACATTATTTTTTATTTACCATTAGAAATTATCGATTAAATAATTTATCAACAATGTTTTAAGTTGTCACATCACTTCAGCACACAGCACAAAGTACTTATGGATAGAAAGAGATAGACTTATCTAATATTCTAGTGAAAGTAAAGGACTTTTCAAAAGACATCAACGCGTAATCCTTTTTTCGTAACCAACCAGTTTAGCTTGAGCCCTCTAATTACCAATAATGTACATAAATATAAACATATTTTACTTACCGATGAAAACTTATACCATCTTTTTTATAACTAGATGTTTTAGATGATTTCCCGCACCATTTAATTGCACAGGTACTCATTTTTGCTTCGGTTTTATTCGATAAATGTTTTTTTAGGTTCCAAAATTAAGGAATGTGCACAGATCCAACAACTGGTCAGTACTAAAACATTCATTCGTATCGGGATCTCATATAAGTGCTATTCCATTGATGTGTCGTGAGCCTGAGTCGCCCGTATGAGCGGTCAAGTGGCTATATTGTCATTGATGCTGGCTCAAAACTTAATCTCTTAAATTTTTTAATCACTTTTTTATTTTAAGGCAGTCGAAAAACTGCCTTTTTTTCGGCAGTTTCGTAACTATCGCTGAAGTCAGTAAAATAGTAACAAACCTAAAACTCTGTTGGTTAACATAATATTTGTTCGAATATATGTGAAGTTGTAAAGTAACATTGATAATGTTGTTTTTTATTATCAAGATGATTATCACTTCGAACCTCGGTACGTTTTTTTAATACTCTGCTGTGATCGCCTAAAATCACCCTCGCGGACTTGTTCTAAATTGAGTAGTGTTCGGATTGAATAAAAACCGCCATACCACTAAATGATAAACTTCTGTCTTTCGCCTAGCATATGCTGAGTTGGTAACCCATTCGGTGTGAACAAGCACATCGCTCTTACTGTTATTTTATAACGTTCTGTTTTTTGTAAATTTAAATTTTTATTCTTTCTAGCATTGTAATTATCGTTGTGTTTCTGTTACCGAGTAAATAGTTATCTATTCTATTTTAATTCCAACCATATCGAGGTAAACCCGCTGGCAAAAGCTAGTGTATTATAACATTAATATAATTCCCTTTCCTCCTAGTTGTGACTTCAACAAATACACGATACGCTGCATCAAGACGGTCGGAGAGATTACTCCGAAGATGGAGGTGGATGAGGCGATGGACAGCGACAACGACTCCAGTGGAAGAGGAACAGGTTCTGATAGTGATTGATAAGGAATATACTGTTGATCTTGTATGAGTTGTGTTTTATTTTGAAAAGCAACGGAGATTGTCTTCACTTCGCCCCTCCGTACACTATGCGACGTAAGTCTCTGATACCTTACGACTTAGGTGACTATCGCAATACGAATCTATAGAGGTTCGTATACAGGCACGCGTCAATTGATACCAAAGTCGTAAGGTATCGGAGACTTGCGTCACCTTTTCTACGAAGGGGCTAAGACTATTTTGTATCGAGTTTAAGGCTGCGGTTCCACTGAGGCGCAGCGGAGCAGAGCGGAGAGCGATTCACCAATCACATGGCTTGAAATCCACAACTCTTCTCCACTCAAGCCATGTGATTGTTGATTCACTCTCCGCTCTGCTCCGCTCCGCCTCAGTGGAACCGCAGCCTAAGAGCGTGTAGTGCGTCGTTTGGCATTTCATACTTAAAGTCATTCCGAAATTAATAAACCGATGTTAATTAATCATCACACAACTAAGCAGAATACAAAGGTCTAAAAAGTTAGTAGAAAACATTTACTAAAAATAGTGTTACACTTAGGTAAATTAGACCTGAATATTTGATTTCGAATCTGTATATTTTTTATATTACAAAATACAGTGGTGGTACGGGTGCCTGAAAAAGTAAATAAAACGAAACAATTCCATCAATTTCCTTTATTAACCATTGTAACGCCGGGTCCCGATATAAAACTAACAGAGTTACTGTTTCGTGGCCACGAGAGCATCGCGTTGGCTCTCGCGACCGCTACCGCTGACACTATGACCGCTATGATAGCGACCGTGAGCAGAAACCAGCGAGCGACTTCTACATAGCCGAGGAGTTTGTGTGAGTCGATAAGTTCCTGCTGTATTGACGGTGGAATTGTGGCTCCCTGAAAAAGTAAAGGCGAATTTTGAGAAAATTTGAATGAAGTTGGTACCTCCCTACCTACTGGGGAATATATTATCAGGGAAAACACTTCTATGAGAGACAGTTTAAAAAACGGTTTCGTAAAGGTTTCGTTTTACTCATAATACAGAAGTGCATACAAAACGTTCTTGTAATTCAGCAGGTAAACTTGATTTACATTGAACAATTTTTTCTCCCGGATTATCCCAACGATCCATATTCCATCATGCCATAAGAATGAATGGCTGCAATATTTTACATACTTTTAAAACATCTGGTTTCCATCCGATTTCCTTCGAGAACCGACTGCATTTTCTCCCTGGCGTATTGCCATGAATCAAGATCATAAATGCTCAGATGAAAATATTTCTCAATACATTATGGGACAGAGATAAGGTAGATAGAGTGATAAACAACATTGTTTATAACGAAAGATAACAGCTATTTGACTGAATGTATCTTTCCATACCAATAGTTGGTACTTGGAACAACTATCTACTTACGTAAGAAAAATATCTGCCAGAAATATGTGCCTGCGTATTTGAAATTTTATTCGAATTTTAATTTTTAATCTAAATATGATCGTCATGAAAATTCTACGTGGTAGTGTAGAATTTTCAAAATCCTGGCCCCGTAGGGATTGAATGCTGCGTTGCAGTTGAATTCCCGTGCGGACCAAATATTTGTATGATAGCTACAAGTAGTTGTTCCGGGTCTGTACGTGTGTGTGTGTCTGTGTGTGTTTGTGTGTCTGTGTGTGTTTGTGTGTCTGTGTGTGTTTGTGTGTCTGTGTGTGTTTGTGTGTCTATGTGTGTTTGTGTCTGTGTGTGTTTGTATGTATCTGTGTGTGTTTGTGTCTGTGTGTGTTTGTGTGTCTGTGTGTGTTTGTGTGTCTGTGTGTGTTTGTGTGTCTGTGTGTGTTTGTTTGCGTGTGTGTGTTTGTGTGTCTGTGTGTGTGTGTCTGTATGTGTTTGTGTGTGTGTGTGTGTGTTTTTTAATGTTAGGACTTTAGATTTTGAGAAAGTGCTTTAATACTTTTGCTCGCTTGTGTAGAGCAGAAATTCAGAGGTCGTCAGTTTACACACGCCGCATAATGCTCCTAGGCTTTTAAACAAGTATCACGAATACCTTAACCTAAACATAATACTCTGCATTGTTTCTAAGAATTCTTAACATGGAAAGGCCGTTAGCCGTAACATTCATACCCTAATTTAAAGTTTTTATGTGAAACATCCACTCGTCAGATGGGTTAAGTTTCTACAATAGATAGCGCCAACGTCGTCACAATAAGATATGAAGAATTTGACCTTGTGGGTTATGAGCCATCGGGTCATGCTCAACAGGGTCGAATTCTTCATTCCATTCTTAACGTCTTAGGCTGAGCTACACTAGGCCGCGACGCGATCTGCGACACATGAGCGATTATCTATACATAAGTATAATAAATCTGTAGAAGGGTCAATTCTGTACATTGAAAATATTGAAAAAATAAATAGCGGGGGGTGTTGCTGGATCGATACCAAACCTAAATATATGATTAAAAAAATTTTGTCTGTCTGTCTGTTTGTGAAAACTAACGGTTCGATTTCGATGAAACTTGGTATAATTATTCCTTATTATCCTGCGCATAACATAGGATACTTTTCATCCTGGAAAAATACGTAGAAATAAAATCATATTTTTCAGTTTTATTCATAGACGTTGTTCTGTAGAACCGCGAACACACGTTGCATTACCCGCAGTGGATTCAGCGCCGTAATATTTATAAGATGTCATTGTCAGAGTTACTCAAAATGGGGAAATAAACCATCCACGCGAAGACCGACATCCGCGCGGACGGAGTCGCGGGCGGAAGCTAGTAACAAATAAATGAATGCTCGCGTATATGGCTACACTGTATATCAGCGATACCACGCGTAACCTGTTTTGCTCTTCCAGTCGCATCGCAAATCGCTGTCTAATGTAGCCTCAGCCTTACTCTAATGTAACTTAGGTGGCTCGCGGGACTGTCTCATCAGGTAACCGTGACCCTGGAACGTAAAGGGCTATTGAAGGATCACCGTGGATTTTAGTCAGTTTAAGTCTGACAGTCCCTCCCGCCCCCCTGTGTGGGAGGACTCATTTGAGGATCGATAAAAAAAGTGTTACTACTCATATACGTCGATAATTCGCGACCCACAGGCGAGGCGTATAAAATATTTGAAGACATTTTTTTTTAAATTCCGTAAGAATTGTACGTACCTCTTCAAGCCACAGCATAGGGAACAAACCAGTGGGTACGGTTGACAGCTGACGTATGTTGTCAATCTTGCGCAGTTCTACGTTGAATTGTAACCGCTTATAACCGCTCAGAACTACGCCAGTCGTCTGTAAAAATGCATGATTTTATATCAATTTAGATAGATAGATCGTTGAAATACATTTACACACTACAAATAGGGTTGCCATCTCTAAAATTTGGAAACCAGGAAAAGACGTGTCACAACCCCGGGTTTTAGAGTCCAGAACCCCGACATGAGTTGAAGCCCAAGACTACATTTTTGAACCCGGACTACAAATGAAGCCCCCCCGGATGCTCTCCGGATGTCCTCTAAATTAGGACGAATCCGGGGAAACCCGAACGGATGGCAACCCTAATTACAAATTACAGTTTCTATAAGTTGATCTTATAAAATAATTATGGGGCCACCATGGGCGCTCAAATCACTAAAAGCGATCTTATTAAAACAATCTTTGGATAGATTTGAAGAAAAGACTAGCTACTGATCTCTGAAATGGCCATCTTCCAGAATACCTTCGTACATTTACCATCTAACAAGGTCACAGGTTCACGCTGGATGCAAGCCGCTTCCAATCGGTCCTACTGGGAATCTATGGGGGAGGCCTATGTTCAGCAGTGGACGTCTTACGGATGATGATGAAGAACTTACCGGATCAATATAAACATAAGACTTATGCTTTTCCTTGTCAGGCATAATGCCTGACTGGAAGAAATCGAGCAGTTCCTCTGAGGCGAGGTAGAAGTGAGGCAGCGAGGCAATGGCTGGCGCGCCCTGGCACGGCATTAAGTTCAGAAGACCCATCAGCAGGCAGCCGTCGTGGTTCGCACTCCAATTCCTGGAGAAAGATAAAAGAAGGTCTGAGTGCTATGTAACAGCCAATTACAAAAACATAATTATGTTTGTGTGCAGCTACCACTGCACCATATCGTGGTGTTCTGAAATATAGAAAATAATAATTAAAAAAAAAATAGAATGAATAGAATGAGACTGAACCATTGTCGGCGATTTATAATACAGTAAGCCAGTCGCAACAACACACCAACACGTTGACATTACAGTTTATCAATGTTGCAACAGATGATGTCTATCAAACAAAGCGCAAATACAGTTTCCTTTTTTCTTCGACGCGATACTACACCGCACTCTGTAAGTGTTACTACTGAGATGTTACTTCTGGGTGATAAGGTTGGAAATCTCTTAAAGACTAACTATAGTTCTTATCAAATACGAACGGTAGCATTTAATAGATTTTCAACTTTATTCTCTACAGCATAAAGTTCCGCCTCCTCCTTCGCTAGCATTACTGTTTCTCAGAAGGAGATACAATTATAGTTCTGCCTCTGATAAAAGAAAATTGTCCGAAAAGAAAAAAATGAATACAAACTTTTTACAAAAACATTTGTTGTCATGGTTGGCGCTCTTCGCTGCTAACGCCGACTCTGAGATCTCATAGTAGTATGAGCTGATGTTGAACATTTCTGTCTTGCCCACTAGATCCACATAAAGAGACCTGTAAAATTATAGACAATTTTATTACGTAATGCTATTGTTTGAGGGTTGCAAATTGTCTGCAGTGATCATAACAAAGGAAAAAATGTAGGGTTTGGGAGTAATAAAATATGCAAGAGTTAGGTACTTAATTATGTTACAATCTAACTGACGTTTTTTATGTTGTTTAATGTGTTTTTGGGATTAAAAATGTTGATCACTGTTTGAAGCTCCTAAACCTCTAGATGTATACTTGATCTCATAGGGGTTTTAAACTGAGGGTGAAGGGTATTTGGACCTCTCAAATACATTGCTATTGATCATTGGGATCTACAGGAAATCACTGATTCGAATCATGCACCTAGCGTCTTCAGTCTCAAAATCATAGGTGCGATGTGGTAGGTTTATGAAGTCTCCATCGCTGTGTTCATTGTGGATAATACCCCTAGAGAAATGATTTCTTTTATACCTATTTTTCAAATGCCTCGGGACTACTGTCCCCTCTTAAAATCGTTAGTATTCCAGTAGAAGTTCTCCCCAAATTACCTGCAGATATCCGGTTCAAAAGTATAAAGCTTCGTGGGCACATTGCTCTCTTTGATCGGAGGGAATATCGAGGAGTCGGAGCCGTTGATCTGGCCGCAGTACTTGTCACCCCACATTGTCATAACCCGCTGGCCCTTGTAGGTGACAATGTTGCCGAGTTCGTACACGTTGTCTCGACCCCTGGTCATCTCGTATGGGCCTGATTCTGAACGATTCATCTGGAATGAGCATGATGACAGCATCAATAAATTGTAAATCTATCTAGTCCATCAGCTAGACTTTTGAAAAATAATGGACACGAATTTTTTCTTTTGATAAATCAATGCATATTTACAAAGATATAATGCATCAAAATTTGAGAGTGGGGCTTGTGACGTCAGGAGCAAATATAAACTGCTTGTGACATATTGGCAATTTTAAAAGTGTTGTACCTATCTACGTTAATTTTGGTTTACGTAACAAAAGAAAAAATATGTGTTAAATATTTTTTTATAATCTGACGACTGATTAGATTAGATTTTTTCATTCATTCAATTATAGTTAAAATAGATGTGTTTATACACTGTTAAACGGACTATGCTTTTAAGATCACACAGATTTGATAGCGCTATTGATGCAGTGGCTGAGCGCTTGTCAATTAATTGCATTGCGTGAAGCCGGTCCAATTCACGAATTAGAAATTAAGCGACAATGACAGCTGGTTACTTTATATTAAACCACCCAGTAATAGGAGCCCTGCTGAGCGGGGTTCCCTCGACCGGTGACATAAATATATGCCTTTTTGTGAATGACAGCAGTACAGAAAGTGCATTATTTAAACAAATACTTACATGAGAAAACATAGAGAAATAAAATCCATTTGCTCCTTCTGCTACTCTCATGGTGGGTGGCATTTCTCCTTTTATTCTACCGCACACAAGTCCTGAAATGAAAAGGATCAGTAATGAATTGAAGTTCCAATAGTTTTGTAAAGTACACCGACCTAGGGTGAACCTTTTTGAAACCCTTTTCAATGTGGGTAATCGAAAAGGGTCAAGTAAATAAAACGCCCTCTGGTGACTGTTTGCAAGAACTTTTATATTAATTTCTAGTTCCTTTGGGGTTCTTGAAGGAAAGCTTGCATGAATTTTAATGTGTATTTAAATAGGTAAGTCTACTTTTAGTCCATTTCTCAGGAAGGGCATTGAACTCTCTCCTTTTATTAATTTTCGTAGTTTTTAATATAAAATAGGGTCTGTAGACACAGTCAACAATTTGAGTTGAGGGATCTCATACACAAACACCCAGACCCGGAACAACTACTTGTTTATCATTCCAATATTTGTTCAGTACGGGAATCAAACCCGTGACACGCACCGGAAAGCACGTAAAGCCGTTGATCCCGGCTGCCATTTGTTGACTGACAGTCGTTACTGTTAAGTCAGTTGCTCGAAAGTCTGACAACTAGTATTAACAAGGGGTATCGTATAACCCAGTTACTGAGTTGTAGAGGTCAGACAGGCAGTCGCTCCATGTAAAATACTAATATTTAACTGCATCCTGTTCGACTTGAAGCCGACCCCAACATAGTTGACAATTGGCTAGGCATATGACTGGTTACAAAATCATATTATTATATTCTTACCTAAAGCAGCATTATCGCCATCACAGCTTAAGTATATGCCGTCAAAGAACAAGTCCCTCACTTTGACCCTCAGGAAGGCGTCCTCCAGGCTCGGGAAAAACTGCTCCAGAGCTTTGTTGATCACTCCGACCAAACTTGGCATCATGTCGTGAACTGTTAGCAAGGCAGCCTGGAAGAGAGAGGTAGGAACAATTTCTTATTATGCGACCCAACTACCCGTCAATGACTTGCCGCTGTCAGTCACGTTACAGGAAATAACGTTTAGGAATAAAATACAGAAAAATTAAATTGCTGGCAGGACTTCAACCTGCGACCTTCCTATTCAGTTCATTAAACCAAGTAAGCCACCGCAGTCATGTCCTGCAAGCTCGATTTTTTCTTTCCACATAAAGCTTTACGATTCGCGATGCAGACGGTAACTAGTAAGTTCAACTTTAAGAAGAAAAAAATTACAAAAAGTCGTTTACAAAATTAATTTTAAAAATTCCGGGCAATATTGAAAAGCCTGACGGTTATTATACGGCAAAAAGTTTCGAATTTATATAATGCTTGTTGTTTTTCGTGCGTTAATTAGGTGAATTGTTTATCTGCTGTCCAGTTGTGTTTATGCTTTTCAGGTTTTCAATTTTAACTTTTTCATGAAAAACAATATTTTTCCTGAATCCCTTGGGTTGTTCATAAATATTTTTGCTGTAAAAGATACCTACACTACTGATTCTTACTTCTTAGATGAATTAGGTTCTCGAAAGACAGACTGACCCCAAAGACAGACCTCGGCAAGAGTGAAAATTACAATTTATTTACTTATTTTCAAAGTGGTACAGTCTCGACTAGAATTACTACCATCTAATGGCTCAATCCACCACCGCCCGCGCAGTTTGGTCCCACAGACTTCTGTTGATTGAGTAATCAACTCAATCAACAGATGATTTAGGTTGATTTCATCTTTCCTATCTCAATCAACTCAGCCTATTGAAGTCCACTGCTGGACTATAGCTCTCACTGTGATCCACCTTCCACATCCAGTCAGTCCCAGCTACCTTCTTAAGGTCATCGGTCCATCTAGATGGGGCTGTCCCATACTAGTACGTGGTCTCTACTCCACCGGTCGGTGCTAAATAAAATCATTTCTTACCAAATAAGAGAAGTGAATAACAGTGACTTCATCATCCTCTGTGAGTCCACCGGACGCCTCGGGATCGAACTCGAACCGCTTGCGCAGCATGTACTTGATCGTATCGTTTTCGCCGTAACCCAGGATCGTGCGCTCACGGTATTCTCTGAAAAGGGATAAAAACATTATGATGATATTCTCAAAGAGATCATTAGTGAGACAAAAGTGCGTGTTGCGTTTGAGTGTGTAGTTTAGCAAAAACACGGTTTGGTCGTGGAGTTGTGGTATAAAACCATACACTGCCGGGCGAGGTCACCTTCGCCTATCACCTACGAGAGGACACGACGCGGGCGGAGACAGAATCCTGTCGAAACAACAATATCCGGTGGGGACCTGCGTTTGGTGGAAGGTGAGGATGTCTTGGCGTCCCTTGAGCCAGTCTTCAAAGAGGGGTCGGATCGGAAAGGTAAAGTATAAAGGCTCGCACCAATTTCTGAGTTTTTACTAATCCATCTTCATAAAGCCCTGGAGATAAACCGTGTTTTGGTAAAAAAAGACAAACAATTTGGAAATTATTGTTTTTAGTAAGTATTTAGAAACTGTCAATGGATCAAAATTATAAGTCAAGGTTTTGAGAAGTTCGTTAGAGTAATTGTTTCCACTCATTAAATGTAAACAAATTTCCGGGGGTGGCTTACCAAATAAACCCCCGGATTTAAGATAGGTACGTCCTTGTTTATGAAGCACTCTCTCAATAGGTTGTTTGTTTCGTAAAGATTTAATAAATAAATGTTTTTGTAAACAGAGACGTAACTCCATTTTATGTATTTATTTATTTTCATAGCACTTTTGGCATGGTCTGAGCGATTGACGGCCATGCTGAGTGTCGCGGGTTTCAAAAAAAATTGTGTATGATCCACACGTGTTTATATTTTCGAGCGTATGGCTCTCGTGGGTCAGACAAAATCGGCATCATGTGGTATACCTTGGTCGGGGTACTGTTACTAGGTACCGCTAACCTGGTACGCAAAGCGGCAAACGAAGGAATAGGGTAGTTTTTAGTCAGTTACAGTGCGACAGTCCTTTTCGCTCCTCACAGGACGGGAGGACTAATTTTATGACTGTATACCAAAAAAATAATGTTATATAGGTAACTACTGGCGTCCCAGTTGGCATTATACTGATTGCTGAGCTGAAGCCCCATTTGACATGGCATAACTTTTTTTATATTTCATACCTCATCTATACTTAACATTATAAAGCAGAAGAGTTTGTCTGGTTGAACGCGCTAATCTCAGGAACTACTGGTTCTGGTTGAAAATTTATCTTTTTGTTGGATAGTCCATTTATCGAGGAAGGCTATAGGCTATGTAACATCACGCTTGCACTAATAGGAACCGAGGAGCGGGGATCAGCTACTCGTAATATATATATATATTTTTTTTTTTTTTTTTATTTTTTTATTTTTTTTTTTCTCTTACTCCACCAACAAAGCTGGCGCCTATGTATAACACCCTCATTCATTCCAGTTCTCACTTTTATGCTTCTCGTACTATCATTCTACATACTATATCTTTCTTGCTTTCGTCTTCTTTCGCTCTTATGGGTGGGATGCCCATATATACTATCTATTCTTCTACTTTAATATGTCTTTATTTATTTTGGGGGAAATAACCTTTTGCAAAAAGTTTTATTCTTTTGTTTACATTTTAGTTCGTTTATACAATCTTATCTACTATCTTACATTTTTAACTTATAGTATACAGTTTGCTTATTGCTATTTTTATAGTGTTCTACATGTTATTAATAATACATTTTCTTATTGCTACTTTCTTAAAGACTACTTACATTTCCTTTACTCTAATACACACTCATTCCTATGTTTACATACAAATATCTTCATATATTTTATGAAACATAGCTTAAAAACTAGTTTTTGTTTCTCTCAATGACTTTAGTGGCGATGTTTATGCAGTAGTCTATGAATTGTCCTCTGTTTTTCCCTCTCATAATGTCTCCTATAATTTCTTTGCGTAATTGTACTTGCAGTTCCTGCTCTAGACGATACCGCTCGGCGAGGTGTACGGGGCAATCCAAGAGCAGGTGCGGGATGGTCTCACTCACTCCTGGATCGCAGATGCACGATGGGCTCTCCTTACACCTGAAACGGTGTAGGTATTCAGAGAACCCACCGTGCCCCGTCAGAACCTGCGTTAGTACACCCGTTGGCTGCACCTGTTTTACAATACGGAAAGTTGCTTTGGCATCCGGAAGAAACATTTTCGTCACTGAGGCCGTCTCGCCAGACACGTATCTCCGATTCCATTCATCGATCGATCCCATGCGGATCTGACTTCGTATGAATGAAATCGGACACAGGTCATAGTCCGGCTTCCTCCGTAACGACAATGCTGCCTTCTTCGCCAACTCGTCCGCGCGCTCATTCCCCGGCAGATCCGCGTGTGCCTTGACCCAAAATAAAGAAATATCTTTCCTTTGGTCCAAAGCCTGAGCCAAGTTGGCTCGTGCGCGGACCGCCAGGGGATGGAGGGAGCCATGGTTTGTAAGCGTCTGCAATGCTGACATTGAGTCGCTATACAAACCATAGCTAGTCTCTTTGCGCTTGAGGACCACGTCTGTCGCTCTGCAAATGGCCAAGAGTTCCGCCTGGTAGACTGTGCAGTACGCGGCGAGGCTAAGTTTGAGGTTCTGGATTTCGCCTTCATTATCCCACAGGGATAATGCTGCTCCAACCTTCCCCTCAATCTTGCTGCCGTCAGTGAAGATTCGCACTGCCTGCACATTATGTTCGTCTACCTGCTGTTGGTCAGCTAGGCACACGAACTCCAGGGGCATTTGCATTGCTGGATGAGGGGCTTCTGCAAACCTTACCATACCCTCAATCTCTCGGTCTCCTGGCACAATCTGGGTCGACCCTCTCCTCGCTTCATACAGGGCGGCTGCCTCTTGTATGCGCAGGTCTAGAGGTAGTATTCCAGACAGTACGAGTGCCGAGTTTAGAGAGACGGTACGGTAAGATTTGCAGAGCTTCTGGACGAGGCCTCTTTGGACAGAGCTAAGCTTCTTCCGTATTCCCAACTTTTTCGTAGCGGGAGCCCAGGCAGCAGCCGCGTAGGTTACTATTGGCTCGATTGTAGCTGTGTAGATGACACGGATAACCTCCCTGTTTAGACCCCAGCTGACTTTGGCCGCCCTAGATAGCTGCTTATAGATCTCGGCAGCTCTCCTACAGACATTGGCCACGTGCTCATTAAAGGTGAGCCTGTCATCTATTATCAAGCCTAGTAGCTTCATGTTTTTGACGAAGCCAATGTCGACCCCGGCCATGCTCAGAGCTGGAGTGTCGTACTTGAGCTTATTGGTTATAAGCATCGCACTGGTTTTGTGCGGTGCAAACCTCAGCTTGTTCCTGACGCCCCAGCTCTGGACATGGGCGAGGGCTGCATTGGTTGTCCTAGCTACCTCGCTGGCTGTGTCTCCGTCTACCACCAGAACAATGTCGTCGGCAAAGGCTTGTATAAAGAGTCCCTCCTCTTGTAACTTCTGGAGCAATGGGTCCAGCAGCAGGTTCCATAGTATTGGACCGCCAATTGACCCTTGGACACAGCCTTTATTTGTCTCTCGCGTGCATTCCTCCCCGGCATATCTAACCCTGACTTTTCTGCTGTCGAGGTAGCTGTCAAGTAGCCTCCTGATGTTGACCGGGCACTTTTCCTCTGCCAGCCTGACTTTGATAGCTGGCCACCATGCGCTGTCGAAGGCGCCCTCTATATCCAATGACACCAGGACAATTAGCTTCTTCAGCCTCAACTTGTCCTTCACGTGATTTATTAGCGTATAGAGGGCGTCCTCGGTGCTCCTCTGGGGCATAAAGCCAAACTGGCGAGTACTAAGCCGCGGCACCAGTTGCCACTTGACACGCGCCACTACCATCTTCTCCAGGACCTTCCCCAAGACCGGCAATAGACCTATCGGTCTGTAGGACTTGGGGTTCAGGTAGTTATCCTTGCCCGGTTTCCTGAGGACAACCACCGTAGCCTCCTTCCAGATGTTCGGGAAGTGTGCCAGTTCGAGGCATTTGTTAAACAGGGCAAGGAATGCGTCCGGGTCCTGGTTGATCGCTCGACAGCAGATGTCCGACGTAAATCCATCCAGTCCGGGGGCCTTTTTCGGATTAAATCCTACCACGGCTGTCCTCAGCTCTAGCGGTGTAAACGGTGGGTCATGGTGTTCACCATGCTTCCACTCATTTACCCGACGGGCTTCTTCTCTAGTAAGCCTGTGGTGCTCATTGTCCTCTTCCGCTGTGTCCTTTGGATAGAACGTGTCGGCAAGTAGGGCTGCCGACTCCTTTGGGTTTAGGAATGCACCATCGTTTTGTAGGGTCAGATCTTCTTTCCTCCTGGCGGTCCTCCTGATCACTCTATAAATGCCCTCCCATACTCCTTCGCGGTCCTGCTTTCTGCAGAACTCCTTCCAGCTGGCGGTTTGGGCCTGTTTGGCTCTGCACTCGTACTCTTCTTTGGCCTTCAGGTACTCGTCGACGACCATCGCTCTCCGGACCGGTGCGGCATTGCGGATGCGGTTCTTCAGATATTTGTACCTAAAGCGTGTTTTAGAATGGAGTGATCCTAATATATTACGAGTTCGAGAAGAACTTTAGGTACAAATATCTTTACAATAAAACGAATACCTTCTCTTACAAGATTAATGTACTTACCTACATACATATAAATTAGGTATTTATCTACCTACTTAAGTCCAGTAATCCAGATGAACGCACAAATACGCCTTGATTGATTGGCAGTAATTAATTAACTGAACATTTTTTTTTATATGGCCTCCCGTAGCACAACAACTGTATAAGGTTGATGCTACTTAACCGGACAATCCTGTGGTGGCTGAAAATTAATTTAACGCCCCCAGCCAGGGCTTACAAACTAGGTTCAATTAAATGAACGTCACTAAGGGCACTCCCTGTGGGGTTCGGGCCTAGGCTTAGTGCGTGATTGATTATTATTAAGGGAATTTAAAGCTACTTGCTCAGCTTCGCGGGCTGTCTTGTCGAGCAAGGGTCGGGACGTTGAACATTTAGTGGGTTTTTTTACTCTATATATATTTTTACTCTATATCAATGCTTCTGGCCTCAATTTAGCCCTTTATCAATTATGAGACCTTAGATTACTTAAGAAGATGTGTTTTCGGGGGTCGCGGGACTGTACGAATTACCGTGACCCCGGAACGTAAAGGGCTATTGAAGGACACCGTGGATTTTAGTAAGTACGAGTCTGACAGTCCCTCCAGCTCTGTCCTGGGTGGGAGGACTTATTTGATGATTTTACCGCGTAAAAAACAAATTGTGTTTGATTGAATTGATTTCATTTTGTTGTAGTAATTAACTAACTGTTCCCCACTGGTTCATGGATGCTGCTCGGTCGCTATTGGTCGTACCGTAATATTATATAACTCATGCAAAAATAAATAAAGAATTCGAAGCAGATGTTTCCGATACCTACATGGATTCAATTCAGTTTAATACTTCGATGTAAATTGTTTTCTCCATTAAAGTTTGTATTGTATTTTATATGTATAAGGTTGTATGTTTTGTCCTTTGTGAATCCCATGTTTATCGATGCATAGAAAAGTTCAGGATCAAAAGTAGGACACAATAGCATACTTTATATGCATTGGCAGGAAATTGCAGCCTGAAAATATCTAGCTTGATGCAGATTTATACACTACCGATTGCTCAAAAAAGGAATGTTATGTTTTCAGGATTCATGTATGTATGTATGTTTATGAGTTTCTTTATTCGACCGAAATGTTTGAACTTCTCAACTGATTGGGAAGAATTTGATATCGTTACTTTCGAAAATTTTGTTGTAATGCATTTTTTTGTGGCATATCGGCCTTCGGGAGAGCCTCCTTTCTATTCGTCGTTAAAAAATCAAATTCTTATAACATAAAGATCTGTGTTTCTAACAAGTTAGTATTTTTAAACTTACTTGTAAACATAAGGTCCAATTTCCTGCAGTATTGGTTTCTGCCCCCGGTTCACCTCATCCACATTGGTGACGTTGAAGATATACACCTTGAAGTCCAACGGCATGGGCAGCTTCAGCCATTTGTCGAACATCATTGAATTGTTCTCTAGTTGGACATTCTGAAACAATGCATATTTATAAAGAACCTTTCATCATCAGCTTATCAATTTCCCAACGCTGAGACCACATGGCATTCTGTCAATTGCCAAGTCGCGTGACCGCCTTGAATGTCGCGGAATCGTCGTAATAGTTTCAGGACCGTCTCAAAAGTCACTGGACCTTCTTAAGAGGACACCCGTGGCCCTGGAACGCAAAGGGCGGGACAAAAAATATATTAAATACTACTAAATTATGGTGGTACAGTCCCAGTCACAAGACATAATAACTGTAAAAGTACCGTAGATGCCCATTCCAAGGAGTAGATATCTATGGAGAAGAAAGGGCCAGAAACTTCATGGACACTCTTTTTAGATCGTTCTATATAAAGTTCTTGAAGGCTTCTCAAAGACCGGGCACGCCGCAATCGCGGCGGTAAGACCCCTCTTTGAGGAGTGGCTGGATAGGCGTCACGGCGTCCTGACCTACCACATGACGCAGGTCCTCACCGGACACGGAAGTTTCGGGAGGTTCCTGTGTCTGATAGGGAGGGAAGAAACGCCTGGGTGTCACCACTGCGAGGATCGTCCGGAGGACACGGTGCAGGACTGCCCCGCTTGGGCAGAGCACCGCCGTGTCCTCACGACGGCGATAGGCGGAGACCTCTCGCGCCCGGCATTGGTTGAGGCCATGCTGCAGGGCGAGACGGAGTGGGAAGCGGTCGCCTGCTTCTGCGAAGCAGTAATGCTCGTGAAGGAGGAGGCGGGCCGCGTGAGGCAGAGGACAGCGTCCTCCCTCCACCCCAGCCGCAGTGGTAGACGCCCACGACGTCGGACGTCGCAAGACGATCTCCGGCCACCGTAGGCGCGGGCATGCGGGCAGCGAGTAATGGGCGACTCGCTGTCCGACCATGGACCATGCCCGGGTCGACGGCGCGTTGTGTTCCACGCGCGCCTCATAGAGTGTCAGCATAGTGACGGGGCCTGTAGAGGGCCAAAGCCTGCCGGGGTCGCGGGACTAACGGATTACCGTGACCCCGGTACGTAAAGGGTTATTGAAGGACACCGTGGATTTTAGTCAGTACAAGTGTGACAGTCCCTCCCGCCCTGCCCTGGGTGGGAGGACTCATTTAATGATTTTACCACGATAAAAAAAAAAAGACTTCTCAAAGACGAAGGTTAGCAGTTCAGTGCACTAACTGTAGCAATAATGCTATAATTACAAAACAATAACACTAAAATTATGGCTGGTTACATGGTTTTATCGAAGTTTCAGTGAATTGCGTTTGATTAGTGCAAATAAATGTAATTGCAAAACACAATTACATTGTAGAACATTTTATGTGAGTATTATGCTTGTGCTTTGGGATAAAATTATGGGATACTAATTCATTGAATTTCAATTTGATGACGTGCAATTATTTATTAGTAAGATCAGTAGTGATCCAGTGGGATCGGCTCAATTTAGCCAACCCAGCCAGGCGCATTATTTTGGGTAATTTATTTTACTACCGCTGCTCTCAAAACATCGTGAGAAATGACAGCCCTGACCAACAACTTATATAGGGACCTTTTCACGGCATGGATTCTACTCTGTACAATGGGGATATAAAATAATTTCAGCGTGGTGAACGTGAATTCGACGTCGCGGACGTCGTCGGTGAGAAAACATCACTGACAAACGTCACTACGCTGACAAACGTCAGCGTAGTACAGACGCCAGCACATCAACCTACCACAAGCTGTCAAAATTCTTTAACTTTCTTTACAATTCGTGCTATAAAAACACAATTTACATTAGCGTAAGAGGAATTCGTTAGTTCCTGTCAGCGTTTTTAAAACCTATCCCAATTTGTCTTCTTAAAGCTAGTACTGTGAAAAATGTGTGTAAAGACTACACACATTGATTTGCCTGTAAATCCGACAAGCGAGCTTAGTCGCAAAAAAATTCACAATGCTATGTGTCACTCTGTACTGGATTTTAAATAGAGCAACTGAGGTCCTACCACAAACACACGACGTAAATGTATGTAAGTAACGTAAATTTAAAGATACGCGTATTCATTCTGTATTAAAACATTTCAGTTTTTGCGGCAAGCAAAATGTAATGATGCCAACATATCTAGTAAACAATCTGTCATATTCTGTAATTGATTTTCAACTTTATCACAAAACAAGAAGGTTCACGTTGACCTACTGGCGTCTGTACATGGGTAAAAGAGATATTAATTAAAGTCTTAAAAGTACAAAAACCAATTTCGATAATACTTGTGGTACTAGTAACAAATTACCGCACGTATCAGATATAAACAGTATCCTATTTGAAGTTTATAAGAGTTTGTCAAAAAAAAAAAACAATTTGCAAAATCAATATCATTTAAATCCCAATGTGATGATACCGATGCGATGACTTTCGAGTAATAGTCGGGCGGAGCTGGTGTCAACAGCTAGTCCGTGATACTTTTACGCAAGGGCATAGCCAGGATTATATTTAAGGTGGAGCAGAGAAAGAAAATCCAGCTTTACATTGTTTTTCTTCGTTGTTTTTAACATATGAGTTTCACATGAAAAGGGATGTAGGTAGAGGTCGTTAAAATCAGTAGTCGCAAGCTATGTAACTTGTCAGAATTATAGTTTACTAGCGAACGACCGTTCTTCTAAGAGCTGACCTTCCTTGTACGTCGTACGTACTCCGTGTGTGTGTACGACGCTACGCCCATGCGTTTACCGCCGCGCGTTTATCGAAGGCCCACAGGACGCAACCAACATGCCAAATAAAGCTTGGCAAGTATCTGAATACTTGCCAAGCTTTATTTGGCATGGGTCGATATTGAACAGTTTATGGAATAAACTTTGCCAAGATCTGCATATGAGGAGAGAATGCCGTGTTTTTTAAACATTTTCAATTTATGACACCCTAAGAAATACACATGAACGTTAAATAAAAATATGTATGCGATTACAAATCATTAGACAACTTTACATTACGATTCGTATTTTTAACCGATTTCAAAAAGGAGGAGGTTCTCAATTTAAATAAAATAATAATCATTTTGCCATCGACACGCTAAGGACGAGAATGATTCAAAGGCACTTTGTAGACCCATTATAACCGGGTCTCTTGAATTCCATGAATTATTCCAGAGTTTATTATAACCTATCTGTAAGCCGAATTTCATCAAGATCCGTTCAGTCATTCCAATGTAATTGAGTAACAAATATCTATTCATCCAAATCGAAGTTTGCGCATTAATATTAATCAGATTTGTCTTGTCCATTACTTACTCGTATAGCTTAGTAAAAGAACGTGTTACTTTAGTCATAAATCAAGTGCAAATTAAAGTAAAAGTAAAACTTGAAACATTTATCACAATCACTATTTATTACTTTAAAACATAAATATAATAGTAATAATTGACGTAAAAGTTTTAAAAGCTATATTCCTTTTGTTTAGTTTCAGGTTATTTATTTTATCTTCATGATTATATACAGAATATAAATAAAAACTTACTAGTAATATGTACAAAAAAATATATATAAGAAAAAAAAAAAGTTTCAGGTTCGAACATTTATTTTTATAAATTTTAGATTTTATTAGATTATTTATATATACAAAGCAGACATCACTATTTCCATTAAATTGCATTTGCTTTACCAATTGCTTTTTTTAAACTTTTTGCAAAACAATGGATAGTTCCCAAAGGGTCGTGGATTCAAACTCGTCAATACATGAGGTTCTGAACAACAGTAAACAATGTAACTCTTTGTTCACGAAGGTTACAAGCAACACTATAAGTTGTGAGTTATTTATCGACGGGTACATTTTGTAATACGAGTACATCTACCAAGTATTACCTATCGATTTTACAAGTTGATTGACGTTCAATTGTTTTTATTTTGAAGTGACACTTACTGTAAATGTTATAAAAACTATAATCACAGTGGATGAAAAGTTGAAAAAAGGAACAAAAAGAATACGCGAATTAATGAGATATTTCTTTTTATTTAGCGTTTTAATTTAATGGTAATGGCCTTTTTTAATCCCTTGATGTTTCAAGTTGTCTTATTCAGAAATGAATTAAATTAATACCTCTAAACATACGTAAACTCACGGCTTTGTTCATGTCTAATGTTGTATGATTTTCCTTCTTAAGAATCTGGTTTTAAAGAAACAGTAATTTTTAAACTTGTTAATAGCAAACCTTTAGATAACTTGTACCTAGTATGAGGAAAATATCTTTAAGTGATGCACAATTACGGTTTTAACATCTCGTTGATCATAAAGGTACGATTACATTGTCTTGTATCAAAATATTTGTCTATGTCTATCTTGCCCTGTTTTCTTTTCACGACCTGTCCTGGCCCGAGTCTATCCTGCCCTTGTGAACCGTTTTGTACTCATCTTATGTGCGACACAGTTCGGCACACCGGTGGAATCACATCTTCATTACTTTAGTATTTAATTACTAGTACTTTATTACATTTCAAAACTAAACGTTTTGTAATGTACCTACCTAATAAAGTACAAGGAATTAAAACTCAGTCACGTGTTTGCACTGATATAGTTACGCATATGAAGTGATGACCCACAGCCGAAAGAAGCGATTCGGACGCGCGTTTAAGGCCCTTCTTACACTGTGCGATGCAAATCTCCGATTCATTACGACTTTGGTATCCATTGACGCGTGCCTGTGTTCGAACCTCCATGGATTTTTATTACGATAGTTGCCTCGATACCAAAGTCGTAAGGTATTGGAGACTTGCGTCGCCTTGTACGTGGGGCTAAATAGCAATAAAACGTAATCTATTACTGTAATGTAAACGCTCCGTTACGAACTATTCGCTGCTTGAGTAAGGATTCTACCTATTCAAGGATATCAAGTAGCGCCATAATTTTATTGTAAGTAGTAAGTATGCATAGTTTTGCATTTCTCAATCAATAAATACTGGGTTTACTTATCACGTGTTAGCACAATAAATGACTTAAAAAAAGGACATTCATGTTAGTATTGTTAAATAGAAAACTGAATCAATACCGAATCTGCAATTTATTCAATAAAATATAATTAAAATCTTGGAACTTAAATTTGCCGGTCATGTCCAATCACACCGGGCTGACATATGTCACCCCGCCTTGTCTTTGCTCGCTCGGCTAGGGATGTACCACGATGCGTAGGGTTGGGATTCCAGTTACCGATTTACGTTTATCAGTATGAATATTTCCTGGGACTAAAAACGGTTAAAATATCCTGTTTTAAATTTCTATGAAAAGGAGTATCAAAAGTAATTCTAGAAACAACATAATATTATGCTGGTAATCTCCCAAGGGTTAGGTAGAGATGTATCCACTGCGTCTGCATTCACTAGTTATGTTTCTTATCCCATGTAATAGGGGTGAGCCTATTACCATTAACCGGGCATACATCCAAACTCCAGGGTTGCTACCCAGAAATTCCTAAAGGAAAAACACAATAACACAGCCCGTCCTGGGAATTGAACTCGGGACTTAAAGCTTGGCAGTTGCGCTTGTAACTTAATGCAATGGCTTAGAAATTACCATTGCTGTAAATGAATATTTGATAGGACTTTTTACATTGTAAACTTTTATTTTAAGACTAGTGGGCGCCCGCGGCTCCACCCGCGTGAATGTCGGTTACCGCTGCAAAAAGCCTACTCAGGAAAGACACGGTCAGCAACATGATTCCCAGGTCTATTCACAGACACCGACACTAACATCGACGACGCAGTCATCGCAAACACTCGACATAGATAGATATTGTGTGTCGCGGACTTTTTTGTAGATCAACAGTTAATTGGAACATTTTATGATTCTATCTTTTATAGTTTAGGCAGCGTACGCAAAATAAGTAACTTTTCTGGATGATTTTTTACACCCTGTGGCCGAAAAACCCAAATATCTTACGGAACCCTATTTTTCTCCAAAATAAAATATAGCCTATGTTACTCGTGGATAATGTAGCTTTCGAATGGTGAAAGAATTTTGAAAATCGGTCCAGTAGTTTTTGAGCCTATTCATTGCAAACAAACAAACAAAGTTTTCCTCTTTATAATATTAGTGTAGACTACCAAAATAACTAATTTCGTACCTACTAAGTATTGCTTCAACTGTAAAGAAATAAAATGTAAACTATTAATATAATTAAACACTACCAAAATAACTGATATTCGTACCTACTATTGCTTCAACTATAAAGAAATAAAATGTAAACTAATTAGTAGATTATTAACCAAGGGGATAAAGCAGTGTCTTCTGTCGCGGGTGACGATTTAAATCGCGAGCGTAACGAAGGACTCGAGGTTTACTCCCGAGCGTAGCGAGGGTGTTAAAAACTTAAATCACGAGCGAAGCGAGGGATTTAAGACGAGTCCTGAGTGTAGCGAGGGATTTAAGTTCACCCAAGACTAAGACAGCTTTATCACCGAGGAAAATACTCTACTTTTCGTACCATTTGCGAAAAAATGAACTCAATAATAATATGAGATAAGCATTTATTGAAAATAATGACAATTAAAAGTAAAAGTTAACATTCGAAACATTGGTCCAATTATTGATAGAGAGAGTTACATTTTTGTTTGGTACATTTATTGTCGATGAGTTAATTTGAGTATATCTCTGTTCTTGCGTCTGAGGAACTTGCGTTTCATTTGATTTAACATCGTTACGCATTTTTAGAACATTAACTTATTTATAAAAATAAAATAAACTCAAGGTTTTATTTGAAAAAAACAAAAACGCGGCAAATTCCTAGACTACATTTTATTTGTCGGAAAAGCAAAGGCATCAAGCTCATACGGCCTCTTCGGTTTTCGTAATTTTGTTTAATAATCATAACTGCATAATAAATACGTATTCCTTTTTTAAAAAGATGTGTAATGCTTTATATACAAACTCAATGGTGTAAACACAGATGTAGTTCAGTATAAATTTCGGTAAGTATTCCAAATTTAAATCACATTCTCTCCCTAGAGGATGAATGAAATTCAGTACAACATTCTCTCCCTGTTTTTAACAGATTAAAAATGACTATCGTTATGTTCGATTTTTGAAGCATAGAATGTCACTTTTTTGAGCAAGTGGTACGAAAAATATATTTAAACACTACCAAAACCTCTTATACCTATTTCATAAATAACAACAAAACAAATCTAAAAATAAACTATTCAAAGACTAAAAGTAAAAAAAGGCCAGCCGCAATCGCGGCGATAAGACCCCTCTTTGAGGAGTGACTGGATAGGCGTCACGGCGTCCTGACCTACCGCATGACGCAGGTCTTCACCGGATACGGAAGTTTCGGGAGGTACCTGTGTCTGATAGGGAGGGAAGATACTCCTGGGTGTCACCACTGCGAGGATCGTCCGGAGGACACGGTGGAGCATACGGTGCAGGACTGCCCCGCTTGGGCAGAGCACCGCCGTGTCCTCACGTCGGCGATAGGCGGAGATCTCTCGCGCCCGGCATTGGTTGAGGCCATGCTGCAGGGTGAGACGGAGTGGGAAGCGATTGCCTTCTCCTGCGAAGCAGTCATGCTCGCGAAGGAGGAGGCGGGCCGCGTGAGGGAGAGGACAGCGTGCTCCCTCCACCCCAGCCGCAGTGGTAAACGCCCACGGCGACCGACGTCGGTGGACTATCTACGGCCACCGTAGGCGCGGGCATGTGGGCGGCGAGTAATGGGCGACTCGCTGTCCGCCCATGGACCATGCCCGGGTCGACGGCGCGTTGTGTTCCACGCGCGCCTCAAGGAGTGTCAGTATAATGACGGGGCCTGTAGAGGGCCAAAGCCAAGCTCACAAATAACCGTGACCCCGGTACATAAAGGGCTATTGAAGGACACCGTGGATTTTAGTCAGTCAAGTCTGACAGTCCCTCCCGCCTGCCCTGGGTGGGAGGAATCATTTGATGATTTTACCACGCCAAAAAAAAAAGACTAAAAGTCGCGCTGATAAGTACGGTTTGTAAATAACAATTATTGTCTGTCAATAAGGTCGAACAGTCTGAACATCTATTCGCATCAACAGCCAAATATTGTATGAAGCACGCGCGCTTTTTTCCAAAATAATCCTTATAGCATGATTCTGTATTTACGCGCGATGGCTGATTAGCGTATTTCATGTACAACTTTGGTGTTTCTACACCGATTTACATGATTCTTTTTTTATTGAATAGGTAATAATGTTAATTTTTTTTAAGTTAGGGATGAGTGAGAGTGTTGTAAACGTAACAGTAGACAAATATAATCAGAAAGCTTTGAAGAGAGTTTTAGATTAAGAGTTTCACGTGTTATTGTGAGTCAACCATAAAAGATAGACATATGCTGTCAAAGAATATTTTTATATAATTTTAAGGAAAATATTTCCGTTATACATGATTTCTATGTAGCTTTAACCATTAAAGCTGCACATGCGACGGAAGCTTAAAAAATGGAGAAACTTCTCCCGTTTTCCCAATATTTCCCTTCACTGCTCTGCTCCTATTGATCGTAGCGTAATGAAAAGTATACTATAACCTGCCCAGGAGTATGAAGAATAATTGTGCTAAATTTCGTTAAAATCCGTTGAGTAGTTTTTGTTTCTATAACGAACATACAGACCGACAGACAGACAGACAGACAGACAGACAGACAAAAATTTTACTGATTGCATTTTTGGCTTCAGTAGCGATCCCTTATCACCCCTTGATAGTTTTTTTTTTTAAATATTTCATGTACAGAATTGGCCTCTCTACAGATTTATTATAAGTATAGATAATACTTACTTACATAGTGCCACCTTTTTTTTTTTTTTTTATCGTGGTAAAATCATCAAATGAGTCCTCCCACCCAGGGCAGGGCGGGAGGGACTGTCAGACTTGTACTGACTAAAATCCACGGTGTCCTTCAATAGCCCTCTACGTACCGGGGTCACGGTAATCCCTTGGTCCCGCGATCCCGGCAGGCTTTGGCCCTCAACAGGCCCCGTCACTATGCTGACACTCTTTGAGGCGCGCGTGGAACACAACGCGCCGTCGACCCGGGCATGGTCCATGGTCGGACAGCGAGTCGCCCATTACTCGCTGCCCGCATGCCCGCGCCTACGGTGGCCGGAGATCGTCTGGCGACGTCCGACGCCGTGGGCGTCTACCACTGCGGCTGCATAGTGCCACCTTAAGATTTATTTATTATAAACTTCAACTGTTCAAGTTGTTCTACGTAAATAGGCATAAGCATTATTATAGACCTCTGTACGTCCATTTTGACCGTTGAACTTGTTATAAAAAGACGGGTTTTTCAACTTAGATCTAATGAAATGATAACACGTATTTTAACATAGGTGCGGATTTTTTTCTGAAGATATGTAAGTTATGTAACAGAAGCTGTTGCTAGCAAAATTGTTTGAGTTTTTTTTTTATTTTATCATTTAATAAAATTTAAATGCTCACTAAAATAACTGCAAGGTTCTTAAACTAGCCTGGGTGTCACCACTGCGAGGATCGTCCGGAGGACACGGTGGAGCATACGGTGCAGGACTGCCCCGCTTGGGCAGAGCACCGCCCTGTCCTCACGACGGCGATAGGCGGAGACCTCTCGCGCCCGGCATTGGTCGAGGCCATGCTGCGGGGCGAGACGGAGTGTGAAGCGGTCGCCTCCTTCTGCGAAGCAGTCATGCTCGCGAAGGAGGAGGCGTGCCGCGTGAGGGAGAGAACAGCGACCTCCCTCCACCCCAGCCGCAGTGGTAGACGCCCACGGCGTCGGACGTCGCAAGACGATCTCCGGCCACCGTAGGCGCGGGCATGCGGGCGGCGAGTAATTGGCGACTCGCAACCCGACCATGGACCATGCCCGGGTCGACGGCGCGTTGTGTTCCACGCGCGCCTCAAGGAGTGTCAGCATAGTGACGGGGCCTGTAGAGGGCCAGAGCCTGCCGGGGTCGCGGGACTTACCCATCACCGTGACCCCGGTACGTAAAGGGCTAATGAAGGACACCGTGGATTTTAGTCCGTACAAGTCTGACAGTATGGGTGGGAGGACTCATTTGATGACTTTACCAAGAAAAAAAAAAGGGTTCTAAAACTAAGTGCTCTGAACATAGAAATAGGAGCCCCGCTTGGCGGGGCTTCGACAACATGGCTTTCTTGCACGTATATCGTATTTATAGGTATTAAAATACCTATGTGCATTTTTGGTAGGCGTTTAAACACAAGTCATAATTGATCTCAATAGAGAGAGAAATGATAGAGAATACGAGAAAGTATACTGGATGAAATATAAATTATATGACTTGATTTTCATGCTATGCAAATTCTGCTGTTGCTAAACAAACGATAGGTATCGTTTCATGCGAATAGCACAATAATGTGTCGTATTGTTGTCAAACTTGCAAGCAATTTTATGCATCGTCTAAACGAGGCTTAATGCATCGGGGTAATTCCGAGTGCCTAATGTGTACTAGCTCATAACCGGTTCATGCCTGGCACTACCTCGAATGCGTCACAACTTTTAGAGCAGTCAAGTTGTCCGTTGGATTTTCCAATCCTGCCAAAACAAAAATATACTATATCAACTGATGGGTATTCTCGCATGTTTTGTATGTCACCTGCGGACCTGATAACCTTATGGCAGCATCAGTAAGCTGTGTTAGCGCGGCTGAATTTTAAGTTAAACGAATTTGAACGTTATTGCTATCGATACGCTAAGAAAAGTCAAGAAGCTGTTTTAGAGGATTTTCTAGGAAAAGCTATCATTGACGCGACATTTTACATGTGAAGTGTGTTACTTTTTCATGATTTAGGGGAATGGGCTACATCTTTTTGTAAAATACTTAAAGGGGGAGAAATAAGGGTGAGCGAGTGAAACTGCAACAAAAGCTTATAACACTTATATAAAAAAACTAAAATATTTAAAGTTATATAAATCTAAGTAAGGGTGGGGTGTAAGGGGTCTAGTTAACATCCTAAAAGACTCAAGTCAACCTCACCTGCCCGTGGTGCACCCTGCTGACCAACGAACGAGGCTCTAGCACAACGTCCACCAACCCGCATTGGACTAGCGTGGTGGACTATAGTCCAAACCCCCCTTTTATAAAACTTACAAACCATGACAGAACAACATTACCTCCGGCCCCAAGTGCCCGGCAGCTTTGGAGAACCTCGCGACAACGACGGTAGTCTACAGGTTCCCAGAGCACGGGGTGCTAAGAATCCCCGGGTGAGATCGATCTTCCGTCAACAAAACCAAGCTACGAAAATGGACACCGATTCTACCCTAAATGTTTTAACTTACAATGTACGCACATTAATGCAAGATGAAAGATTGCTTGAGTTGGAAAATGCTCTGAAGGAAATAAAATGGGACGTGATAGGTTTGTCGGAAGTGAGAAGAATGGGAGAAGTTACAGAGGAACGAGAAAATGCTATATTCTACCACTTTGGAGCTACCAGGGGCCTTTATGGAATTGGATTTTTGGTGGCTAAAAAGTGGAAGAACAATATTGTAGAGTTTCTTGGATACTCGGAGAGGGTAGCAGTTCTCAAACTTAGCATTACTGACCAACACAATATAACCATTGTCCAAGCCTACGCACCCACATCTTCGCACAGCGATGAGGAAACTGAAGACTTTTATGATGTCCTTAATAAAGCGTGCGAAGAAAACCGTAGTACTTGGAACATCATTATTGGTGACTTCAATGCTAAGATCGGAGTGAGACAAGATCTAGATAACCTAACTATTCTTGGTCCACATGGCCTTAGAACCAGAAATGACCGAGGAAATGCACTCATCCAGTTCGCATTCGGTCAAGAGTTCAAAATAATGAACAGTTTCTTCCTGAAAAAATCACAGCGTAGATGGACATGGATTTCGCCAGATGGGAGAACAAAAAACGAAATCGACTTTGTGCTTTCCTCCAGTCATGACAACATAGTAAAAGATATCAGAATTCTCAATAAATTTAAATTTAGTTCAGACCATAGACCAGTTCGTGCTAAGATTATCTTTAATTTAAAACTAACCCGTAAAACAATATTCAAAAATCGAATTTATAAACATAACAAAGATGTTCTAATAAGTAATATGGAAAGATTCAATTTAGAGTTAAAAAATTCATTCAATTTATTGCCAGTTGACTCAAACCAAAATCCTCAGATCCAATACACCAACATTATAAAAAACATCTCCACAGCAACAAGAAAAATCAAATGTGCTAGAAAAAACAATAACAAATTAAGCAATCAAACAATTTCATTGATAGAGAACAGAGAAATGCTTAAGAATAATCGCGAAGAATACAATAGAATAGATAAATTGGTCAAAAGAAGTATAAGAAAGGACATAAGACACTATAATACTGAAATAGTAAGATCAGCTTTACTCAGCAGCATCTCACTTAGATTTGCAAAACAAGGTATCACCAAAGGAAAAACGTGGATCTCCAATTTGAAAGATGAAACTGGGAAAAAACAAGGCAGTTCCAGCAAAATTATTGAAATATGTACAAAATTTTACCAAACGTTATATCAGGACCATCACAAACAGCCCAGACAATTCGCTTACTATTGCCCGGATTCCGTTCACCCCATCAGTCCTTATGAAGTTCAACAGGCTCTTCGTGAGATGAAATACAATAAAAGCCCTGGGACAGACGGAATAACTACAGAAGTATTAAAGCTAGGACGAACCGAACTCGTCCCTCACATCACATCATTTTTTAATACCATCTTACACAATGGTGAAATTCCTCTTGAAATGTGCCACTCAAATATAATTTTGCTCCATAAGAAAGGAGACAAAACTGATATCTCAAATTACCGACCCATAAGCCTTATTTCGCATTTGTACAAACTTTTTATAAAAATAATTGAGAACCGTATTGCCCCAACACTTAACTTTCACCAACCTCCTGAACAAGCTGGTTTTCGTCCCCATTTCTCCACAACAGATCATCTTCATACCATTAACCAAGTAATTGAAAAATATAACGAGTTTAACAAACCTCTTTACCTGGCCTTTGTGGATTATGCCAAGGCGTTCGACAGTATACACCATCTCTCTGTTATTAATGCCTTAGAATCCCAAAATATCCCGCATACTTATATTGATCTCATTGACACAATTTATAAAAGTAGTTCTGCAAACATTAAGTTACATATTTCCGGATCAAATTTCAAAATCGAAAAAGGTGTCAAACAAGGCGATCCACTCTCACCTAAGTTGTTCACAAGCGCATTGCAGGAGGTTTTTAAAAAGCTTCCTGATTCGTGGCAGTCACGGGGCATAAATGTTGGCGGCCAGCAGCTGACAAACCTCCGCTTTGCCGATGATATTGTGATTTTCTCCACATCATCTTCAGAAATACAAGAAATGCTCCAAGATCTGAGCACGGCAAGTCTTGAGGTTGGACTTTCAATGAATAGATCTAAGACCCAGATTATGACTAACAGCACGAAACGTAGGGTCGCGGTAGACGGGTATGCGTTGCAATATGTGGATGAGTACACATACTTGGGCCAGATAGTGTCCTTCAAAAACCGACAAGACAAGGAAGTCGAAAGACGAGTCCAAAACGCGTGGAAGACTTTCTGGTCCCTTAAGGAGCATTTGAAGGGAAGTCTCCCCATAACTTTAAAAAGAAAACTCATCGACATGTGCATCCTACCCGTCCTAACCTACGGTGCACAAAGTTGGTCACTTACCGAACAACAAAAGTCCAAACTCAAGATTTGCCAGCGGGCGATGGAGCGCAGCATAATAGGTGCGAAGCGAACGGATCGAATCAGAAACACCACCCTGCGCTCCATTACCAAAGTAGCTGATGTGGGAGTAAAAACAGCCAAGCTGAAGTGGGAGTGGGCGGGCCACGTTGAGCGTATGCGCCCGGAGAGGTGGGCAAAGATCGTCACTCACTGGACGCCTGAGGGAGGACATCGCCGTCGAGGTCGACCGCGGCGGAGGTGGTGTGACGATCTGATCATGTTCGCGGGACAGACATGGCCAGAAATTGCCCAAAATAGAGTGGTTTGGAAGGAAAAAGGGGAGGCCTTTGCCCAGCAGTGGGAAACAAACTAGGCTATAAAAAAAAAAAAAAAAAAAAAAAATCTAAGTAAGCAGATACATCATCAATATCGAAGTGGAAACTACGTAACGTAAATATTTTTCTAACTTATCTACTGTTATTTTCTGATTTATTTCGTTCCATACAGTTAAAGATAGATAGAATACTCTTTATTATACACACCATACAAATGACGAGTATTTACAGATATATCTTACACATAGGTTGACACAATGGGCGGTCTTATCGCTAAAAGCGATCTGTGTTAATGCGATTCCTCCGTAGTAGCTCGCGAAATTCAAATTTTCATGTGTTTTTTGCAATTTGCATATCAGTGACTAACAAAATATGATTCGCGACAATAACAAGTATAACTTTTAATATAAGACTGATCAAAACATTCGCTCCATTCGCGAAACATTCGCCAATTCGGAAATATTTTTGCCGGCTACGGAGCACCTTAAAATTCATTCTCCGGGACACGTCGAGCTTTATAGTCGCGGCACTTTTTTGGTAGTCCCCAACCGTTGATTTTGGTTTACAGGAGTTGGAGGTTTGGGAATAGTGCGGTGGGATTGTTACCAAAAAGAAAGAAACATCTTCGTCATCATCTTTTCCCATTTCAGTTCAATGCTCCTCATAGGCCTCCCGCAAGGAACCCCACAGTGGTCGCGAGACTTAAGAATTACCGTGACCCCGTAACGTAAAGGGCTATTGACGGACACTATGGATTTTAGTCACTACGAGTCTAACAGTCCCTCCCGCTCTGCCCTGGGTGGGAGGACTCATTTGATGATTTTACGATCCCCCCGCTTTTTTCATCCAACCACTGCTGTTAGAAACGCATGGATAAAATGGAAACTTGTCGATTCCTTTAAGTATTAATGTAGGTATATTTATACATTTCGACATTTATATTCTGTTAGTTTTCTACACAACACAAATGGAAAGATCCTTCTCTATATTAGTATATGTTCGGATCATTGTATGTTCTATTTATTAGTTTCTGTATCACAATTGTTCTTATTCTATCATTGCAGGGTTTACCTCTATGCAACAGATAAGACCTTAAACTAAATCAAACTAAATAGAATTCAATAACCAAATTAGAAAAAAACTTAATTACACTCATAAAATTACTAGCCTTTGCCAGCGGCTTCGTCCGCTCCTAACCCCCCATATAGCCTATGTAACTCAGCACCAATACAGCTGGCATACAGTGAAACAATTTTTAAAATCGGTTCATTACTTCCGGAGATTACCCCCTGCATACAAACAAACAAATTTACCTCTTTATAATATATAAACTCTTTATATAGATAACACAATTCAATTAAATAAAAACACAAAACATGGTAGTACATACGTTAATACTAATGTATTTTAACGTACCTAGTGTATTTAATAATCTATAATTTTCACGGTTGACAGCATGGTTGGCGGAGTGAATATGGAAAATCTTACTTTAAAATACAGAGTGCACATGTTCACTATAATAATGTCGAAGAAAATAATATATTCCATATATACATTTTATCGAATTACAACACCTGTTTTAATGGTGTTTCAATTGAACAGTTGTGTTCTGAATAGAGTTGTTAAATAAACATTAAATAAAACAATACCAGTATGACGTTAGCCAGTAAGATATAGAACAACACATACTTTCTTCGTGCCGATAAACTATTCTTATAAATGCTCAACAACCAACTAACTATTTTATATACAGTTTCATTCTTTTAAGTAGGTCAACAGAGGGTAAATCTGAATCCTTAAGAGATACGGAAAAAGAGTTAAATAATAGTAAAAAAACAATTTTAAAAACAAGCTTTTATTTAAATGCTCTAAAAAGGACAAAATAAACTTTAAATTAAATCAAACATATAACTTAAGTATAATATATAAAAGCTTGTCGCGAGATTTACCTGTGTACAGTATGTTATGATACATACATTTTGTCGTTGAATTATTTGTTTGTTTTGTTTGTGACAAGTAAATCTCGCGACAAGCTTTTATATTATACTTAAGTTATATGTTTGATTTAATTTAAAGTTTATTTTGTCCTTTTTAGAGCATTTAAATAAAAGCTTGTTTTTAAAATTGTTTTTTTACTATTATTTTATTTTTAAATTTTTAGTTTTTGTTGGACATATTTCGCAGTCTTTCCATTTCATTTAGTGCGTCATTGTTGCATGGTCGTTTACCTGTTAATTTCGTACAGTCAAGTTACTTAAGGCCACGTATGCTTGGCCAGCAGCGAACAGCGTTGAGTCTAGATAGACAACAAAATAGTTTTTTTTTTTTAGTCCTCCCACCCATTACTGTCAGACTTGTACTGACTAAAATCCACGGTGTCCTTCAATAGCCCTTTACGTACCGGGGTCGCGGTAATCCGTTAGTCCCGCGACCCCGGCAGGCTATGGCCCTCTACAGGCCCCGTCACTATGCTGACACTCTTAGAGGCGCGCGTGGAACACAACGCGCCGTCGACCCGGGCATGGTCCATGGTCGGACAGCGAATCGCCCATTACTCGCTGCCCGCATGCCCGCGCCTACGGTGGCCGGAGACGTCTGGCGACGTCCGACGCCGTGGGCGTCTACCACTGCGGCTGGGGTGGAGGGAGGACGCTGTCCTCTGCCTCACGCGGCCCGCCTCCTCCTTCACGAGCATTACTGCTTCGCAGAAGGAGGCGATCGCTTCCCACTTCGTCTCGCCATGCTCAGCATGGCCTCGACCAATGCCGGGCGCGAGAGGTCTCCGCCTATCGCCGTCGTGAGGACACGGTGGTGCTCTGCCCAAGCGGGGCAGTCCTGCACCGTATGCTCCACCGTGTCCTCCGGACGAACCTCGCAGTGGTGACACCCAGGCGTTTCTTCCCTCCCTATCAGACACAGGAACCTCCCGAAACTTCCGTGTCCGGTGAGGACCTGCGTCATGCGGTAGGTCAGGACGCCGTGACGCCTATCCAGCCACTCCTCAAAGAGGGCTCTTACCGCCGCGATTGCGGCGTGCCCGGACCTCGGTTGCGACAGTCGCTCCCTCCATACTGCCCTGAGATCACGCCGGAGCTCTTCCCCCGGGGTTCCCTCTTCAGCGGGGATTCGCCCCGACGCTGCGCCTCCACGCGCTACTCATAGACACGCTGGAGGGCAGTCGCCTCCAGATCCCAGGGCACGACAAAATAGATTAATATAATAATTAATTTTATTAATAGCCTAAACAGATTTCATTGTCGTTGTGACCATATTCTATCGGGAGCAGCTGATCCTGGCTGCATGACGAAGACACTGTCACCATATTATTGTATTATTATTTGGGTTGCCATTATATTATGTTCAATGTTATAGCTCGGTACTAACCATTGACGAATTCTCTCGTAAGCAGATGTCCCAGGCTGCACCAACAGGTCGTTATCATCATATTATTGCATTGTTACCGGGTTTCCATAATATTTCAAGTTTTAGTTGTGTACTATTAACCTTTGAGGAGTTCTCTCGTGAGCAGACGATCCTGGCTGCACCACCAGATCGCACTTATCATATTATTGCATTGTTATCCGGTTTCCATATATATTTCAAGTTTTAGTTGTGTACTATTAACCATTGAGGAGTTCTCTCGTGAGCAGACGATCCTGGCTGCACCACCAGATCGCACTTATCATATTATTGCATTGTTACCGGGTTTCCATATATATTTCAAGTTTTAATTGTGTACTATTAACCATTGAGGAGTTCTCTCGTGAGCAGACGATCCTGGCTGCACCACCAGGTCGCTGTCACCATATTATTGCATTGTCATCGGGTTTCCATATTAATACCAAGTTTCAGATCGATTGAGTAATTAGAAGTGATTCTAATTTGACTTGCAAGATTTGATCTAAACAAACATACAAACATTGCAAGTTAAATAAAAGCTTGTAATAAAAGCTTGTAAAAAAACTCTTTTTTGATGATAAATGTTATAATATTATTAAGATTTCTTTAAAGAGATTGGTATTCTAACAGTGGCTTCACAGTACATATTCGCCAACATTTTATATATCAGGCAAAACATACACCTGTATAGTAAAAACAGTGATATCCACAACTTTAACACAAGGAATAAGCACAAACTACGTGCTCCCTTTCATCGGCTTCACAAGGTGCATAATTCATTCGTTGGGGTTGGTATAACCTTTTATAACAAGTTACCATCCTCTTTTCTAGATTTGCCGTTTAACGTTTTTAAAGCAAAAGTAAAAGCTAATCTCTGTGCCAAAGCATATTATTCTGTAAGAGATTATTTAGATGATAAGCATAGTTGGTCGCTGTGTTGAACACAAGACATTGTTCATGTTCTTTTAACATAATTAGCTAGCTGACACGGTTATAGGACTCAACAGCATACACCTCTCATACAACTCTGTATTATTATTGTATTTTACATGAGTTTTAATTCGTTCTTTTTCTGTGTGTGTCTTTTATCTTTATTACGACAGTCGTAGGGTATCATTTAGTACTATTGTCGGAGCTGATGAAGATTGTAAACTATCGTTGCGTTGTATAGAGTCAATCTTTCTAGTAGTATATAGTTTCACCGGAAGCATTGTGTGAGTACCGTGTACTTTATAGCTTTCAATGAGTAGATACCCACGTCTTTTAATGACTTGAATGACCCTGGCAGTTGAGATTATGTCATGCTCACTCAAATGTCTCGCTGATGGTGGCGCGTGTGTCGGATCACTTAGTTCCCTTCAAAATGGTTGAGCTGAGTGATGCTGATGCATGTGTCATGTTCGTGAACGGGCGCTGTCAGTCGTGACTGGTCATCTCTTAACAGCCGCGGTTTATTTTAATTATTTATAATTTTATTGAATTGTCTTTTTTTATATGAATTTCCTATGGACACTTTACTTGCTACATCGTTCTCACATAATGTACCATCTCAAGATGAATGATGTAACAAAGGTTCTGTTATAATTTTGGCGATTGAAAAAGAGTGTCCATGGAGTTTCTTGCCCGTTCTTTTCCATAGAGATCTACGCTTTGGAATGGGCATGTACAGTACTTTCACAAGTTTTTATGTCTTGTGACTGGGACTGTAGCACCGTAACTATTTTTAAACTGTTTTATTTTACTTTTGTCTCTTGACAATTCAAAAGTGCCTGTAAATGGCCTACTTGAAATAAATGATTTGATTTGATTTGATTTGATTTGATTTGATTTGATTTGATTTGAATATATACATTTTTTTTTTGTCAAGTGTAAGATGTCCATATAAAAAACAGTTAAATATGATTAAAAAACAATGCCTCTAAAGGCATTCTCATTTGTTTTATGGCAAGGTAAAAATCGGGACGTCGACAGTTAATCGTCGTCGCTAATACTCGTAGTTGATTAAAAGTTAAAATGCTATAAAATTGTAAAAAATAAAGCATTATAATTAATAGTTAACCTAACTCCTGATCAAACAACTTCCCCCAAGCCCGAAGGTTTGATAACCAGTATCACTATATCGGTATAAGGTAAGAAAAACATTATCCATGATTACGAAATGATGTACTTAATAGTATCCATGACATCAACTGTCACTATTATTCTTCTCAGGCCAAGTGATTGTTCCCACCAGAAACTATACCTTCACTATGTTTTCAAGGCTAAATAATTCACGGTGGACAGATAAGCAAGAATAGGGAATATAGGAATAGAAACCTAGATGGAGCGACTGCCTATCTGACCTCCAAAATTAGTAACATATACTCCTTGGTAAGACTGGTTGTAACTTTATAAAAACGAATGTCAAAGGATTGACATTCGTTTTTATTAAGTTACAATTCTTTATCGTGGTAAAATCATCAAATTTTTCCTTCCACCCAGGACAGAGCGGGAGGGACTGTCAGACTCGTACTGACTTAAATCCACGGTGTCCTTCAATAGCCCTTTAGTTCCGCGACCCTGGCAGGCTTACTAATATTTTCAATGCCATGGATGGCCGGATGTTTTTTACACTATCACGTTAGGACAGCTGAACGTATTTTCATGAAATTTGGCACAGAGCTAGATTGTATTCTGGATTAACACTTAGGATATTGTTTATCCCGTTGTATCACGTCTCTGTGGGATAACTTCCGAGTAATATTCAGGCGGAGTTCGTGACAACTTTTGTTATCGTGGTAAAATCATCATATGAGTCCTCCAACCCAAGGCACAGCGGGACTGTCAGACTCGTATTGACTAAAATCCACAGTGTCCTTTAATAGCCCTTTACGTTCCGAGGTCACGATAATTCGTACACTCCCGTGACCCCCGTGACAACAACTAACAAATTTTTATCCTAGTACATAGCTTAATCTCCTTTTTTTATCGTGGTAAAATCATCAAATGAGTCCTACCCAGAGAGGGGCGGGAGGAACTGTCAGACTCGCACTGAAATTATTAAAATCCACGGTGATTACGGTTTTTCGATGAGACTGTCCCGCGACCAGCATAATCTCCTGGGGCAAATAACGAACTCCACGTGGGCGAAGCCGCTGGCAACAGCTAGTAAAAACAATATTGTTTTTCACAGTAATCTAAATTGCAATTGTTTCCGGACCTTTATTGTTGCATACGTAATTTAAGTGTTCATTTCGTGAGTGAAATGGGTTTCAAAAAGGTGTATTGTTTTGTGTTTAATTAGTGTAGATATGATAGTGCAAACGTGTTTCATCGTATGGTGGTGAAATTTAGTGATCATAACAATGTAAAACAAACTTTCACATTTAATTGAAATGCTTCAGTAAGTTTCTCAAAACTGCGAATCTGAATTACCAAAACCAAAATATGTCACCAATAATACCATTAAAATGTAAAATTCGAAGAAAATATGAAGTAAACTTACTTTTTGTATTTGTTTGTCAACGATTTTCTCGAAGCCCCAGGATGCCATAATAATGGCCACCACCAAAAATCCCACGGACCCAGTCAAAAACAATTTGGCATATTTTCCAAACATTTTAAACGTTTTTGTCCACTTTTATTTTCACTTTTAAATTTTTGTGATTTTAATTTAATATTGAACACTTTATTGTTGTAAATTTAATTTTAGTTTCACCACTTTTTTTTTGTAAATTTTATTTAATTTTAATTTTAACACTTTATTTTCAATGCTATTTTTTTTAACTGTTTTTCTTTAGCGACGCGACATCAGTCCGTCTGCTTCACCACCTAAACTATAATTGTTAAAGGACTTATATTCTCACACAGTTTTCCTTGCCGCTAGTTTTTTTTTTATGTAAATAAATGACTGATTGTCAAAAACAGGTTTAAGATGCAAAACAGGGGAAAAAAAAATGAGTTTTGTTTCCTGACTGGAATATCTGTCATTTTGATTCTTTGTAAATACTTTTGGTTCTATGATAAAATTGATAAAATAAATAAATGATGTTCGTTATTTTTAAGTAAGTTTATTGAAATCGTGGTTAAAGTTGTTAAAATGAAAAATAATTTAGTTGTGTCTTGGAAAAAATATAATGTCATTTAAACATATATTTTTATGTGTCATTTTATGGTGAGTTTTAAGTGGATTTAAAACTAGTAGCTGTATTCAAACCATTTCAACCTATTAAAGTCCATTGCCGGACACAGACCTCTTCTAAATAATACTTATTTAATAGTAATACATGGTATTATTATCATGAACTGATACTTAAAATATTTCACATATACATTTTATAGATCTAGAATTCGTGTTTTTTATCTAGATACGAATGAACACGTTTAGGTGTGCTAAAAATGGCATAAACCAGTATTATATTGGATCTATAATTGTTAGTAAAAAAACTATGACTCAAATGTATGGGTCAAACTTTTTAGAATAAAATATATGTACGAGTACCTAAATGAATTGTATAATCTTATAATCTAGGGTAGGTATAAATTGCAATCTAGGACCTAGATTGAGGGCTTTTTAAATTTAAATATTTTTGAATAGGCTAATCCTGTACGTTGATCAGATTCAGCCTCTCCTTTGTTGTCTTCCTACAGAGACGTACTAAACCGAGGCTCAAAGGCCCAACAGAGGGTGACCGTAGTGTGTGGTCGCATAGTTTATGAGCCCTTCACTAGAGGCCGTACAATCAACGCACCCACAATATTACCCGATAAAGCAGTCGACAAAAAAAAAAACTTCTGGGTTTGCCTTAGCTGAAGTTCTTAGTCCATACACCGGAACTGGTACTTTAAGCAGTTGACAACCTCATTGGCATGACATTATGAAACATATTGATTTGTTCTATAAGGGCAGATCAATAAGGTTGTGAATTGCTTAAAGTTATAATAAGTGCTTAGTACGTTTTTCCTAGATTCTTTTCGTTTAAGTTAAATCTACCACTGAGTGGCGGGCAATAGATTTATCATGTTCTTGTTTTAACTACATGTACATTTATTATTACTAACATACATTCTACACTACTAAAATTTATTTATACAAACTATAAATAAAATGAATACAATTATGTATATATTAAATAAATACTATTCTACGTTTAAAAAACGCAGTAAAATTGAAGAATGTTTGAAATCTTGTATTTCTGACATCATTTTAATAGTCATAAGGATGTAATAATATTTTTTATTTCAACTGTACTGATATTCATCTCATGAGAGTTTCAACTATAAAATACACAATACGCCTAGCACAAACGCACGACGAAAAACTAACGTAAATTCGAAAGAGACGTGACATTGAACTTACGTGCTCCTAATCGTGGCAATAAACTTACTCGTATGACGCATACTATTTTTAATGAAGTTATAAAACTTTTTTTGAGGTCTAAAATCATCAAATAAGTTCTGGGCCCTGGGTGCGTTGGAGCGGACTGGAGTGACAGGCTCTTACGGACTAAAAACCAAATAATTTGTTGTGCCGTAGAACTCTACCATCCATGCAGAACTGTAGACCAAAAAAATAACAAGAAACATAGATAAAACGAAATATTATTAACAAGTTTATTGATATAGAGTTCAGTTTGTATTCATAATATTAGTCGAATATTTCGCCCGCCAAGCACTTTTGTTAATAATATTTGTCCAATTTGTATTTTTGATTCCATGATCGTTCAATTGTAAATCGCGCATTTGTGCTAAGGACTCACAAATACTAATTAAATGATTAAAAGAGGACAGTTAACAAAAAGCCCTACAATGTAATATGCATTATCTTAATAGTTATGTATTTCTCACGCTATTGTTTGCCAAACAGTAGTAATTGTACGTGTGTATTTTAGACTACGAGCCTGTGTTATCATTCTAGTGTTAACAATTATCGTTTTAAAATATGTAAAACGAATACTTTTCCAATGACACGAACACGATAGGACCACTCACTAGGAATTTTATCAGAAGGACTAAAATAATGATTTTACCGCGATAAAAAAAAGTAAGTACTAAAATAATCCTAGTTGAATATTTTTGTGTTTTTTTTTAATAGTACTTTTAGTTTTATTTTACTATCTTTGATAAATCGTAATATTTGTAATTTTTTAGTTTTAGTTATGTATGTGATTTCTTATAGTGGACTTAAATATTTAAAAATTACCCAAAAAATTATAATTGAAAAAGTTGAATATTGTTTTTTAAAAATCAATAATAATATTTTTTTCTTCATTCATGCAATGTTCAACCATAGAGAAAAGAAAACATAATATCATTAAAAAACAAAAATTACAACTGGAATATTTTATAACTTGTTTTTGTTTGTGACGTTATTAGTAGGGTAATTTTTGAGAGGCATAAACATATTAAAATAAATTTTAATTAATTCCAAACGGAAACGTCCACTAGCTGCCTACTTAATTATATTTGCAATTATCTCTTAATTGCATTTTTTACAATTAGAATTAGATATCATGCGAAAACTGTTTTGATAAAAAAAATGTGATTATGTAATTTTTTAAATCATTTTAATTAAAATAATTTTTGTTCATTAATAGCAAGAATAAGTTTTGTACATTAAAATATTTATGACAAAAATGACGTTACGTATTTTTCAATATTTTAAAATATATTTTCGATATTCAAATTTATTTTTTTAAATTTTTAACACAATCACCTCACTGATAACCAAAGACAATTTCCAAAGACGTTAGGACCAAACACTAGATCGTATTGATACTGAACAGTAGTACACCGGTCACGCCATTGTCACACATAATTGCAAACACACACTACCGTGTATGAAGCTTTAATAGTGTTGTACTTGTAATGGGTATTAGTCGGATAATTCGACTCATTAAGGATACCGACTACTAGTTTTATTCTATTGTACTATTATGTTTGACTTAATGACTACTGCACTGTTACGTCCCGATTTTTTCATGGATCTCTTCTATCGATTAACTTACTTAATTTACGGTCATAATAACAATAATACTGTCCTGGCGCCATATTGGATCAATTATTGTCAAGCACACATTTCTAACACTTGCACGCTTTAAATTCATAAAAGTCATATGAAAATAATATTGACAAACACAAAATTTTTTTTACTTATCGTAATTTTCAAGTGACAGTTGACTAATGGAGGACTTTTTCGTTCATAACTTGGTCGAGAAGTGGTATTATTTTCTAATAAAAATGTACTTATAACAGATACGAACGATACTAAAACAAAAATTCAACCTGTTTCACATTTTTAATGGACACTTGGTAAGACACAAAAAATACGCTAAAATTGTTAACATAAAAATAGCTAAAGTTTTCTATTTCTTCTGATTTTGATTTTTCTCCTGTTAACCAACTATAGATAATAGGATTAATCATAAAATATAAGTTTGCACATCCCTATTTATGACAAAATTAAATAAGTATCAATGTTAAACAGGCCTTTAGGAATAGGATTTCGTATTCGACATAAGTGGTCATACACCTTAAAAATTAACCCTAAAATATACCCGTGGGCATATTTTGTGATCTAGATAAGATAATAATACGATATAAAACAAAGTACTTACAAACAATCATAATTTTGATATGAATGAACGCGTTTACGTACTGAAACAGTATGAATAAATAATGTGGCTTTTTACTTGATTGAATTATGTGGCTCAGATTTTTTTGGTGATAATATGATCAAATGTTTCCCCCCTGAGCGAAAGAGACTGTCTGACACTTACTGATAAAATACCACATTATACCTACGGCTGCCCTTTATGGGTACTGTTACAGTACTGTTTAGACGATCCCGAGACCCCGGCAGGCGTCAGACTTTTTTTTTTTTTTTTTTTTTTATCGTGGTAAAATCATCAAATGAGTCCTCCCACCCAGGGCAGGGCGGGAGGGACTGTCAGACTTGTACTGACTAAAATCCACGGTGTCCTTCAGTAGCCCTTTACGTACCGGGGTCACGGTAATCGGCAGGCGTCAGACTTAGGCGCATTTGGTCCCTAAAGTCCCTTTCGATATGCATTTGTTCCCATCTTACAGAGGGGGCATATTGTATTCTATCTGAAGGCCAGCTCCTCACGGTACAAATGACTATCATAGACTTTACGGTCATCACCATTCACATCTTCGATGCTATCTCTGAATGCAACAATGCAATCTTAATAAAAGCATTAGTATTATGTTTTTTTTTTTTTGCGTGGTAAAATCATCAAATGAGTCCTCCCACCCAGGGCAGGGCGAGAGGGACTATCAGACTTGTACTGACTAAAATCCACGGTGTCCTTCAATAGCCCTTTACGTACCGGGGTCACGGTAATCCCTTGGTCCCGCGACCATTAGTATTATGTTAGAACAGCTTATGAAGTCGATAACAGTTCCTCCAATACTTTTCCAAACAAACCAGCTTATTAGTCTCTCAATTTCACGGTCAATCCAATTTATTTTTTAAATTTCTTCTCGCTCCTAAATTGCGTACTCTCAATCATAGACAAAAGAAATGGCGCCACTGTCAGCGGGTTCCAACACGGATATAATAATAAGACAAACAATCAAGAATTTTTTATTTCAATTAAATAAAATACATAGTACTAACTAAAACTATTTACATAACTAAAACTAGAAATTTAAGAATAAAACTAAATATTTACAACAAAATACTAAATGTAAACAATAAACTTATTAAAAAAAAAGAAACCGAAAGAAGAAACAGAAAACCAGAAAAAGGCACAGACACTATAGGTTATTAATTATATTCATTAATAAATCTCATGAAATGTCAAAGAATATAAACTGGATGGAGCAATAAACGAGACTTCAAGTGGACATACGCACCGTTTCGACAAATAGCAAAAAAGTACCGTTTCGCCACTTTTATAATCTTCATAAATTGATACTCGTCTATATACTTTTTTAGTTTGCGATTGACTGGTTATAGACTGTACCTATTCGTGTATTATTGTTCAATAACTTCGATGAGAGAGACTTATGTTCCGTTGGCTAATTAGTAGGTAAGGATTAGGATATCTTCATAGTAATGTGCATTGTTGATATTAAAAACTAGATCCAAGCCTAATGCATTGGTTAAAACTAGTTTTAAGTACCGCTTGAGTCTTGAGAGACGATCTGTAATAGGCAGGCTGTAGTTAGAGCGGCTCCATCGCTGGCTTCGCTCAATTTCTTTCAGATTATAATTGTGTAGGATGAGCAAAAAGGAGGTGGGGCAAATACAATATACAAATATCCTTCACAAAGGCCTCCACACAAGCTTATGATCATAAGCATACTCAAACAAGCGTTCATTGTGAACGCTGTCATTTAAACCCGACCTCTATTTGCATAAAAACTTAAGACGTTGCTTATTGAAAAATTGAATTATTTATTTAAGATCCTGGGCATACGGAGCATGACCTTTGCCAACAAGATTCCTTGTTACTTAAATTTTTAGGTGACGTTGATGCGATTTTAGTTTTTATCTGGAAAATTTATAATTGATGAATAGTATTTGGTGCTTAGAAGAACGCAATCTCTTTTTTTTAGTTAAAAATGGTGGTTTTAGGTCTCACCAAGGTCGTGTCGGAGTCCGACACTAAACAGTTTTTACTGTGTTCTGTCAGTGCGTGGTAATTCCAGTTCCTTGAGTTTGCTCCATCTTAAAACTCATCTTTGCATTCTTTGAAGTTAAGAGCAAAATCCATTTTAAATAAACATAAAAAAAAAATTAGATCGATAATGCATTCAATGTTTATATTTCTGTATACATCGTATGCAAACATACATAAATATTGTCATTAAAGTACTGAAAATATTAGGAAAATGACAAAATTGCCTAATCAGCTACGGATCAAATGACAATGAGATTACTTCCTGTAATAATTATTATATGACAAAAAATATTAGCTTTATACGTTTAAATAATTATTTAAATGGACACGGAAATTATACATTACCTTTGACCTGTGATACCATGGGATTGATAAAACCCAATGAGCGACCATCTGTTATATTTCTTTGGGAAGTTAAGTCATCAAATAACTCCTCCTGCTATGGGTGGAGTGGAAGAGACTTTCAGAATCGTATCGACTGAAGACCACACTGTCCTTTGCGTTCCAGGGCCACGGTAGCCGCTGAAGACATTTCTGGCAGACATTCAGCCTTCCGTTTGGTGAGAACTCCTTAAGGGCGCATGGGACACAAAGTGATGTTGACACGGCCCTGGTCCTTATCAGACGGTGAGCTACCCATTGCTCGCCGTTTGATCAGACCCGATCTTCCCGGGGCTGAAAAGTGTTACTTTCAACCCGCTTCTCAGACATGTTACGACTTATTTTCCTATTATGTAGTAATGAAAAGTATATTTTCCTTGTAGCATGCCATTTTCAATGCTAAATCAATCGATAGTTTAACGCGCAACGAGTAAGTAATTAAAATAACACCTCTGAACATGTTTAATGATTGTAGCGGTAGTTTTTCTGCAATTTAAATGTGAAAACTGATAATATCGCCATTAAATTAACAATGGCTGAATAATTGACACGTCGTTACATCATGCCTGTGATCTCTAAAGGGATGGGCAGAGTGGTAGGCTCATGAAAAAGCTAGTTATATTAATCTAGTTATTACCCGCGGCTTTGCTCGTGTTCATTTACAATTTGACAATCAATTCGGATCATTTACATATGACACCATCTAATATGATATCAACGTTGTTTATGTCGGGAATAGTACTTTTTATGGAATGATAGTTTTATTGAAATATCAGTCTCTGTACACCTAACAACATAATCCTCGCAACATAATAATCGTATTAACGATACCCCATGTTAAAACTGTTTGTCAGACTCAGTCAGTATTAGAGCTTCTAACTAATAGTAACGATTATCAAAGATCTACAAATGACAGCCGTGACCAACGGCTTTACGTGCTTTCCGAGGCACGGAGGAAACTTGCTATGTCAGATGGTCACCCATTACAGACCAACCTCGGCAAGGGCGGCTTAACGCAGAAGATTGACCTGTGCGGCTGTAATTATTTAGTTACAAGCTCCTAACAAGGTATGTGCAAAATTACAAAATTAACTTTTCAGTGTGTGTTTCGGGCGTGAAATCGTAAAAAAAAACAAACGAACAAACTTGCTTTCGTATTTATATTACTTAGGTTTAGGAAGTTGTGATTTAAAAGAGGCAAATCTGGGGGTCTATTTTCCAAGTCCGTGAACGATAACACGGGTACGGAGATGGATGTACGAACGTAACAAACGTTAAATCTTTGTGGACGGATAATACCGCCACGACTGAAGTCCTTTTGTCGTGGCATTACTGTCTGTGTCTTTTTTTTTAAACGTTGCCCCGCGCTAGGAATTTCTCCTGTGTAGTGGGTGCGTTTACAAACATAGAATCTCACATACACAAACATCCAGACCCGGAACAACTACTTGTAGGTCATACAAATATTTGTTCCGTGCGTGAATTGAACCCGCGACACTCAGCCCAGCAGTCCAATCGTTTAGCCACTGCGCTAACCGTGCCGTTAAAATTAGATCCGTTAGAATTATATTAGATCAATTTGCATTAAAAAATGTAATACCACTAATTTTAGAGGTATTCCACATTGGGCACTTGTCCACAAGTTATGAGTGTTGGCGTGTACTCTAAGTTTCTTAGTTCGGTTTCGTTGTCAAGACACCCGTAACTAACGGGATTCGTGCTTAGATATTAGACCCCCTTTTCCCCCACATCAACGGCTCGTTCATGACTCTGGTCCAAGCGGTGGGCACCGCGGGCGGGCGATGCGAATAGGACTTGAAATGTATTTGGGTGTACACCGTATATCGGGCTGGTACACTGCTTAATCTATACGGGATTACAGGCGTGACGTTACGTCTATTAATGGCGTGATTTAAATAATTAATGTAGGTATTCGTGAGTGATATTATTTTCCACACTAAACTGTCCATTAAACTGCATTTCAATCAGATTAGAGATAATCGCTAAAAAATATTGATTAGAGCTGTAATGTCAAGGTTTTAAAATTATCTATTTTGATATGAATTATTTATGGACTAGCTGACCCGTGCCCACTTTGCTGGACATCATAAAATATTATTAAAAACCGACCGACGGGTTCCGTACCATTATCTATTAAAACGGCAAAAAAATCACGTTTGTTGTATGGAAGCCCCCTTAAATATTTATTTTATTCTATTTTTTATTATTTTTTCATAGCGGCAACAACCGTCCGTTTGTCTTAAAAAAACAGCTGAGTCTTAGTAATAGGGTCTCATTTTACTTCTTGGGTACAGAACCCTAAAAATCAGGTTAGAGGTAGGAGTGTGAAAAAAATATTTGACCTATTCTCATACTTACCAAATGGTGGAGCCTTTTAGAAGGAGTGTAATCACAAACATCGTGACACGAGATTTTTATACATCATCATCATCGTCTTAACAGCCGATATAGATTATTTCCAACAGGACCAACTGATACAGCTTGCATCCAGCGCGATCCTGTGGTCTTCATCAGATCGTCTGTCAACCTTGTAGATGGAACATCTAACGTTGCGCTTGCCGATACGTGGTATCCATTCGATAAACTTATTCCACACATATTTTTGGTCCCAAGGGACGCAATTGGTCACAATCATTGCTGGTCCTTTGGGACGTATCACGAGGTGGGAAGGTTAATTTAAAAAAAAATAAGGGTTTGAATTACGGAAGTCCCAGGGGAAAGTTTAATGATTTTGTATTCGAAATAACAAAAGTTACGATTACAAAATAACATGAGAATTTATATTTAGTTTCGGTGGTCACCGAACATACCTAATTAAATGGGCAATATTTTTTTCCAAATATTTTGGAATCCAGTCTAATCAAATTCACATTATAATTGATGTAGATAATATCCTAACGAAGAGTATGTAATGGATGGTTGCAAGTAGCGTTATTACGATTTCTGCCTATTATTTTGGGAAAAAGCGTGAATTCATATACATGGCATTGCGGTGTTATGTAAATGACCTTCATAAAGTGCTGTTTTTTTTAATAAAAAAATCATCTTCCCACGTCAGGAATTTCTCCTGTGTCGTGGGTGTGTCTCATACACAAACACCCAGACCCAGAACAACTACTTGTAGGTAATACAAATGTTTGTTCCGTGCGAGGATCGAATCCGCGATTTTATCAAACTACCTACATATTTCATTAAACAAATTGCAAGATTGATTTCATTACAATTATCAAGTTCCTTTAGCGATTGATTTCCATTTCTTAGATCATTAATAGCCAACTTCATCACATAGAATAGATTCTAATTGAATAAATTATCATGACGTTACAATAATTGGAAGACGTCAGAGCATTACATTATGTATTAGAGGAAAATTACATGGTGCTTGAAGGTCGCTGATGAAGGATTGTTACGGTAACAGGAAGTATATGATGGTGACAGTACCTGATGGTGACAGTAATTTTAAAGGATACTAGCTGTTCCCTACCACGCTTCGCTGTGGCACAAAAAAACTGTTTTTTCGCGGTCACGGATATGTGACTGATGCAAAAAATAGATAAAAACAATCCTTGGTGCGGATTATATATCATGCTTAAATTTCAGCTCAATTGGTGCAGAACTTTTCAAGTTTTTGAAGAGTACACAAACCAACATAACATTTTTATATATACAGGGTGTCCCAAAACTCAACGTCAAGCCGAAACGGGGTGACAGGATTGATCATAACCATCACGAGAAAAATCTGAAAAAAAATCTATTCCATGCAGTTTGAAAATTATGGGCATTTTAAGAAAAACCTAGAAATGTGATCAAACTGTACCATTTTTCGGTTATTGTGGTTATTCTTTTTTATTTTTGTTCATTTGAACTTTGGAAACGTAATCCTTAATAACATTTCTAGAATCCCAATAAAAAATAATGACACAATTGCCTCAAGTTTCCGAGAATTGAGACTATTTGTTAAACTACGAATTTAAAATTTTCTAGATTCGTCGACTTTGACAGGCCCTCCTATAAAAAAAATGTACTAGAGTGCCTTGGCAAGTGGCATTAAAAGTTGGCGCATTTAATCAGAATTCTAAAATGGTACAATACTTGTTAGTTCCATACAATAGAAAAGAGTAAAAAAATTAAAACCTCAAGTAACCCGAATTTTGCTATCACATTTTACTCAGTTAAAATGTTTTTAATTCGCACAAGCTGTAGGTAGGTTCTTAATTTTAAGACAAAATGATGAGAGAGATGGATAATGGGTATGTTTGTCATGAGTGAGCGAGACAGATAGTGACGCCACTTTTACCAAAGTGAAAAAAAGTTAGTAAAATAATTAGGTTTGTTGGACTAAAAGTCAGATAGAGAAAAAACATTTTTATTACAATAATAAATAATAAATGTTCAAATTGTTTACCATCAGCCTCAATACAAGCCCTACATCTTCTTAAAAAAGATCTACTTATAAGTCGGGCATATCTTCGAGAGTTGATCGCCTCAGCTGCTTGAGAAATGCGTTCACGCAGGTCGGCTACGTGATCAATGGGCTTTGAGTAAACTTTTTCTTTGAGAACTCCCCAATAGAAAAAATCCAGGGGATTTAAATCTGGTGAACGGGCGGGCCACAAGATAGTGCCTGAACGTCCAATCCACCTTCCCGGATATTCCTGGTCAAGGAAATCTCTTACTTGCACTGCGAAATGCGTACCCATACCCATTATCCATCTCTCTCATCATTTTGTCTTAAAATTAAGAACCTACCTAGAGCTTGTGCGAATTAAAAACATTTTAACTGAGTAAAACGTGATAGCAAAAATCGGGTTACTTGAGGTTTTAATTTTTTTACTCTTTTCTATTGTATGGAACTAACAAGTATTGTACCATTTTAGAATTCTGATTAAATGCGCCAACTTTTAATGCCACTTGCCAAGGCACTCTAGTACATTTTTTTTATAGGAGGGCCTGTCAAAGTCGACGAATCTTGAAAATTTTAAATTCGTAGTTTAACAAATAGTCTCAATTCTCGGAAACTTGAGGCAATTGTGTCATTATTTTTTATTGGGATTCTAGAAATGTTATTTAGGATTACGTTTCCAAAGTTCAAATGAACAAAAATAAAAAAGAATAACCACAATAACCGAAAAATGGTACAGTTTGATCAAATTTCTAGGTTTTTCTTAAAATGCCCATAATTTTCAAACTGCATGGGATAGATTTTTTTTCAGATTTTTCTCGTGATGGTTATGATCAATCCTGTCACCCCGTTTCGGCTTGACGTTGAGTTTTGGGACACCCTGTATAGATAGATTATCAACTATTTACAGAAACATAATCAGGGGGCTTAGAAACTTCAGCAAAATATAAAATAAATATTCGTAAAACGGGTTATTCAAAATATTTTAATAGACGATTTTTTTTCGTTTCAGGGTCTGTGTTCGGCAATGGACGTCTTCCGGTTGTTGATGGTTGCTTTCCACTATTGCTTTCCATACAAATAGAGTTGTCTATTTATATATCACAATTCATATTGTTCTACTATTTTGATTCTACTAAAGTGGCCTTTTTAGACTACCAGGCTATAAAGTTACAGTAACACAGGCCCCTCTGTGAGAGTTGTTGAGTTAATGGTTTTTCTCATGACCTCAATAATTAAGAAAGAACTGAAACGTCAAACTCCGCTGGACTTCGATTTTATGATGATCGGGAGCCAGACACTGGTGGCCCAGTGGTATCGGCCCCGATTTACTTGAGTTGTAGGTCGTGGGTTCGAAGTGTTCGAACCCAGGCGCATGTAATTTATTTCATAACCACTGCTCTCAAAACGGTGCAGGAAAACATCGTGAGGAATCCGGCATCTCCTAGAACCAAAAATTCGAAAACTTGTGACATCTACCAATTCGGCACTGGGCCCGCGTGGTGGATTATGGCCCACTCCCCTCTCAAAGAGAGGAGGCCTGTGTCCCAGAAGTGGGAATATTTATAGGTAGGATGATGGGAGCCAGGCTACTTATTTTATTGTGTGTACTTGTGGCTTTTTTCGAATAAATGTTTTTTCTTGCTTTTATTAATCAATTCACATAAGTGCCAGTCTCGGCTGGAATGGCCAGCTGCTCTCAACGATAATATTGAATCGGAATGTATCCACCTTTTTTTTTTATCGTGGTAAAATCATCAAATGAGTCCTCCCACCCAGGGCAGGGCGGGAGGGACTGTCAGACTTGTACTGACTAAAATCCACGGTGTCCTTCAATAGCCCTTTACGTACTAGGGTCACGGTAATCCCTTGGTCCCGCGACCCCAGCAGGCTTTGGCCCTCTACAGGCCCCGTCACTATGCTGACACTCTTTGAGGCGCGCGTGGAACACAACGCGCCGTGAATGTATCAACCTAAGAATTTTATCGACTGCAAAATCCAATCACACCTATATAACATTAAAAACACTAACCCGTATATAATAAATACACAATTTATGTAGCATATAGCGTTACAAAATTGATATTAGAGACACTGCCTATCAAATTATTATTTTATGACCTATCGTTAATTACTAATCGTCTACGAAAGGACCAGTTAAACTAGACCTGCGGCCATATTATGATGTCTTAAAACCAGGCTTGTTCCAGTGAGTGAAAGAGACAGAGCTATACAAGTCGTCTAGCGCCACCTCGTTCACTCACTGGAACAAGACTGGTTTTAAGACGTCATAATACGGCCCCTGGTGTTTGTAAGTAACTTTGAAAACCAAGAAGGTTTTTGGGTATTGGACATTTGTATAAGATGGATCGTGAGTCCTTGCATGCTTGTACATAGTGTAACAGCTGTTTTAGCTGTAGGGCAAATTAATACCTCGCCGTCTGATCAAGGACCACGCCTGGGTGCCACACTCGTACTTTAAAGAGTTGTTGTAAACCGACGGGACAGGACCAAACGCCTGTCATAATCGCGAAATGTCCAAGCATTGTACCGTGGTCCTGGAAACCGAGGGGCAATCGAAGGAACATGGTGGACTTTTAGTCAGTAAGAGTCTGATAGTCCTTTCTGCTGTCCCAAGGGCGGCTGATATAATCAACCATAATGAAAAAGGGTTGCCATATCTCTGATATTACTGCTCCCCCAAGGGCGGGCGATATAACCAACGATAATGGTAAAAGGGTTGCCAGGCGATATCTCTGATATTGCAGGCATCCTTAGGTTGCTGTGACCGCTTCTGAGCTAAATGAAGGTCAAAAATATACCCATTTTAAATATAATTAACAGTATTATCAAGCTATTTTACATAGTCGTACTTTGGCTCTCCATTTATACAAAACTGCACTAAAAATCCAAGTGGCTCCACCAACACCACAAAGGAAAGTACCTGATCTGATTAGAATGACGTCATAACAAGGAAAAGTCTCTCATTGAAACTTCTCTCACCCGGATTTAGGATGCGTGGTCACGGTCGTCTATCACTTGCAACGGGCACGTCATTTTAGAAATAAGGCTGGGCGCACAATTGCTACTTGTGAGTTGCAGGAACAAGACTTTACATTACATTAAGACGGTACTAAAACATTTTCCTGATTTTTATCAAGAATAGTGAAAAGAAGAGCCTCAATGTGTGATTTTACTCATATCACACAACCGTTACTAATTTTAGGACCTCTCCTATGAGGTATTCTCGTTTGAGCAATTATTTGCAGAGCAATGTTAAGAGCAACTTTTTATTCTAGCTCAACTTCATGTGGGAATCGAACTTGCGACTAGCAGCGTAGACGTCGATCGCTCGGCATAGCGCCAACTGTGCCGTCAAAGCTCGTACTATATTTCGGAACCGGACATGCGTATATGTTGCCGTTAGTTGTTTTGGGGGACGCGGATATCTACCTCTCTCTCTTACAAACTAATTTCACAGGATGAACTGCGAATGGGACCAACTGCGAGTCGGACCTACTCGGAATGGGACCAACTACGAATGGGACCAGCTGCGAATGGAACGAACTGCGAAGTCAAGACGTATTTAGTGCGAATGGGATCGGTTTCCCGTCCTTAGTTCGTTTTTTGTTTTTCAATTTAACATACAAATTTACAAGATTCCACAGAATCAACTTACTAGGACTATATTCGACGAAATATTCAGAATTTTTCCTGCTAGAAATTCTAAAGGACATTTATTTATGGATACGTGGAATCGTGGATGGATACCTCTACGTCGAATGAGATTCAGGTTTAGCCATGTGTAATACCCATTTCAAAGGAACTGGATACTGGATTTAACAGTAATTTAAATTCAACGTTTTCTGTAGTTATATTGGGATTTATTTTCAGCAAAAAGTATTGGCATTTCTATTTCTATCTTTGTCCATGAAGTGCAATCTGAAAAGTGATCATACTTTTCAGATTGCAATGAAATTATTGTATGTCTATTTCCTGCTTGAACTATAGAATAAAATGTTCATTTGACGATTAATATTTGATGAATGGCCGCGCTGTGGGAATCAGACCCGCGACACACAGTCGCGGGTCCGATTCCCACACGGAGCGAATATGGCCTACAAATTGGACTGTTGGTGTATGCGAGTTTTAATGTAATGCAAGTACGTAGTATGAGGCAAGTTATTTTGTTTTAAATAAACCGAGGAACTTATGTAGTGAAGTCTGCCACTACTAGACCAAAGCGGCAATTTAATTTGTCTACAATGTGCGCCCAACATAACACAGCAACATTAGAAATTCAGGGCACAGTATTCTTCGATCGACAAATGTTTCCATTATTTATTAGCGTAACGGACTACTCGTCTCACCTTCGTGAACACTTGCGACTATTTTGTCGTACGTGTTTAATTGATTTTGAGTTGACTGATTAACTCTTGAAGCAGTTAGAAGAGAACAGACAAAAAAATAATGTAAAATGATTTCTATCGTTTTAAATCAGTTTAAAATTATAAAAAGAAATGTTTGTATATTTCATTTGTCTGCGGGTCGTACGATACACGGGCAATTAAAGTATCGAATTGTACAAAATTACTTCATTTATACGTCGTAGAATAGACAACCGGTCATGCTAAGCTTGCAGAAGTGGGCTGCGATAGGCTGAGACTATCCCCCATTTACTAAATCCAAAGATAGTAATGACAAGTGAAGTATATTCTATTGTATGCGTCTCAAATGAATCACCACAATGAAAATTCAGAGTGATTCACCAAAACGTAACACTTTCACTCTCTCCAATTTAATTAAAATTCCAAACGCGACTAATCGTCAGCGACAAATCGCAAGTGTGACCCAGGACTATTAAACCAGTACATTAGGCCGAGCACATACGTACGCTAAAGCCCCGAAGGCTATCACTATCAGGTGTTATGACAATTAAACTATATGTGGGTGATTTGTATACCGTATTAATTAAGAGATAAGTGTCCTATAAAACGCAGAGTGCGTAGTGTGCCCTTATTTTGTGAAAAATTTACGAAGCACTAACAATGTTTAGTTTGAAACTAGTTTTAGTTTTAGCACTGTGCTTTTTGAGTCCAGGTGAGTTGGTTTTTAAGTTTAGATTGTGTAATATGTAACCTTTTTTTTTTTTTTTTTTGCGTGGTAAAATATCAAATGAGTCCTCCCACCCAGGGCAGGGCGGGAGGGACTGTCAGACTTGTACTGACTAAAATCCACGGTGTCCTTCACGAGCCCTTTACGTACCGGGGTTACGGTGATGGGTAAGACCCGCGACCCCGGCAGGCTCTGGCCCTCTACAGGCCCCGTCAGTTTGCTGACACTCCTTGAGGCGCGCGTGGAACACAACGCGCCGTCGACCCGGGCATGGTCCATGGTCGGGCAGCGAGTAATGAGCGAGTAATGCCCGCGCCTACGGTGGCCGGAGATCGTCTGGCGACGTCCGTCGCCGTGGGCGTCTACCACTGCGGGTGGGTCGGAGGGAGGACACTGTTCTCTCCCTCACGCGGCACGCCTCCTCCTTCGCGAGCATGACTGCTTCGCAGAAGGAGGCGACCGCTTCCCACTCCGTCTCGCCCCGCAGCATGGCCTCGACCAATGCCGGGCGCGAGAGGTCTCCGCCTATCGCCGTCGTGAGGACACGGCGGTGCTCTGCCCAAGCGGGGCAGTCCTGCACCGTATGCTCCACCGTGTCCTCAGGACGGTCCTCGCAGTGGTGACACCCAGGCGTTTCCTCCCTCCTTATCAGACACAGGAACCTCCCGAAACTTCCGTGTCCGGTGAGGACCTGCGTCATGCGGAAGGTAAGGACGCCGTGACGCCTATCCAGCCACTCCTCAAAGAGGGGTCTTACCGCCGCGATTGCGGCGTGCCCGGACCTCGGTTGCGACAGTCGCTCCCTCCATACTGCCCTGAGATCGCGCCGGAGCTCTTCCCGCCGCGCCTCGACCTGTCGAGGCAGCGGGGATTTGCCCCGGCGCTGCGCCTCCACGCGCCATTCGTAGACGCGCTGGAGGGCAGTCGCCTCCAGATCCCAGGGCAGCAATCCGGCAAGGAGGTTGGCCGATTCGCCGGCGATCGTGCGGTATCCTCGGACCATTCGGATTGCCATGACCCTCTGGCATGCGACCAGCTTTAGTGGTCGCGTCCGAATGCTCAGGGCCCACACAGGGGCCCCGTAGAGGGCCATGGACCGCACGACACCGGCGTACAGCCTCCGGCTGGAGGCGTTTGGCCCGCTGAGATTGGGCAGGAGTCGCCTGAGGGCGGCTGCTGCCCGGTTCAGCTTCGGGGCCAAACGTAGGAAGTGCTCCCTAAAGTTCCACCGGCTGTCGAGGACGAGTCCCAGGTACTTCATCGTCCTCCCGACGCCGATGCGAACCCCCTCCACCGCAATGTGGGACTCTGAACGTGGCGCGTTCAGACGGCCATGAAAGCACATGGCCTCTGTTTTGTGCAGCGCCACGTCGAGTCCCAACTGCCGGATCCTTTGAGCGACTGTCGCCACCGCTTGCGTCGCCAGGTCGGCCGCCGCCTGGTGCGACTCTCCCTCCGCCAGGACGAGCGTGTCGTCGGCGAAACATATTACGCCGACGCCGTCAGGGAGGTCGCCGCGCAGCACCCAGTCGTAGCCGATGTTCCACAGGAGCGGCCCCAAGACCGATCCCTGTGGAACACCGCACGACATCTCTCGCCGGTTCCACTCTCCCCGGTGACCGGGGTAGATGACGGCCCTGTCCGTCAGGTAGTCCTCGACCGTGCGACGGAGGTAGGTCGGCACCCGGTGATACCGGAGTGCCTCCCTGATGCAACTCCAGGGCAGGGTGTTGAAGGCGTTGGTGATGTCCAAAGACACCGCCAAGACGACCCTGCCCCGGGATACCGCATCCCCCGTCGTGAGGGCTCTTACGCGCATGATAGCGTCCACCGTCGAGCGCCCCCTCCGGAAGCCAAACTGGCTCTCCGAGAGGTCCGGGCCCACTAATATGTAACCTAGGTTTTATTTACTGTTTTTTTGGGAGTTATCAAATCAGAGGTGTGGGTGGACCGATAGAGACTGTCAAACTGGATCTGACTAAAACCACACTGTTATTTCAGTTGCCCTTTGTGTTCCACGGCCGCGGTACCGTGTTTAGGCAGAGCCTCAACTACTATTAACTAGCTTGGGTATAAAACGTTTTAGGTATAGATAATACGAGATTGACTGTCCTGATCTCCTGAATAAACTGTATTTTAACGTACCCCAGAGATCAGTTAGATTTAATCCGCCTATGTCCATTCCCTTTTCTCATTCCAATTGTAAGCAAAACTCATGTATCGTGCCCCAGCAAGGACCTTAATATTATTTGTAAAGAGTTCTCATTTGACCCGTTTATTACCAAACCCTACTCTGTACGCAGTCAGTTGAATGCGAGCTGTTTCAAAGGACCATAATCTTGTATTTACTTAGTTAAACTTATTTTTATATTTTACGTGCTTGTTAGATCCTAAGTTTTCTATTATTTTTCTTATTTTTATCCGTGGGAACCTGTTATTGGCTCTGTGTTGCATGTTACTACTGTTATCCAATTGTTATAGCTGTTGGTTCTCCTTAAATAAATAATTAATGTGATCATTTAGCTTTGACCCGCGTCTTTGCTCGCACTTCTATTTCCCTATGCAAAGTGAAATATCGTATAATCGTTTTCAGAGTTCTATCACATGTGCATCTATGTGCACCAAATTTTGTCAATATTTATACAGTAGTCTAGGCATGAAAGCGGAACAAGACAAATATACTTACTTTCGTATAAATTAGGATAATAATTATTATAATGTTAAGTTAAATAATAAATTTTCGGATAGATCCCGCCCATGCCATTATGTGGTTCACTTTGGAAATTCAAGTTAAGATCATCACTGATTCTTATACAACATTATTTTTAGGATATGCGAAACCTGAATATAGTTTGTTCAGAATCAGTAACTGATTCGATTCCAGTAATTTTTACACCATGTTATATTTTTTTTCAAAAATATTTTAATTAAATTTTATTACCAGTTAATTACAATATAATCACCATATGGTTAGGTACCTATTGCCAAGCTATTATCACGAGTGTATAACACAGGAGACGCGGTTTACGCGGGTGTACTGCGAAATGAGCATGTTTTTGAACAGACAACCAGGTAATATACAAACTTATAACCTTGTGATTTTTTATGATACGGTTTTCAAATTTTGTACATAGATTCTTTACACAAAAATACTAGACAGGTGTATCGGGTATCGCATAAACAAAAAATAATGTTGTATAAACAATATTAAAAAAAAAAAACATTGCCCCACACAAGGAATTTCTCCTGTTTCGTGGGTGCGTTTACAAACATATAAACTCACATACACAACCACCTAGACCCGGAGCAAGTACTTGCAGATCATATAAGTATTTGTTGCGTGCGGGGATCGAACCAGCGACACGCTACGCGGCAGTCGAACAGTCAGCCACTGCGCCAACCGTTATTTAAGAATCAGTGATTATCATGACCTGACTGGAATGCCTGATTATCTATTTCTGTCAATCATGACTTTAAATTGAGTCCTTTTCTTCACATTCCAGTGTCACCATTCGACTTTAACTTCGACTTTCCCCACGTCCCCACCGTCGAAGAGATCGTCTACGGTCCAGCTCCATTCAATGACAGGATCGTGGGAGGTAAACCGGCGAACATAGAGGACCATCCGTACCAGGTGTCTTTCATCGTGAACAACTCCTATTTCTGCGGAGGATTCATTGTCAGTGAGAACTATATCCTGACGGCGGCGCACTGTGCGCAGAAGTGAGTACTATCCTCAATGTAACAGGCTCGCTGTTTCCAGCAGTTTCACTAGTGCTGCACGGCTCTTATTGATCGAAGCGTGATATGGTATAGACTGTATCCGTTCTCGAAAAATGGACTATCCACCCAAAAAGATTTTTTCAATTCAAACCAGTATTAATTCTTGTTATTAGCGCGTTCAACCAAAAAAAACAAACTAGCTTTATAGTTTTTTTTTAGCGTGGTAAAATCATCAAATGAGTCCTCCCACCCAGGGCAGAGCGGGAGGGACTGTCAGACTCGTACTGACTAAAATCCACGGTGTCCTTCAATAGCTCTTTACATTCTGGGGTCACGGTAATTCGTAAGTCCTGCGACCAGCTTTATAGTATTAAAGTATAAATTACAGTCATAGTCCCCAAAAAATACAGTTAATTTATCATCAACTAGCGGCCCGCTTCGGCGTCGCTCGGGTTTCAATATTCAACATACCCGATGGTTTTTGATGTTTTTTTTTATGCCGGGCCTCCGGCGAAAAAAGCCCGCTGGCGCCGACCAAGTAAGCCCCAAGGGGCTTACTATGTTTTGTCTTGGTAATTTGTTCAAGACACGTGCAAAATCAAGAGATTGCACGTGTCTTGAACCTGTGGTTATAAATACAAGTGGAAATTATAGGATAGTGTATATTATTAAATCTCGTGTAGCTATAGAGCATAATTATTTTTTATCGAGTTTTATTTCATATAATGTATAGTGACGAAACATAATCATCATCACATCACCTGTAGGACGTCCACTGCTGAACATAGGCCTCCCACTATAGATTTCCAATAGGACCTGGTTGGAAGAGGCTTGCATCTAGCGTGATCCTGTGGTTTTCATCAGATCGTCTGTACACCTTGTGGGTGGACGAAACTATAATTATTTTCATCGTTTTTTACGGGGAAGTAAAATCATCAAATGACTCCTCCCACTCTTACTGACTATAAAACCACTCTGTTACTTCGGTTGCCCTTCGCTTTCATGTTCTGCTTAGACAATCCCGCGACCCCGAGGGCGTTTGGCCATATCATTCTCCTCTATCAGTTTGCTGACTACTTCTTGATGCGCGCTTGGAACACGACGCGCCGTCAACTCGGGCCTGTCCTTAATTGGTCGGCGAGCTTCCTTCTTACAAAACTGACGACCGCAAGACCGCAATAGCCGGGTATGTCCTGAGCATTTCCCGCAGCGGCTGGAGCGTGAGGTGGAGGATATCGGAGAGGGCATCATCCACTTGACGCACCAGCTACTGCAGGCAACTGCCGCTCACGCGTTCACGCGCCGCTCTCATATCACTATCAAATGAAAATTATTTCAAAGCAGACATAAGTTGGTACTACGATAGTAATTTACAATATAATTGAGACCTTGCCTGTGTAAACAGTCAAATTATAATTTGATTGTAAACAGAGGATAATTATGACTAATTTAAAAAAAGTTTGTAATATAAACTGTGTATTCACGAATCCAATTATATCTTTATGTATTGTTTGTTGTCAGTATTAACAATTGTTCATAATTATAATCGCTAGTGGCCCGCATTAGTTTTATTTAAATATAATTTTACAACAAGAGTTTTAGCGAAACTAACGAATAAAATTAGATTTTTATTTATGTAAACTAACAGATCCATTTCACTCGCTGCTCGATTCCTCTAAGTCGTAGCGTGATGTTATTATAGCCTTCATATTCTTCGATAAATGGCTGGAGGCCTTAAAATCTTAAGGCTTCCACAGAAAAGACCGGTTGAGCAGTACACAACCTACTAGAGGTTGATCTGCGAGATGCCATACAAATAAAAAAAACTATCTAACACATAAATGTTCTTACAATTCCAACGAGTAGATAGTTCCTGAAATTGACGCAAAAAGATTTGGCATCAGTATCGTTCCCTTTTTTTGCGTTCCCCTATCTAAAAAAAATATATAATACGTCGATAACATTTAATTTTTGTATGGGAATGACAGCTGCTACGATTTTATGAATTCTACATAGTTTTGGATATATTCCACGCGTACTTGAAAATAAACATTCTGTATAGAATAGAAGATTAATGTAGAACGTGCCAAACTCTCCCATATGTCATTACGTAAAACTGTAACTGACGGGGAATCAATTAATTCGGGCGCTTTGTTTTTTGTCACCCCTGTTACTAACTGGACGCTAATGTGAATAGGCCTTCTGGATGTCCTGTCTATTCGGAGTTTCTTGCCCGTTTTCGACATAGAGATCTACATTTTGAGTAAGCAGCTAGCATTTGTTTCCTAATTGATTAACTGACACAGAAAGTATGGAGGTGACTTCGATTTACGAGTTGTACGTTATGGATTCGAAAACTGTCAGGCGCATTACTTTGCGTAATTTATTTCATCATCTCTTGTCTCAAAATGGTGAAGGAACATATCGTGAGGAAACCACATTAGGCGCGCGTGGTGACTGGTGGATTACAGACAACTTCCTCTCACAGAGAGGAGGCCCGTGTTCTAACAGTGAAAATATTTTAGGCACTTAGACCCCAGAGTTTCTACCCCAAACGGTTTGAAAATATAGTTTCGATTAAGGTTATTGCATTTATCTTGGCCAGAGGCTAAGTAGTACCTGAGATTGGCGGCGTAGCTTGCAAAGGGGCTACGCCGCCCGTCTCATGGGCACACTACAGCGCTTACGAGATTTTTTAAAATGCTTTGTAAGGGAATAGTGTATCAAACGGGGACGCGAGGTATAATGGGAACATACACACTTAAGGCAAAATGAACACAACACTAACGTAGCGCAAACGCCAACAGGACGTCATTTGCAAGCGGCGATTAACAAATGGCGTCCTGTTGTCGCGCGCAATTTTCAATTGTTCCTATTGTTGATTTTGTTTTAAGTTATAGATTTAATATTAAAAGCAAATATTATTTCAAACCTTACAGCGTAGACCCATCAACAGTGGTCCTCAGAGCTGGTAGCACCTGGAGGAAGAACGGCACCATCATACCGATAGCTGAAGTGATCCCTCACCCGGAGTATGACAACCCTGCCTTCGACAAGGATGTCGCGGTGATGAAGACAGCGGAGCCCATGGAGTTTACTGATGTCATCAAGCCGGTGAAGTTGCCGGTGAAGGGCAGCACTTTGAAGGATAATTCTATAATTATGGTCAGCGGGTGGGGGAGGACTGAGGTACATTTGTTTTTTTTCTTCTTTTTTTTCCAATCGTTGCTAAATTTCAAGAATGGGATTCTTGAAATTTTTCCTGTTTTCTGAGTTCGTTTACCAACATACATTTCTTAATAAAAAAAATTCTAATCTTATCCCGTTCTGGGAATTTTTCACGTTTCGTAATTTACAAACACTAAATACATTTTCGACTTTATACCCAAGCACATAAAGTTGAAAATCTATTAAAGACTACAGAGCATTTTCGCTCCGGTTGTTAAATATTGAGTGTTTACGTTTATCACTTGCCAGTTGCCTAGGGGGGCAGTTTAGACTACTTAATATCTGTCAGACACATCATATGTCGCCTGTAGTCTTCGAACCGGTTAAGCACAGGTTTGCATCATATTTTGACAGTTATGCGTAAGTACTTACCATAGATGAAGGCGAGCCTATTGCCGACTACTACAGAATAAGTCTATAGATTTCAATTACTTTTTTTTCTCATTATCTTATCATTTTCTCAACATCTTTAGTATCTATTGGTTAAACGAAAAACATAACAACTTAATGCTTCTTGTCTCATTACTTCATTGTTAGTTAACTACGCTACAAGTTGAGCAGGCTCGTAATACACTATTGGATACTGAAAATATATTGAAAGAAAAAATAAAACCAATATTACTCAAGTGTGTTTTCTTATAAGGAACAATGTCACGTACCTGAATGATACTTAGTACAGGTATCAGCAATAAAGAATTCACATCAGAGGCCCAAGGTGAGTGATAAACGATTAACGCAAATATACAACTATATGCTCGATAGTATAAAGTTGAAATTCGATCGTTTGTGTTTAATTGATTTTCAACGAAACACTCAAGAATGGAAAGTTCAAAATCTCTTACAGAAAAGCTCCGTATAGACGGTTGTTTATTTCATTCTGACCTCAGACTTCACGGCATCATCGACGTGCTCATTTTATTGCCGGTACCTGTAGATAAAATATATAACTTGCCAAACACTTCATGTTTGGGGAACTATTACTGTCGCACGTGCCCGCTAAAGTTACGAGTACATCAATATTATGTTGAATATATGACATTGTATAAGATATTATAGAATATAGGTTAGTAATGTGATAAGTTTTGTGAGTGGCTCAGGAAGACTGTGTGCGTTGTACACGCAAGAGGCTGATTACTCACCGTCCCCATGCCCAGGGACGGTGAGTAATCAGCACCGTGGGTTGGGCATGGGCCCAACCCACGGTGGCTGGAAATGGCTCTGCGATTTCCAAAGCCTTGGGCGTCTAGAACAACTACTTGTAGGCCACTCAAATATTGTATTAGTTCTGTGTGGGAAACCTACTAATTATCAGGGTCAAAAGTGATAATTAGCATGATAATTATTTTGATAGTAACAAAAACCATAAAACAATAAGTAATTTTTATTGTTACAGCAATCGGCAACATTATCACCGCTTCCGCACGTTTGCGAATGCGTTCTGACACATAAAAAAAATATCACATACACTGTGTTCAAAAATCGAACAGAAACGCTCTCTAGTCTTAATAGATTTTCAAATTTATTCTTTAAAACATAAAGCTGAAAATCTATCAAAGACTGCACAGAGCATTCTCGTTTATCGTTAGATCCTTATCTAGGAGGGTAGCTAATTAAACATATGAAACATAATTCTAGCAAGGAGCCTCCTCAATTCCTGAACAGCTGATGGACGTGGAAATCCCGGTGGTGCCGTACTGGCAGTGCGTCTTGGTCTACTTTACCGTGCTGACCAATAACATGTGGTGTGGAGGCAATTTCTACCTCGGAGGGAAAGGAACTTGCCAGGTATTTGTGCAGCTCGAATAAAACTAGTTTTTTGTAGAGATCAGACTAAATCTTAGGATAGCTAGAAGATACTTTGACTTTTTTCCTACTCCTTCGCCGCCGGGCACGAGGCGGGCCGCATGAGAGAGAGGACAGCGTCCTCCCTCCACCCCAGCCGCAGTGGTAGACGCCCACGGCATCGGACGTCGCCAGACGATCTCCGGCCATCGTAGGCGCGGGCATGCGGGCAGCGAGTAATGGGCGACTCGCTATCCGACCATGGACCATGCTCGGGTCGACGGCGCGTTGTGTTCCATGCGCGCCTCAAAGAGTGTCAGCAAAGTGACGGGGCCCCCTCTAGAGGGCCAAAGCCTGCCGGTGTCGCGGGACTGTAGGAATTACCGTGACCCCGGAACGTAAAGGGCTATTGAAGGATCACTGTGGATTTTAGTCAGTACAAGTCCCACAGTACCTCCCTTCCCGCCCTGTGTGGGACTATGGGAGGACTCATGTGATGATTTTACCAGGGTAAAAAAGAAAAATACTATTTATTTCTGCTTTAGATTCTTATATGTGTCTAAATACAGGGTGATTCCGGCGGTGCGGCAGTCCAAGATGGTGAAGCTAGAGGCATCGTGTCCTTCGGTCGTGGTTGCGGCCAGGCGTTCTCACCAAGTGTCTTCGCCGATATCGCCGCACCCACTATAAGGGACTTTATCACTAATCATACAGGATTGTGAGGATCAAAATAAAATATGGCATTACATTAATGATTAGATTTAAAGAGCGTGTAAACCGTACGAACTTTCATACAAACTTTTAAGTAGGTACTATTTATTTTTCGAAATGATTGAACCGATTAACGAAACTTAATACTGATAATCAGGAAAAAACCATTTTTAAAAACGATTTTTATTTTTCCACAGTTTAATTTATTTTTATAAGGTATTTCGGAAATATTTTTCGAATTCTGGTATCATTCATCCAAGTGTCAAATTGTCCACATTATGTCCATAATAATATATGACATAAAGTGAAAATGATTTTATATCTACAAAATAATTTGTTTAATGACATTGGATGTAAAGAGCTACCTATTGAAAAAAAAAATTAAATTGGTTCTATTAACTACCGACAAAAAAAAACCAGGCGTCGTTTTGAGTCATGTAGTACATTAGGCAATTTTACTCAAAAAATTTAATTAGTCCAAAAGATAGATTATCAAAAAATATTTGACACGTATTTTTGTTACGTAAACAAAAATTGACGAAGATACAACGTTTCTAAAAATCACAAAACGGCACTCGGTCGGTACAATTTTACAAGCTCTATGACGTATTTTTGTCAATATTCATTGATTTAGAAAAACAAGAAAATACGTATTGACTATGTTAAAATATTCTAACTGACGGATTGACTGTTTTTTTTTTGTACATATTACTAGTACTTAAGTTTTTATTTATAGTCTGTGTTTAATCATGAAGATAAAATAAAACTGACGGACTAAACAGATTTTCAATTTATTTATGCAGTAAAATACCCTTTACTTTTGGATATTCTAACAGTTGCTATTTTTTTTACCAAACGTACATTAAGATATAAATACTACCTAAGCAAAACAAGTGATAATAAAACTAAATTTAAGGTTTACTCCAAATTATTAAAGAAATGTATTCATAACTTACAATCTTTATGTAACCTAAAGCACATTGCCTATTCAAAAAATAAGGGTAAAGCTTCATGGGATATTGTTAAACGTTGTACAGGTAACGAAAGATCTCGTGAATATATTAATGATATTATTGACAACGATGTTACAGTAACATCGGGCCCGGATATAGCAAATAAATTTAATAATTTCTTTATTGATATTGTTGAAAATAGCGCTAACTCGCAAAACAACCCTGTTGTTACTAACCCCGATATTAAAAGTAATGATAATAGCATTTTTCTAACTCCTTGTAATCCATCTGAAATTTTCAGCATATTAAAAACATTAAAAATCACAAAGTCAGCCGGTTATGATGATATAACTACAGGCCTTCTCAAACAAATATCTCCTTTTATCGCTGAACCTCTGTCATATATTATCAATTTATCTTTAGAACAAGGTTGCTTTCCGGATAAATTAAAAATGTCTGTTATAAAACCATTGCATAAAAAAGGCTCAAAATCTGACCAAAACAATTACCGTCCTATTGCTCTGGTTCCGATTCTATCAAAGGTCTTTGAAAGGGTTATGTATAAAAGAATTCTCTCCTTCTTGGAAAAATATAATATGCTGGCAAAAGAGCAATACGGTTTTAGGAAAAGTAAATCTACGTCATTAGCAGCTTTTCATTTAATCAAATCAGTTTTAAATAATATTAACTCCAAAATTACAACTTCAGCTTTGTTCTTAGACCTAAGCAAAGCTTTCGATTTTGTAAATCATTCCATCCTAATTAATAAATTAAGTATAATTGGTATACGGGGTCCGGCTTTAGAGTGGTTTAAAACATATCTTTCTAACAGAACGCAGATAACAAGAATCACTAAATTCGATGAAAAAGTCAATTGCATCACGAACTTTGATTCTGTACCTCGATTCAACTATTTTGGTGTTCCACAGGGAAGCATTTTGGGGCCACTGTTATTCCTTGTATATGTCAATGACCTCCCGCAAGCTATAGACCAACACTGCGTTTTGTTTGCTGATGACACAACAGTTATCGTAGATTGCAAAAATGACGAATCATATGAGTCCACAATAAATAAAACCTTAAATAAAATAATTACATGGCTAGATACAAACGCTTTAAAAATTAATGTAGAGAAAACCAAAATATTAAACTTTAAAACGCAGAAAAGTAAATATATCCAACTTAACATAGCTCACAAAGATCAAGCAGTTCAACAAATTAATAAAACAAAATTCCTAGGTATTACAATCGATGAACATTTCACCTGGAAGGATCACATCGATGAACTAAGTACAAAAATAAATAGATTCGTTTTCGCCCTTAAAAAAGTCAAGGATGAGACCACCAGACAGACTGCTTTGATGGTATACCATGCCTATGTTTGCTCCATCATCAGGTATGGAATCATTCTCTGGGGGAACTCTTCTGAGGTAACAAGAGTTCTATTAGCACAAAAAAAATGCATACGCTCAATTTTCAATATGGACTGGACTGATTCTTGCAGACCAGTATTTAAGTCACACAGCCTTCTTACAGTTCCTTGTATATATATATATGAAATCGCGAAATTTGTCAAAACAAATTTTTTCCTTTTTGAACCCAAAAACAATAAAAACAAACGTACAGTTGCACAGTTCCTATTAAAAATGCCGGTACCTAGGATTGAACTATTCAGACGTAATTGTATTTATATGGCTCCTCTCATCTTTAACTCTTTACCAAATGATATAACTAACCTTCCTTATAAAAAATTTTGCATAGTTTTAAAAAAATGGCTTATTTCACACAGTTTTTATTCCGTAGCTGAATTTCTCAAAAAATCCAACTGTAAATCATACCACTACCGTAATGCATTATAACTATTTATACTTAACGAATTGATTGTTACTTAGGTACTATTTTAATATTATGTTTGTGAACTTATTTTAAGTATTTTATTTTAAATTTTATTTGTGTGTTAAGTAATGTTTAACAGAAAAATATTTTTAAACCTAGAAGTTTATTTTATGTTACCAAACGATGTGTAGCCTAAAACTTGAATAATGTTTGCATGCCATTTTTATGGCGAAATGTGTTTGAACTTATATTAATTTTACCATCTTTATACATACCACATTTAAAGCAAATAAATAATTTTGACTTTGACTTTGACTTTGACTTTTGCAAAACTTCATCCTCAACTAAAATAAATATAACATTAGGTTATTATGACATGTGGATTGTTTAACACTTTTTTTTTTATCGTGGTTAAATCATCAAATGAGTCCTCCCACCTAGGGCAGGGCGGGAAGGACTGTCAGACTTGACTGACTAAAATCCACGGTGTCCTTCAACAGCCCTTTACGTGCCGAGGTCACGGTAATTCGTGAGCCCCGTGCGCGACTGTTTAATACTTGGACGAATGTTACCATAAACCATATTTCTCTATTATTCATTAAGACCTATATATCCTGCGTATGTGTGAAGTTTCATTAAAGTGATTAAGTAGTAGGGGCCAGCGAAATTTAAATTTTCTTTCAGTTTGGTCGCTTCGAAAATAAGTACTTGAATTTTTTTTTGAAATGCCGTACGGCATGCACGCCCTTAATTTTATTTATGTTTAGTTTTAAGGGCAGTGTCTTATTTATTTAAAAACAATATATTTCTATACGTAATATTTAATAAGTGAACTAAAGCTGATATAGCCGATGAATAAAACGAAAATATTTGTACATTTTTACAATTGCGCGCAATTATTCGCAAATAAATAATTTACAGCATTTAATTTTTTGTTGAATTTTATTTGTGTGACATTCATATTATATCATGATATCACATAAACATTCAAGTACCTACCCTAACAGATAGAACTGATGTGACACTTGCGACCCGCCCCGGCTCCGCACGGGTACAATCTCTACTATATTATGCATAAACCTTTCTCTTGAATCACTTACTCCGATTCCGAGCAATCTTGAGTACATAATAACTGGTTAAGAATAATAAAAATGGTACCATTTTAAAGGTATAACTGTTAACGTTAAATTAATACCAAATTCATTCAAATCACGGCATTATTTAAGGAGCTATTCCGGATCAATTCCATGTAAAGTAAGTAATCGTCCTTTTGCTCGCTAGAGCAGTTTTTCTATCCGTTGCTCCGCACTAGGAATTTCTCCTGTTTCGTGGGTACTTTTACAAACATATAAATTCACATACGCAAACGCCCAGACCCAGAACAACTACTTGTAGATCATGCAAATATTTGCTCCGTGCGGGACTCGAACCCGCGACACGCAGCGCAGCAGTCCAATCGCTCAGCCACTGCATGAAATAAACCGTGCAGTTGAAGATATAAAGACAGTATTTTCATTTAACCCTGAAACTTCTAAGAACTATAAAAATCTTCAGTCACGATCACATGCAAAGAGTCCAATCGCATGTTCATCAAATTATTTTTAATCATACATCAAGCAGGATGTTTTGGCTTCTCAAGGGTAATGCTAACTGCTGGTCATCATGACTTTAAATACAACATGTAATTGTTAGATCATGTGAATCGTTAGGGATCCGTGTTTTGGGTGCCTGTTGTTCTTGTTTAGAAAACGTAAAAGTTAGTCAAATACATATTATATTGTCTAGCTTGACGGCTAAGGGCGTGTTATTTGATAAGAAGCTAAACTGTTTGTTAAATCTTATACAGTTTTTAATCATTCGTTAATTTTTTTATGTAATTATAACAATAGATAGTTTAAATATTTATCAAACAACTGGCTCATAAGTCCCGTTTAAATACTACAAATAAAAAATGACACACGCGGGCAAAGCTGCTGTAAACAATTAGTTAAATTAGGTGTTATCATCACAATATACTACTCGTAAATTAATTTTTGCCAGCGACTTCACCCCTCGTGTACATCAAAAATTATACCCTTGAGAACGTAATATGGGTATAAAAGGTATCATAAATATTATTCCTGATTATAACCTATGTCTGTGTCAAAATTCATCCAGATCTGTTCAGCCATTTTGGCGTGAAGCGTATCAAATTTCAATGCACTCAACCATCCTAATTTTCGCCATACTTAATAATTTTTTTTTTTAGGGTGGCAAAATCATCAAATGAGTCCTCCCGCCCTGGGTGGGCGGAAGGGACTGTCAGACTCTTACTGACTAAAATCCACCCGTGTTTCTTCGGATGCCCTTTACGTTCCGGGGCCGCGGTATCCTGGATTAAGAAAAAAGCCGCGACCCCAGCAGGCATTTGGCCCCGTAAGGGGCCAAATAACAGTAGTAATATAGTAAGGATAACAGAGATAATGCTAAGTTTAATTGCATTCAAATTATTAATAGATCTCGGTCTAAGAATAACCCATACAATTAAATTCTCTCTCATACATTTTCCTCATATTAAATGTCGCTATAATCTATAGCCATGTAATTGCAGTGTATTACCACAATTATGTCCACGGTCCAGTGAACATTGGTACACACGTTTCTGATGTATCATTAGATAAGACCTTGAATTGCTGGAGAGCATCACAAGCGATCACCGTATTATGAGGATTGGATGATACCGTGCATTACTGTTGTATGTAATCTTAATATCGAAAGTGAGTTATAAGAATATTTATTGTATGGGATTTTTATGCAGCTGTAGGTAATCTTACAGGCCCTCCCTTAGAGGGCCAAAGCCTGCTGGGGTCGCGGGATTGTGGTATCTGGAAACCGTGATCTGGGCTGTGCTGGAGTCCATGCAGAGATGCCTCATCGACTACCGCTACGTTGAGGTGATGAGATGTCTGTATTACAAGAAAAGAGCACTAAATCATCAAATGATTCCTCTCACCCAGGGCAGGATGGGAGCAACTTTCAGACTTGTACTGAGTATAGTCCACAGTGATCCTTTAATAGCCCTCTAGTCTATTTTTTTTCTTTTTTTTTCATCGTGGTAAAATCATTAAATGAGTCCTCCCACCCAGGGCAGGGCGGGAGGGACTGTCAGACTTGTACTGACTAAAATCCACGGTGTCCTTCAATAGCCCTTTACGAACCGGGGTCACAGTAATCCGTTAGTCCCGCGACCCCGGCAGGCTTTGACCCTCTACAGGCCCCGTCACTATGCTGACACTCTTTGAGGCGCGCGTGGAACACAACGCGCCGTCGACCCGGGCATGGTCCATGGTCGGACAGCGAGTCGCCCATTACTCGCTGCCCGCATGCCCGCGCCTACGGTGGCCGGAGATCGTCTGGCGACGTCCGACGCCGTGGGCGTCTACCACTGTGGCTGGGGTGGAGGAAGGACGCTGTCCTCTGCCTCACGCGGCCCGCCTCCTCCTTCACGAGCATTACTGCTTCACAGAAGGAGGCGACCGCTACACACTCCGTCTCGCCCCGCAGCATGGCCTGGACCAATGCCGGGCGCGAGAGGTCTCCGCCTACCGCCGTGGTGAGGACACGGCGGTGCTCACGACGTCGACGACGACGACGACGGCGGTGCGGGGCAGTTCTGCACCGTATGCTCCACCGTGTCCTCCGGACGATTCTCGTAGTGGTGACACCCAGGCGTTTCTTCCCTCCCTATCAGACACAGGAACCTCCCGAAACTTCCGTGTCCGGTGAGGACCTGTGTCATGCGGTAGGTCAGGACGCCGTCGTGACGCCTATCCAGCCACTCCTCAAAGGCCCTCTAGTCTAATAGGGTCACGGTTACCTGAACAGTCCCGCGACCCTGGCTGGCTTTAGCCGTCTAATGGGGGACTCCTCAGATTACTGACTGCTCTTTAAGACGCTCGTGGAACACCCGACCCGGTCATGGTTGTCTGGAATATCATTAAGGTTTATCCATTACAACGCCAATGGGAAGTTTTCTTCCCAAACTGTCATTAGTGTCAAAGTTTCGTAAACGCCACTGGGAACTTTACGTCTCTAAAATATAAATAAAAAAAATAAAAAATTATCGCCTACCGCGAATATTTTCCTTTAAAACGCAAATGGGGAGTTTATTTCCCAAAACTGTCATAATTGTCAAAAGTTCTTACTATTACCGGGACTTAAGTCCCCACTTGAGCAGTTATTTTCGAGTAAAACGCGGACAAAGCTACAGCCAACAGCTAGTTGTAAACATGCGGATACTATAACTGCATAAATCTTAATTATTCTCTTTTAAACGATCATAATTTTCCCTTTTTTATAATAAGTGTCTCGACCTTTAAAACAAAATTAAACTCGTCGGACGGTTTAGTTAAAATTAAGAGCTGGTCAGGCCTCGTTTTGGTACATATTAAGTACAATATAGCCGTTTTACATAATAATTATAACAGGAATTTGGTGAGTTAAGCATTAGATGTAGCAATAATTTAACGGCACGGTTGGCGCAGTGGTTGAGTGATCAAATGCTGCGAAGCGTGTCTTGGGTTCGATCCCCGTACGGAACAAATACACACATCAACATAATCTAGGGATATTTTATATTTCATCAAATATCTAAAAATCTATGAAGAATTGTCTGATATAGTAAATGGAAGAATGATAGGTTGTTTTAAGGTGTACAGTAAAAAATAAAAAACATTTCGTGATTTTTTTGTTTTAAATAGAAATGTTAATTATTTTAATCGTCGTAGCAAATTAATATGGTAAAAAACTTCATTTCTTCTTATAAAGCTATTAATTTTAATGAAAATTTAAAAAGTCTTATTAAATCTAATTATTAATAATCAGTTTTGCCACCTCTTACATTAATTACACATCAACATCGATTGTTCATGCTTAAAGTTAGATTGTCAATGTCTTGCTGCGGTATGAGGTCCCATGTTCTTTGCAAGTGGTCGTAAAGTTGTTGTTGTGTCGTCAAATTTGGCGGGAAATCTCTCAAAGCTTTTCGTTGTAACATGTCCCAGGCATGCTCGATAGGATTTAAGTCGGGCGACTGTGCAAGCCAATCCAAAACTTGAATATCGTGGTCTCGGAGAGCGGTCGACACCGGCCGCGCCGTATGGGAAGGAGTATTATCGTGCATGAGTAGAAATTTCTGGCCCATTTGAATTCTGTGTGGGTCAATAACAGGCTCCACTACCTCCTCGTGGTATTTTTGTGCAGTCATGCTACCTTGGATCCAAATGAGCTGGGTTCGTCCGCCAAGACGAATTCCTGCCCACACCATGATTGTCTCGCCTTGGTATGAGTGGACCTCCTGAGGGTGCCTTAGACGGCTAACTATCCCTGGAGTTCTCCAAACGCGTGTTCTTCGTGATTCCAGATGAAACCCAAACCGGGACTCGTCGGTGAACAGCACCAAAGACCATTGTTCGTCACTCCATGGTAAATGCTCCCGAGCCCACGAAAGCCGCCGACCGCGATTGCCACGTCGCTATGCTGGAACACGTAGCGGTCTTCGAGCATGAAGACCAACTTCATGCAACCTCCTTCGCACGGTTTGGTCGCTTACCAGCAGCTGGTGGTCCTCCTGGAGCCTTTGTACTAGTTGCATCGCTGTGATATTGGGTTGTCTTCTAGCGGTTATTTGGAAAAATCGATCCTGTCTCTGCGTAGTAACGCGATATCTACCCGTGTGCCGTTCAGCTACATCCCCAATACTGCGATAACGTGACCAAAACCTTGATATCACGTTTTGGCTGGTGTGTAGGGCCACAGCAACGAAGCGTTGAATAGCACCATTTTATAGCATGACCACGGCTCGTAACATTTCATCTCGACTCAAATGACGACGTGACATGACTCCTAAAGCTCACACGACACGTTAAATTAAAAAAGAATACCAATCTAATCCCTGTTCATTAATTAATATTAATAAAACAATTTTAATTTTCCGTAACATAACGAATCACTAACAATTTTGCCACCGTATTTTGTTTTTTCTTTTTTTTTTTAATATTTTTTTTTATATTTTGAAAATAGAATAAATGAGGTTTCAATCTGTATACAAACTTTTTAGGAAAACTAAAAAGATTTTAAACTAAACAATCGTAAATAATTTACGATTAAGATATCCCTAGATTCTGTTGATGTGTGTATTTGTTTGACCTGCAGGTAGTTGTTCCGGGGTAGCTGTTTGTGTGACTATGTTTATAAACGCACCCACGACACAGGAGAAATTCCTAATGTGGGGAACAGTTTTATAAAATAAGTTCTTTATTAACTTATTGAATGGTTTTTTTTTACGTGGTAAAATCATCACATGAGTCCTCCCACCCAGGGCAGAGCAGGAGGGACGGTCAGACTCGTACTGACTAAAATCCACGGTGTCCTTCAATAGCCCTTTACGTACCGGGGTCACGGTAATTCGTGAGTCCCGCGACCCTACTTATTGAATGGTAAAGAATATAAGTTTAAATAAATAATTCTGGCGATTTGAGGAAGTAGTAAATATAAACCATGTATAGTCAGTTTCAGAGCGCAACGTACTAGGATTACTTAAAAGAAGGCTTGCTGGTACTGTGAAGCCAAGATTCATACAAATTACGTAAAATATGCTTTCATTTGTTGTATAAACTAATGAGTGGGCTGATATTTTAACGTGTCTACTGTGTAGCTCTTGAGGTTTGACAGTTGTATGACACAGACAGTAACAGGAATTATGGCAAGATGGACCGATGTGTTGAAGAAGGCAGCTGGCAGTGGTTGGATGAAAAAAGCGGGTGATCTGGCATTGTGGCGATCCCACGGGTGGGGGGGGGGTCTATGTCCAGCAGTGCTAATGATGAACAGGAATAACGAATAGCTAAAGTATCCACGTGCTAAGGTTACGTTTACAGATCTCACCCTGAATGGAGTATCTTGGTCGCGGGACTGTACGAATTACCGTGACCCGGAACGTAAACTGAACGGGGCTACTGAAGGACACTGTGGATTTTAGTCAGTACGAGTCTGACAGTCCCTCCCGCTCTGACCTGGGTGGGAGGACTCATTTGATGATTTTACCACATAAAAAAAGAAAAAAAAATGGAGTATCTTGGTGATAAAATAAAACTACAAACAAAAACTCTAATTACTTACAACTTTATTATTAAATTATTTACAACAAAGCACAATAAAATTATTATTATCATCACATTTTACATAAAATTATTAAGTCAACTTAAAATCACAAATCACAGTTCTTTTACAATCGCCATGATTGCATAGGTGACTCCTGACACCATAGCAACAAGGGCGAAAATCCCTATGACCACGTTCTTCCATACAACGAAGGAAAGTGGGGTAATGTCTCGGTTCCACCTGAATACTGTTTCGGTTATGGCTGGTAGTAGGAGTCCCATGACGGAGAGGCAGATGGCTCCAACTAACTCCATGAATAGCTCTAGTCTTGGTACGGCACTGGCGATGCCAACTGTAGAAGAAAAAAATAATTATTAGTAGGTAAATATAGTGACGAATTTACAGTTATTAAAATTAAGAAACAAAAATTGTGGCGAATCTAGACTCTTTTTTTGTGACGAATTCACTTTGTGGCTGTATGTGTAATGTACAACAACTCTTTTGTTTTTGATTTTTTGTCGTAGAGCTATATACGAGTTGATTTGTGTTGGTTAGCTACACTAAGGCCTCTGCCTCGAATCTTGCGGGCAGCGGGGCGGCGGCGGCGGCGGCGCTCGCAGTTCGCGCCCGCCCCGCTGCCGCGCCGCTGTTTCCGAGGGCCGGTCCATTGGTCCATTTGAATGTATGCCTAAGATCCTGCCGCTCCCGCGCCGCCGCCGCCGCCGCCCCGCTGCCCGCAAGATTCGAGGCAGAGGCCTAAGATATGCTGGTCGTTCCCACTTCGTTGAATCCCCAATCCCGTAAATGTTTTTTTTTTAAATTTGAGGTGGTTTGTTGACTGAGAAACCCTTTAGTGGAGCAAGCTTACCTAGAAGATGTCTGTTCACTCTAACTTTGAAGAAATTAGTGTTGTATGCGTTCGGAAACACCGACACAGGAAGTGAGTTCCATTCCTTTGCTGTGCGCATTATGAAGGAAGATTTAAAGCGGTTAGTGCGAATTGGTGGAATAACAACTAAGTATGGATGGTAATTAGCAGTACGTTCAGAAGTCGTATGGTAGAAGTAGGCTGGAGGTTTGTTCCATTCATTGATAATGTTGAGGAAAATTCTTCTCAATCGTTCCCCCCTTATACCGTTTAAGAGTGAGGATAATGTGATGTATGTAATGATTGCAGTTTCTTAAAATTATGTAAACATTCGCAGTTAAAACAAAAAAAAAATACAGTCGTATTGAAAACCTCCTCCTATTTTTGAAGTCGGTTAAAAATAAAGAAGTGTTGATATTTATGGATATTTATGGACGTAAAATTTTAATAAAGAACTTATGTAAGTTTATGCTCACAAGGCAACTTCGCTTTCACGTTAAGTCTTAGTAAAATATTGTGAAAGCACCTAACTTTGTGAAAGTCGTAACTTAGCGCTTTAAAGTCTAGACCTACGCTATGTATGGTAGTTGTTTAAGAGTAAGTTCAAAGAAGAGAATTAATTATCAGACTAAAAGACGTACGGGAATAGGTGTTGAACATTCCTTACGTATTAAGCGTTTTGAAAATTCTTTAATTGTGCGCACCGCTAAGGAGTGAATTCTCTGCCAGAGTCTGTGTTTCCTGATAGGTACAACCTTTTTTTTTTCTTTTACGTGGTAAAATCATCAAATGAAACCCCCCACCCAGGGCAGAGCGGGAGGGACTGTCAGACTTGTACTGACTAAAATCCACGGTGTCCTTCAATAACCCTTTACGTTCTGGAGGTGACCCCAGAATGTAAAGGGTTATTCGTACAGTCCCGCGATTGATAGGTAAAACCTTGGGATCTTTAAGTCAAGAGTGGACATGTTGCTCCTAGCATGCTTAACCGTTGACAAATTCAGTGAGACAGGTGGTCAAACGCGATTTTGATATTTTTTCTTGACTTTTAACATTTCAAATAAGTACGTATAAAACTTAAAAAACATATAATATTAAAACTTAATTAGCGAGAAAACCAATCAGATACATTCTGCAATAATTAACGCATAACCCATGCATTGCTATGCTAATTATCGCAGGCGGTACAAAATGAAATGAATAGTAAGTATTTAGTCATATGTGGTATTTTAAAGAGTAGCGTTTATATATTTCTTTAAATATTATTTTCATTTATATAATATGTATATGAGACTTGAAGGTCATGGAATACTATTACGTACATCTTAGACCTTTGGTACAGGCGCTATGTTATGTTACGTAAAGTAATTTTTTCATGCCCGGGCGTGAAAGAGAGAGATTCGTCACAAAGTTAATTCGTCACACTCGTTAAAAAATGTGTAAATTAGTCACAGGTAGGTCGGTACAATCAATATAGGTAATAAAAGTAAATAAAATATTAAATTGGTTGTGCCTCCAACTTACCTAATAGCAAGGTTCCTATGAACCGAACTCCAGCGAGGGCCCAGGGGTGACCCCTGGCAGGTATCCTGTCCTGCAGCCGCCTCCACACCACATCGACAGGCACGTAGTAGACCAGGGTGAAGGACAGCAGCATCACGCAGGCCACCAGGATCTTAGCAGTTTGGGCGAGGCTGGAAGAGGAGGAGCGTGTTTATACAGTTTTACTTTCCAGATTTTCGGGCTTGGTAAGACGATAATTTCTTATTTTCTATTCCTACCACTTGCGGACGGCTAGTAATGGGTAGCTCGCCGTCCGATCAAGGTTCGGACTCGAGTCGAACACAGTAAGAACTGTTTGGGCGCGGACTTCGACCGATGGTGATCGCGACCTATCACTAGCTGCTGTTGAGGCCCACCACCGCCGTGGACCGTTTGGTAATGGATTCCACCTACCCCAAATCCTATTAAGTATGTTTAATGAGGCAGGCAAGGCAAACGCCTCGGATACTTGTGGTACATAATTCTGGTAAGACTGGAAGACGACTGGTTTTGCAGTTAGTCTTTTAAGAGGTGCCGGTTTCCTTTTCCATGTGACCATCGGAGTGGGTTGAGTGAGGATTCCACTCTTCCTGGCTTAATTCCCAAAGACCAGGATTCTTGTAAAAGTTTCATCCCAACAAAAAAAATGGATGGTAGATCAATACTTACATTTCCTCTTGGGGCAAGTTGAGTGTCAAGCTTCCCCTGACCTCATCACCATATTTCAGATAACCAATAAACCCGACGAACCCGTACATCACGGCTATGGCTGTCATGGCCGCGTTCAACACCCCTGGACAGCCGAGGAAGTCCTGGGGCTTCTTCATCTCATTCTCTATTGGCATCACCACGCCAATGCCTTCCATCGCGAAGAGACTTGTGCTGGAAAAGGAGATGGGACAATAGTTATTATGAGACTGAGATGAAAATCAAAAGCCTTTAATTCAAATATAAACTTTGATTTGGTTTGTTACGTTGTCATGATTAAACTGCTGAACCGATTTTCGTGAACTTTGGTGCAGTGATTGTCGTCCACTGCTGAACGTAATTCAAAGAGCGCCAATCATCAATTATTATCTACCAATGGCAGCTACGAGCAATGGCAATAAAATCTTAAATAATAATAAAAAAACTCCAGTTTTTACTTCAATCCTAACTAACCAAAGTGAGAACCATGAGTTACTACATCCATTAAAACGATGTTAGAACAATTTGTATTGTAGTGTAAGCAGTAAAAGTATTGGCAAAACGCTTTGTACGTCCAGATCCCTCTGGACATCCATCATGACATCATGGCGGCTTAGCCTTTTCTCCACTATGTTGGAGATATGCATCTGAATATCAGTATTTTACATGGAGCGACTACCCATCTTACCTCCACAACCCAATATCTGAGTCATAAAATACCCCTGGCAAGACTGGCAGTCAGCCTTTCGAGCTTCTGACCAACAGTTACGACTGTCCTAAACAACATAATTTAGTAGACTTTATTTGTTTTTGATGTCAAGTGTACCAAAGCATGCAAACTTATATAATTTACTGCAACAATTTTCAATGTATTTTCAAATAGATAAGCATAAAAAAACAACTGTTACATATCTTATTCCTTTTAGCGTCCCTAAAAAACACTGTAATGCCACTTTGAATTTTCTACAGAGATTAGAATTTTCACATCAAACGACTGGGTCTTTGCTCCTTTTATTCCCGATTAGTTCTTGTTCACAACCTCGGGTGATGTGACTTTCGAAGCTACTTGTTTCCTTTGTATGTGTGCAATCGCTCGGTAAACGTTGACTCCTGCAATTTCTTTCAGAGTCAGTCAGGTGCATGGTGCGTCTATTCGGAGTTTTTAAAGAAAACAGTTAAAACTATTTTTAAAAACAGAAGCGGTAGCACATGAGCTTTAAGACTTTATTTATATCTGTTTGGATATTTTCGCTCGCATCCGTGCTAGGTGTTTAAAGACTGATTAACATTGGTCCAGAAACAGGATCAAGCGTCACTGGATTCCAACTCTGGATTGCCAGCGTAATAATGTGAACATGTTTGAATTAAGGACAGCGTTCAGTATCCAGTGCCGGATCGGTATTCAGCACGTTCCTATTTTTCCCTAAATTGTTTTCTCCGCAGTCGCCGTGTCGCTGCCACACAATAATTATAATTATTTGTGTCGCTTCGTCGTCTAACTTGTGGCCAAGAGGTAACATTTTCTATTCCAGATATTAGCATGTCTACTGAATATGCATTTTAAACTAACTTTTTATCTTGAAATCCTTATGAAAGATTTCTACGTGAAAATTATGAAATGTTAATGATGGATTAGCAACAGATTAGTGTACTTAATGAGAAGCCGTCTTAATTAAAGTAGAACATACAGACATCAAAAAAACTTTGTGATCACTCTGAAAAATTGAAATCTTTTTTTATGGTAGATTAAATAATCAAAAAATGTTTTTTTTTTTTTAATTTAATACAGAGAAAATTTCTTGATCACAGATCAATTTAAAAAAAAAACAGCTTATGCTAGTGATCACAAACTTGTTTTGATGTGTGTATGCCTGGTTTTATTGCAATAAATAAAAATCGTAGTCTATTGCTCCCAAGTCCCGGGTTCGGCTTTGTGTGAGAAGTTCAAAAGTAGTATTATTACATGGTACTTAAACATAACTGGTGAAATTAGGATGTAGGTACTTATATTTTTTATCATAAAACGATTTCCCACCCTAGGAATTAGGAATTTCTTCCTGTATCGTAGGTGCGTTTACAAACATAGAAACTCACATATACAAAAACACCCAGACCCGGAACAACTGCTTGCAGATCATGCAAATATTCTTTACGTGCGGGGATCGAACCCGCGACACGCCGCTCAGCAGTCGATTGTCGTCACATTCGTGTCGTTATGGGGTACATCTCTGCCTTACTCTTTAGAGATTGCAAGCGTCAGGTTATGTTACGTCAATGTCATCTTGCCCATGTTTCGGGCAGACGACACGGTTGGCGCAGTGGCTGAGTGATTGACGACCGTGCAACGTGTCGCGGGTTCGATCCCCGCACTGAATAAATATTTGTGTGATCTACAAGTAGTCGTTCCGGCTGTGGCTATTTGTGTATGTGAGTTAAAATGTTTATAAATACACGTACTGTTTAAAAATTTAATTTACGCACGATACAGGAGAACATAATCATGTTGTACGTTGATCAAAAACAATGTTTAGTTGTAATATTGAATAATAGAACTCACTGTTTCTAGAACAAGGTTTGTTTTTAGTTTTCTCAAATGTTTTATGTATGAATAATTTAACAATAGAGCCTTATTTCGGGATGATAAAGGCCGTAGTTCTTTAAGTATTTCACGGTCTAGAGATCAATTTCAGTGTTCTTTTCATAGAATCGACTCTTTGATACGTAAATAACACTTCAGACATGTTTTTAAATACTTCATTGTAATTTAAATTATTTATTCTTCGACTTCATACTTTCAGAGAGTATTCTAAAATTGGTGTAGATATTTAATTAGTATTTCTATTGTGAAACGGGCAACTTGATAAGATAGGTTGTTCTACTTTCAATTAAAATTTAAATTAGCCAGAGGTCTCGCCTCTCGCGTGTGAGTTCTAATTCAGTTAAGTACCAATTTGCACTTTCTTAAAATTCTCTTTTAATAATGTAGTTTTATTTTAATATATTGAAAAAGTCCAGGCTTTGATGCAGGGTGCTTTTTTCAGAAGTATTGGGACAGTTTGATAATGCATTTTAGGTGAAATTTCGGTAAGAGCCGTAGGCGAGGGTGTTACTAAAAAACACGCGTGTGAAATACATTGGACATTTAACCTAATTGTAGTGTATTAAGGGCCAGTTTTCAAAGCATAAAAAATATATCCACTAACCTTATAAAAGTAGGCAATCCACTGATAGAAGTCACGAGACTCTTATCAGAGAAGTCAGGGGTCTCTCTCAGACAGTAATAAAGGCAGATACATATCGAGCCGAGCCAGACGAAATTCGCTAGTGCCGAGAATGGTACTAGGTACTTGAGCGTCGTGATCTGAGTTAATGGGAGGAGGACTACTAGTGTCAGGCCGCAGAAGACTGTTACGGACCAATCAGGTCCACCGTATACGATTGATACCTGGAAAAGAGGGATTTTGGTTAAATTGGAGGTTTTAGGCCAAGCATGAATCACGGTTTTGTAAGGTTCATAAGCAAATTATAGAATGTTAATGATGATTTTGAGTGAAAACTTAGAGCAATAAGATAATAAAAAAACATTGCCACGCATTTGGAATTTCTCTTGTATCGTGAGTGAATTTATAGTTTACCCGCAACCACTAACTACCTTTTTTTTTCTGGTAAAATCATCAAATGAGTCCTCCACCCAGGGCAGTGCGGGAGGGACTGTCAGACTTGTACTGACTAAAATCGACGGTGGTCCTTCAATAGCCCTTTACGTACCGGGGTTACGGTAATTTGTGAGTCCCGCGACCACGGAACCACTACCCACTTGCGGAACTTATATATATTTGTTTTGTGTGGGAATCGAACCCGCCACACGCAGCACAGCAGTCCATCGCTCGACTACTGCGCTACCCGTATCGTCTTTTAATTCTTGACGGCTTCGCGAAGGGTACTATTGCACATTGTAAATTATGTCAGTGTGATAAGGTTTTTTTTTTATCGTGGTAAGATCATCAAATGAGTCCTCCCACCCAGGGCAGGGCGGGAGGGACTGTCAGACTTGTACTGACTAAAATCCACGGTGTCCTTCAATAGCCCTTTACGTACCGGGGTCACGGTAATCCCTTGGTCCCGCGACCCCGAAAGTGTGATAAGGTACTTACTTGTCTGAACGACTCTGCTATGACTACAACGTAGACGCAGCAGGCACCCATGTGTGTGAGAGCTAACGCCCAGTCAGCTAACTCTCTGAAAACAGAAGATATTGATTTTTAAACGAGGAATACAAATAGTGGAGGTTCCCAATTCGACATGTAATTAATTTGTTTTATTTGCAATTCATTCATTCATGACTCTTTTTTTGTGGTAATATCGTCCACCCTCTGGGTGGAGCGTTAGGGACTGTACAAACGCTTACTGAAAGAAAAAAGTAAAACTAAAATTTCACCCTGTTCCTTCTGAGAGTTTGACTCTTATGCTTTTGTCAAACAGACAGGCGAAAGCGAAGCGTTTCCGAAGCGAGACGTCAGTCCGATACTGTCACGCTATCGGATCTCTTTCGCTCTTCTATGTGACTTGATTCAAACAATTCCATACATTACAAATAAAAACGTCACGCTTCGCATTCGCCACGCCAGTCTGTTTGACAAAGGCTTTACTGAAGATTTACCCTGTGGTCGTGGGACTGGCTTATTAGGTGCCGTGACCTTAGAATGTAAAGGACTATTGAAGGACCACCGAGAATTTTAGTGAGTATCAGCCTGACAGTCCCTTCCATCCAGCCCAGGGCGGGAGAACTCATTTGACGATTTTACAACGATAAAAAAAGGTTTACCCTGTTCCATACAAATGTACGCTTTGGAATGGGCACATATAGTACTTTCACGGTTATTATGTCTTGTGACTGGGACTGTAGCACCATAACTTTGTACTACTGGTTTTTTTGTCTTTTGACAATTCAAAAGTGTCTGTACCGTATATAAATAATTTTGATAGTGGTTTTTTTTCCTTCCGTTGCCAATTTCTTTGGTACTACAAACATAAAATTATTTACTGCTTATCTTACAACTTACCTTGAAAAAGGTGCAAATTTTCTGACTGGTTTAGGCCCATGTTGGAACACTAGATCGCATGTGTCGGCATATCCTAGACTTGGCTTTTTGAGCTCTACGCATAACTGTTGTGATGTTTTGACCTGGAAGTAAAATAATAGAATAATTAGTTAATGTAAATTGTCATAATTTCGTGGGGTGCTGGAAAGTTCTAGAACAAAACTTCGGAGACACGTAACATTCAGAAACTTACAAAGCCCAATTTTTAGGGTTCTGTAGTCTACAAGGAACCCTCCCACTTTCGCCATGTCCGTCAGTTTATCTGTCAGCAAATTAGCTTACGGCCCTTTCACGAATTTGGTCTAAGTGGTAAGAACGACGTGGTGCGACGGCACGGCACGAATAAGGCATTAATTACTTTTTAAGTACGCGAATTTGTCACTGGTGGCGCCTCGTGTCGTGTCCCAAACATTTCTACACATTTGATCTTACTCGCCGCCCCGCGCCAAGTGACTGCTCACACCGGCAAGGTCATGAGCGGTTTGATACAGATGCTTGGTACTAGAAAGCTTTAATCTATATATATAAAAGGAGAACTGACTGACTGACATATCAACGTACAGCCGAAACTACTGGGGCTAGGAATGTGAAATTTTGCACACGGCTTCCTATTATAATGTAGGGGAGCACTAAGAAGGGGTTTTTGGAAATTTAACCTTTAAGGGGGTGAAAAGGGGGAATTATGAAAGTACGTAACCCACGCGGACGAAGTCGCGGGCAAAGTGCTAGTTCAGCATAAAACAGATTAGTTAGGCCGGTAAACTGGTAATATAAAATCTTGCTAAGCTTTGTTTACACTGTTTGTTATTGCACAATTCCTTTCTCTATTACTTTCAAGTTACCCACATAACGTTATTAAAGGCTATGTGGCCACACGGCCCATAATAACCGTTATGTAGGTCATGGTGTTTGATGTCATTGGGCCCTTACATAACTCGGGCAATTATTTTGTCGACACTTTATTGTGGTACATTGACTTTCATATTATGACTATAATAATACATATTACTCATGGCGAGAACCTCGTGAAAGCTGAAAAAAATAAGCAAATCAAGTGTTTTGATTTGGCACGCGAGGTATCGATATGTGGGATGTGGATTCAGCGATCATTGTACCGATAGTCGTGTCGATCCATGGCTTAATTGCCAAGAGTTTCGACCAACATCTAAGGAGTCTCTCGTTAGGCAGCTGGATCAAGGGCCTGATTCAGAAAGCAGTACTTTTGGACAAGGCGCACGTTGTTAGGAGGTTCCTTACTCTGGAACCCTGACTGCGGGTAGCTTCGACCTTGTTCCCGGTACCGTTGTGCCATTATTATAAATATATTTTTAAATGTTTTTTTTTTTTCTCAAATATGTATTCAAATATGAATAAAGGAATAGTCATGATATTAGACGTGATAAATAATAATAAAATTATGTTTATTGGCACTTCAAATATACAATACAGTGTAGAGCTTGTTCTTGAAGTAGGTTCCAGTATCATATTGAACAGAAGAAAAGGGTTTCTGTTATAAAAGTGTATGAAACTTATCGTACTTGTGTGTTATTTAAAAATACTTTTAGAGAGTGTGAGAAACAAAGTGTCAGGTTCCTCGATTCTTCTTTGAAAAAAGGAGTATGTTACGACTAGACGAGTGTTTTTTATGGTGGCGTACCAGGAACGCCACAAATTCAATTCTTACTAACTATTGGTTACATCCAAGTTCTCATCCGATTAAAGCAAAGTTAAGAACTGGAGAATATTTGCTTAACTTGTACACCAACATTGTAATGAAGCCGATAACCTTCATCACTAGACTGTATGATTATGGCACAGTAACCATGAAGTTACATAAAAAAATAAACAACACGTAATAACATCTGACAACAGTATGCCATAACAAAGCAATCGTTAGAAAGTGTCATGGGATCCAATTACCCAAAACGCCATGGATAATGGTAACCGTAACCACAAAGTTAACGTTACGTAATGTAATGGTTAGTACAGGGTTGTAGCTACCGCCGTGTTAATGATGTGGGGCCAACACGTATCAAGAGCCCCCGACAATTTGTATGAAGGAAAAAATAAAACTACAATTTACAAAGCTCCAATGAAGCTCGTAATAAAGCTCAATTTTCAATATAAATGAGCTACGATCAGTCGGTCAGCATTCTCAATTGTCTAACCTACAAATTTCTTCTGTTATCGCAACAGTAATAGCATTAGTTATACGAATCAGGGTGCTATTTTCTTTATTCTGCAGAAATATACACTTAGAATAGAAGGGCCTTAAATAAGTTATGATACGGGGCCTCTTCTGGCCTAGCTACGTCACTGAGTTTGTATCTAACGTCTAACGCAAACCCGTGATTCTTCGTTGACGTTTGTGGTTGCGGTCTAATGGTTCTTCGAGAATGGTTTTGAATACAAAGAAATAGTCTTTCTCGTGAGACAATGCAATCATAACTCTATAATTCATCTTCCTGCCCTTATCCCATTTTACTTGGGGCCGGCGCAACACGTTTTTTTCTTCCATTCTCCTCTATCAGATGTCACAGTATCATTTTCTTCCATATCATTCCTTAGACAATCCATTCATCTTTTCTTTGGCCTTCCTTTTCCTCTCCATCCATCATCATTCATACACATCACTCTCTTAGTCACATGAGTGTCATCCCCCCTCATCACATGTCCATACCAAGACAGACGATTCCCTTTCATTTTTTCTGCAACAGGCGCCACTTTCGAACTTCCCCTTATTAATTCATTATTTACTTTATCCATTCTTGTCACATCCATCTTAACATTCTCACCTCCGCTACATGCAATCGTTTCTCATCCATCTTTTTCACAGCTCAGCATTCCGATCCATACAATACGACAGGTCTAATCACGGATTTGTATATTTTCCTCTTCAACTTGAAGGGCAACCGTGGGTCGCAAGTTGTTCCGGTGACCTGTCGCTATTTCAACCATCCCGAGTTAATCCGGTGTGTTATGTCCCGGTCTACATCGCCATCTCCTTGAACAAGCGACCCGAGTTACGATTATATATGTATCTGTTATAACTTTAAAATTGTTTGTTAATTTTTGAAGGAAAGTTTTATTTGATAGCATAAGTTTAGAAATAGTTACTATCTTTGTTTTTGTCAAAATTGCTAATTGGACTCCTGAAAAAGGAAAAAAATATCAACCATTTCTGACGAATTCAGGCGTAAAAGTGTGAATTTATTCAGGCACCAAGTGCCGCATAATTTTTTACTAGACATACTTTCGAAATTATTCTGAAGCCTTTTTGAATCAACTACAGAAAAAGTTTTAGCGGGACTCTTTATAATTTTCTCGTAGGTATGTGTCTGAGTCATAAAACAAATTCACTAGAAACTTTTTTGAACAAACTTCGCGTCACACTAGGAATTTCTCCTGTATAGTGGGTGCGCTTACAAACATAGAAACCCACATACAAGAACACTCAGACCCGGAACTACTTGTATATCATACTAATATTTGTTCCGTGCGGGAATCGAAGCCTCGATACTCAGCGAAGCAGTCGATCGTTCAGCTACTCCGTCAACCGTGCTATCTAAACTCGCCTAGATATAGTAGACTTATTTTAAGCCCCTTCACACTTAAGCCGACGCCGATACCTTACGACTTTGGTAACCAGGCGACTATCGCAATGCAAATCCATAAAGGTTCGTATCCAGGTACGCGTCAATGGATAGCAAAGTAGAAAGGTATGGAGAATTGCGTCGCCTTGTGTTCGAAGAGGCTTAATGTAACATTGTCTCGAGTACCTCTTTATATAATATATATTTGACATACTTTTCATGTTTTCTGCGATGAAATCGTGCTGCTGTGTCGTAAAGTTTATCTCTAGCAATAAAAAGAATACAGTCATAAACTGTTGGAAGATAATTTGGTGCTAGGATTTGCATCTTTCCGTATCGGTGTCACGTGGTGTTAATCAGAATTATATGGGTTTATTGTAGGTACGCAGTTTATATTGCGCTGCTCAGGGATTTTTCTTTAGATTGTCAAAGTCATCAAACTAGTCCTCCCGCCCAGGGTGGAGTGGAAGGGACTGCCAGACTCATACTGACTAAAATCTACGGTGATCCTTCAATAGCCCTTTACGTTGCAGGGTCACGGTTACCTGTTTAGACAGTCTAGCTATAGTCTAGCTATAGTAGTATATAGTCTTATTTCACGAAAAAGCCGTTAGCTTTAAATTATTTCAATTTTATGATTTAAGTTGAAGGTATGTTTTTTCGCGCAATTCGTACAATTCCTACTATCAGAGGGCCTAGACAATTGGCAAATGATAAACGAAAACGCTCTGTAGTTTTTGAATTACTTTCAACTTTATTCTTTTGAGGAATAAAGTTGAAAATTGATTAAACATTACTGAGTGCATTCTTTCGTTCGTGTTATAGTTTGTAGTCTTTAATAGAACTTCAACTTAATGCTCGCAAGAATAAAGTTGAACATCTTTTAAAAACTACAGAGCGTTTTCGTTTATTGCTTACCACTTGTCCAGAGAGGGAGGTTTGAAATGTTACTGAACTAGTTTCAGTTATTTTTAATTAACTGTTTTTATTTTTTACTTACCAGTACATGTATAGTATGACAGCAAACGAATCCGATGAGTAATGTACCGATGCTGCCTATCACGAGACCCGCAGAACTGAAGGCGAGAGGCATCGCTAGTACTCCTGAGCCCAGCGAGGCCTTTAGAAGATGAGCTAGAGCGCCGAAGCTCCTGGAAATTGGAGAAGTTTGATGAGTATTTCTACGGTTTAAAGATTTGGTATGGTAGCTGAAAAGATATGTATTTTTATTTAATAGGCCTGCTCACACTTTTGTTACGTTTACAAACATTTAAATTCACATTTAAAAATAATTATTACAACAAGTATCTACAAAATCATGTTTTAATTTTTGTAACAATTCTTCAGTTTTCTGCAGAAAATAGTACTTGTATATTATGATTTATGTGGGAAAGTATGTTATTTAGCTCGCGGCTGAATTTCTATCCGAGCCGTAGGTGAGGGTGTTATGGAGCCGAGAACTGCAATAACAAATGCCTACGTGTATGAAACGACTTTTTATCAGTCCTTTTTGAAGAAAAAAAATTAACGGGTTGTATAATATTTTTGAATTTTTAAGAAATGTGATTGTGTTGTGGGACTATGATTTTCATTTTCTTATCTTTTTCAGCCCTTAGCTCTTGCCAGGTTGAAGGAGAAGCAAAGCCGCTAAACTGCCTAATATGAAAAAAGAGAAGTTATTTTTTATGTACATGGTCATTATGTCTATTATTATTTATTATATCAATAGCCAGGAAGCCATTGTTAATTTCAATGGAAGGCTGTACACGTGTACATCATAGGCCTTGGTCAATCTATTGTCAAATCTCAGGTCAAGTTGTTTTATTAACTTTTGTTATGGGCCAACCGATAATAATAGTTTTACTTACATGTGTGATTTCACATTAGATGTATTGATAAGATGTGAGAATGTCTACAGTAGGTACGAGTACTACATCTATGCGGTATAAAGAAAATCAAAAGTCTAACTTAAAATGTAACAAATAATTACGACTAATAATATTTTTCATTACAGACACAATACAGTTCAAACATTTAAGAATACATTCTCAATGTATTTTTTTTGCCCCACACTAGGTATTTCTCCCGTGTCGTAGGTGCGTTTACAAACATAGAATCTCACATACACAAACACCCAGACCCAGAACAACTACTTGTAGGTCATACAAATATTTGGTCCGTGCGGGGATCGGACCCGCGACACGTTGCGCAGCAGTCAAAACCGTGCCGTCAGTTTGTCTCTGTGATTATATTTTCAATGAAAGCTTAATTACAAATACAAGGACAGATAAAATAAATAGTGAAAAATTTGAAATACGAGTAGAATAAAACCAAAGACTGTAAAGTACTTACGATGTGTTTGATGCTATCGGTCTGTGTTGCGAAGGAATGTAGGGATCCAGGTCTTCTCTAGATCCATTGTAAGCTAGCTCGATTCTGTAATACAAAAGATAAATAATAATTGATGAGTTATAGTTCTTTCCGGGTAGCGTGAGACAGGAGGGGATATTGAGGGAGTTATTTGCCTGCACAGCATGCACCATTATTTTTTAAATAGTTCATACTGTGTCCCACTGCTGGACACTTTTTCTCCTTCCATACTGCTCTGTTTTCAAAAAGACATTAATTCTGTACATTGGTGATTAAAACCCGGTTTCCAAAAAATGATAACAATGTTATGAAAACTACAAAAATGGGTTTGGTGAGAAAAACCAAAATCAACTCAGTATATAGTTTAACTTATTTGAATTTTTAAAGCCAGTTCTTCCGCAGCCTCATAATTCAAGGAGTTGAAGAATAAAATATAAATAAAATAATAGAAAGGTAGGACAAGGCTAAATATAAACGTTTGTAATCAAGCATTAAGATTATCTTTTTATACGGCAATTTAAATTCTATGTTAAGGTTGAGTAAAGAGAATTACATGTGGAATATGGAGGGTTAAGGAAAAATGAGGTTTTCCTGATAAAACTACGCACTTAATTTTACAACAGAGAAGCATTTAAAATAAATTAGGAAATTCTATTAAAAGGGTAATGGCCTCTAGCAGGGCAATTATCGGAAAAAATTGGAAAATAAGTAAAAATTGGTAATAATGGAATTTATTGATTCTAGGCGGTTCAATTAAAAGTTTAATTTAGTATTGTTTGGCATCTAAACTAGTAACGCAACTATTTTACAGCGGTTAAAAAAAAAACAGGGTAGCAGGAAGTTTCAATCCAATGGACGAATAACTTCGAGGGTAGCATTTCTGAAAACTCAATCAAGTGTATAATTGACTGATTCGTACGAGAAAACAGTCACTCAGGTTGACCCTTCATTACGAAGAATTTACTAACAGTAAGTAATTAAGTATCTATATTCAGTTCATTCTGAAACAAGAGGCACGAGTTTGTGACGTAAAGTAAAACCAAGTAATACTTCGAGATTTAACAACACAAATAACACATATTAGTAGTGTTATTAATATGAATAATGTTTTAAATAGTCTTTAAGGGATACTTATTGTGCTTTTCGATTAACAAATTGCTAAAGTGAACTTTTGTTTACGATAAAAAAAAATTGGTATTTTACGTTTACTGCGCTTCGCCTGTGTGAAGTCTTGACAAGCATTCCATGGCACTTTTTAACTTAGATACATATCCGCAAAGAACAGAATGGTAGACAACCTAGCAACACCAATAGACCCAGCTGTCAACCCGGGCAAAAACTCAACCACAAACCAAAAAAACCGGGCATAACCCGGGCAAAAATATACGTACAATTTCCTTACCCAAGTCCACAGAAATTAGTAACTTGATCACAGAAATCACCATACATTTTTAGAGCACGACTATACCACTTTGACATATCAGCTCGGTCTCGCCTCTCAAGCAGTGTCTCTCGAATATAACCTACACAATATATTATTAGGTACTTAGCAAATTGACAGGAATCATACTGTATTAACCCCAATGTTCCGGCGTCAATCGACGTATTGACGAAATACTTATTTGCTATTGCATCATGCAATTGAAGGAATTATTCATTGATTTTATTATTTTATTTCTACACGTGGTGTCTGCTTTCCTATTAGCATGATTATGGGCTAGTTAAAAGTTTTCTTTGTTTGTGGCATGAACGGAAAATATAAATATTGATGATTAATGAATTGAAAAGGGTTTTTTCTATTCACTTTTAGTGATTAAATAAGGAACTTTTCTCTACCCTAATATTGTGAAAGCAAAAATGAGTTAATGAGTTTGTTCGTTGCGTTTTCACCCCTAAACAGATGAACAAATTTTAATACATTTTGTTACAGGAATTAATGACACTGGAAACTGTTATAAGGTACATTTTTTGCACAACGAGCGAATCCACGGGCAAAAGTTATTTAATTGGGGGTTAAAAACTCATAACGAAGCCTAGAGGCACGTCTTCCTGTCATCTATGAGATATTTATTTTGTTCTGGACCATATTAAGGAACATCAAAGTAGAATTAATTATATAACATCAAAGTAGAATATATCATTTATTTAGAAAGATATTAAATGTCAAAATTCAAGCTTTTAGTACTCTACAGGCCCGGGCCGTGTTACTTAGGCCTTTTTTTTAGCGTGGTAAAATCATCAAATGAGTCCTCCCACCCAGGGCTGAGCGGGAGGGACTGTCAGACTCGTGCTGACTAAAATCCACGGTGTCCTTCAAATAGCCCTTTACGTTCCGAGGTAACGTAATTCGTGAGTCCCGCGACCCCGGCAGGCTTTAACCCTCTAGAGGGGCTCCATCATTTTGCTGACACAAGGCGTGGTCCATGGTCGGACAGCGAGTTGCCCATTACACGCTGCCCGCATTCCCGCGCTTACGGTGGCCGGAGATCGTCTGCCGACGTCTGTCACCGTGGTTATCCACCACTGCGGCTGGGGTGGAGGGAGGACGCTGTCCTCTCCCTCACCTAGCCCGCCTCCTCCTTCGCGAGCATGACTGCTTCGCAGAAGGAGGCGACCGCTTCGCACTCCGTCTCGCCCCACAGCATGGCCTCGACCAATGCCGGGCGCGAAACGTCTCCGCCTATCGCCGTCGTGAGGACACGGTGGTGCTCTGCCCAAGCGGGGCAGTCCTGCATCGTATGCTCCACCGTAACCTGCGCACGATTCTCGCAGTGGTGACACCCAGGCGTTTTTTCCCTCCTCATCAGATACAGGTACCTCTCGAAACTTCCGTGTCCGGTGAGGACCTGCGTCATGCGGTAGGTCAGGACGCAGTGGCGCCTATCCAGCCATTCCTCAAGAAGGGGTCTTACCGCCGCGATTGAAGCGTGCCCGTCCCACTTGGACTTAGGTAATATTTAAAATAACTGGCACAATTAAAAGGAAAAAGACGATGTTTCTAAAAATATAATAATTAAATATAAAATATAATAATAATTCGAAAAGCACGAATACCCATTGGTCTCGACTGTCAATTGTAGATCTTTGGTAGTCGCTACTGTTAGTTTAATACTATCACCCAGTTACTGGATTGTGGAGGTTAGATAGATAGATAGTCGCCATGTAAAATATTGATATTCAGCTGCATCCGGTTTGACTGGAAGCTGATTCCAACATATAGTTGTGAATAGGCTAAGCAGATAATCTGTACCAAGATATTCCTTAACCTGACTCTGCGATTGTGGCCCTGTTTAATTAGGGGAACAGTTGATAAGACTGGGACACGAGGTATAATAAGGACATACACTCTTTAGGTATACTTAACACAACACTAACGTAGCGCAAGCGCCATCAGGATGTCATTTGCAAGCGGCCATTAACAAATGGCGACCTTAGCATTAGCATTGTGTTAAGTTCGCCTTAAATGTGTTATTTCCCATCATAACTCGCGTCCCCGTCTTATACACGGTTCCCCTACAGTGATTTGAGATTGTTAGCTGGATGAGAGTGAGTAGCCGGTGATGGAGGGAATGTTCCAAAGTAATTCTACTTTAGTATAATAATTATAGTATTTGTCAATACCCAAAATAAATCGGCTGTCTACATTATGTCGCCCAAATAGTTCAAGTCAACTAAGATCAATATGTTTCATTCACATGTTGACCTTGAACCAGTAACCTCTTATACGTTATTGTATACCCAGGATATGCTTATACCTATTTCGGTACTATTTATTATGTAAAATGTGAAAAATAGGACGCGATTCCGAAAAAAAGGATCTACTACAAGTCTCTTAAAAGGTCTACTACATATATGTATAGACTACTGTCTATCAACTTAAATATTAATGACGTAGACCGATTATTGGATTGGCCATATCGTCAAATTCATGATATGCACATCATGATCTGGCCATCTTAAACCAGCCATTTTGTTCAATGTTTGACGATTTGGCCATATCGGGAATATTTGGGCATATCATTTTGTGTCCAAGGTTTAGCAAATGACAATAGAAGTTTTAAATTGATTTGTTTATTATTATGAAATAACAAAATTGGTCAGTGGATATGAAGCGGGGCTCCAGCGACGGCGCCCCGTTTGACGGGACTCCAATTTCTAGGTGTTTTGTTTGAAATGCCGTACTACGCACACGGCTCTAAGGGAAATAAAAATAATCCTTGTGCCTTCATAAAGAGCAATACTAGTTACTGTTTCAATTAACCTCCTATCCATTTAATATCACGCCGAACATGACTTAACTGTAATTATTTAATCTATTGTCAGAAACAAACAATGGATGATAAATAATTTGGACAACAATACGTTCTCCTTCTTCTAAGCGTCATCACTGTTCTGGGTCTTAAAAAATTTAGAGTTTAAGTATTACACATTTTTATTGTAGTTCTTCTTTCTTTCTTTTTTTAAGAAAAACTTGACCCCACACTAGGAATTTCTTCCTGTATCGTGGGTGCGTCTACAAACATAGAAACTCACATCCATAAACTCCCAGACCCGGAAAAACTACTTGGAGCACTCCCTTTCTAGCAAAATCATGATAACCTTCGCACAGTTAATTCGCCAGTGGGTAAAGATCTCCCCTTGCTCCGTGCAAAATTCCCTAATTTGTACAAATTCTGAAAATATACGTATGTATTTACATATTACACATGACAGACATTGAAAAGCCTTTGTCAAACAGACTGGCGTGACGAAAGCGAAGCGAGGCGTTTTTATTTGTAATGTATGGAATTGTTTGAATTCAGTCACATAGAAAAGCGATCCGATAGCGTGACAGAACTATCGGACTGACGTCTCGCTTCGGTTCGATATCGCGTCGGAAACGCTTCGCTTTCGCCTGTCTGTTTGACAAAGGCATGAGAGACTGTCCGGAAAACACGAGGGAAAGATAGTGAGGCCTTTGCTCAGCAGTCGAACAGAACATGATAAAACAAAAATAATTTTCAAACTGGGTTGAATGTTGATCAGAAAAAGAACTAAATTCGTACAAACTGTTACATAAGCGTAGCAAATGCGGTACAAAGTTACTTTGTTCTCAGTTTCCCCAAACGCGAAGTTTCAGGTCGCTATGAAATTAGGAAACTTGTGCCATGAGCCAAGTACAGCATGCGCGTCTCGGCAAAATGAAAAACCTTATATTCACTAGGTTGCGGCCAGTTAGAATCCTAGATGGGTCGCGGAACTGTTTAAAAGGGCACCGTGTTCCTGGAATGAAATGGATAACCGAAGGAATAGGGGTGGTTTTTAATCAGCAAAAGTCTGCCAGTTTTTCTTTATTTAACCCGGAAAAAAGTTAATTTAGATGGAAATACGCATGAAAAAAGACTTATTTGCGAATCGTGATGAGTGTTTCATGAAAGCAAAATTATTAATTTCTCAGTGGTTTCATTCATTTGAACAGTATTTCTTTTAATAAACTCAATGCGAAATATTATTTGGTACACAATTTTTCTTCTGTGAATTCGTAAACTCGGTCTAAACAACTTCTTTCTCCGTAGTCACCATAGCAACAAGCTCGAGGCCAAAAAATAGACATTCTTATCTTATTTACCCGATTTTATTTCAATATACTTATTGTAAGAAAATGAAGAAAGGGTTCCTTTCAGGAGACAGATGAAGTGTCGCTAAAATTGGCACGTGTCTGGAATTGTGACATGAATGATGTTATATAATGTATGTCAGTAGGTACAGCTGTGTTCTTGCAATAGTATAACTAAGATACAATACGATTTCTTTTATGAATAATGTTATTTCAAGTGAGGATTTTCTCCTGTGGCGTGGAGGTCTTTGCAAAAAAAAACCATTTAAATTCACATACATAAACAGGCAGACCCCGAACAACAACCTGTAGGTCTAGGAATCGAATCCACGAAACGTAACGTAGAAGTGGATAGGTAAGATACTGCGTCAACTATGACGTCAATATGAATGACGCCCATCTTATTTTATTCAGCTTTATAAATCGAACATTAGTAATACACGGACATATTTTGAAGTGATGTTACGTTCAGCAAACCAGTACTGGACATAGACATTCCTTCATGTTGGCTTGTTCCAGAAATGGGAAAAAAATCCCGTTGATCATGCTGTCAATGTTGGGCTCAAGTCCAAACTTGTGCCTATTCCTCAATGCCAAAAATATTCCTATTAGCCAGTCGTCAAACACCGTTCGACTTTGAGAATCTCTATATCATTCTTACTTGCTTATGTCGAGTTGGTTTCGACTGCAAAGCAATAACTTATTTAGTAATTATTATTCTTATACCCACAAGGTAAACTGTGGTAACTTCTGGTTTTTGGGTTGCATTGCAAATATAATAGGGTTTCTACACAAAAAAATAATTCGTTCAAAATATTATTCCTTTTGTTACTTTAACCAAAATTGACAAAGATTCAAAGCTTCTAAAAATCACAAAACGCTTATCGGTTGGTATAATTTTACAGGCGTAATGACGTCACAAACCCTCACTCCCGAATTACGAAGCATTTTTTTTTGTCAACATTCATTGATTTAAAAAAACAAAAAATACCAGTTCATTTTTTTTAAATACTGTAACTGATGGACTAAACAGATTTTCAATTTATTTATGCAGTAAACTACCCTATTGTTAAACAATATTAATAAAAAATTGTAATAATTATTATATAGTCGCGGGACTGTTCGAATTACTGTGATCCCGGAACTACAAAGGGCTATTGAAGTACACCGTGGATTTTAGTTAGTACGAGTCTGACAGTCCCTCCCGCTCTGCCCTGGGTGGGAGGACTCATTTGATGATTCTACCACGTAAAAAAAAAATTGTTAAACGATATTACAAAATTATTTACATCATTTGGCCTCTGCAATCGTCTTTATAAATCAGTCGCCATTATCAATAAAATAACTTACTTTGAACTATAGTTGTCCGAAATCGAATGAATAGGGGGCGCCGAAGGTTTTGTTTTCTCCATGTTGCCGGTCCAATTTGTAACGTATTTCCCAAAGGTGAAGGTTTAAATTCGTAAGTTGTTTGCAGGTTCTGCTTGCCGAATCATCAATCCATTGCCAAATCTGTGAAAAGGAAAAAGGTAATTAATTTCAACTGAAGTATGTTAAGGCTCTAGGAGGAGGATGAAATAGTAGATATCAAGCAGGTTTATGATCTCAACATTCTTGGACATTTATGTTTTGTACAGGCAGTACAATGGACCTTAACTTAATGAGCGTAGGAGGCATTATAAATCAACAAGAAAACATATTTTTCTCTCTATTAAATTACATATTATGATTGCTTTATTGTCATCCTTTTATCTCAAATTGTAATTGGTGTTTTCCAAGTTGTAGGTAATAATTAAACCACGAACTTACTTAATAATAGCAATTGCCAATTGGATTTATAAAAAAAATCAGGTAATTAGTGACTGAAATTCATTGAACAACTTCGGTCCAAAGTTGCGACAAAACTGGCACTATTGGAGTAGTAGTTAAGCAACTGACTGCTGCCCTGGGTGTCGTTGTTTAAGGCCTTTACTCACAGAGCGCGATCCGGTCCGGCGATCCGATCTGGCGATCCGATCTGAACCCATGCGATCTCTGTAAGGCAGCGTCCTGCGTGAGCGACGAATACGACGCGACGCGACGTAATTCGACCTATTTCAACTACTATTATAATATTTACTTCGTGTTGCGTCGCGTCGCGTCGTATTTGACGCTCACGCAGGACGCTGCCTTACAGAGATCGCATGGGTTCAGATCGGATCGCCAGATCGGATCGCCGAACGGATCGCGCTCTGTCGGTAAAGGCCTTTAGAGCAATCAACTTTGTTAACCAATACACAAATCATTCAACAGATCATATTGTTCAGTCAATCGCATAGGTATGCGCTGATTATAATCTTAACCACAATTCCGTAACATCTACTGATTACATTGTATATTAGAGCTTCTGATAGCATTGTATATCACAATAGGTGACTATGTGGCGTAGATGTATGTATGTAGTCACTGTTAACGTAGTGAATGCAATGGTTGCAATCATCAACTATGTAGCAATCATAATATATGTTTATACAGAGTAATTTTTTGTGTATAGCAGATATTTAAGTACGTTATTGCTTAACGAAAATTAATGAACACGTTTTTTTTTTATTTTAGTAATAAATACTAAAGTCTAAAATCTGCCGTGTTACTTCAGTACTGCTTTACGTTCCAGAGTCACGATTTTCCGTTTGGACAGTTCTGCGACTAAATTACTTTTTCCTGAGGCGGTGTCCTGCGTGAGCGACAAATACGACGCAATGCGACGCAACACGAAGTAAATATTATAATAGTAGTCGAAATAGGTCGAATTTCGTCGCTCACGCAGGCCACTGAGTAAAGGGTCAATCCACACCGACACGCGACGCTGCGTGCTCATTTGAATGGAGCGACTCAAAATCTAACTTTTTGTTTTTTTTTTTTGCTTGCCTGTGCTGTCCCACTGCTGGGCGAAGGCCTCCCTCCATTCCTTCCAACGGTCTCGATTGTGCACTATTTCCTTCCAATTCTCAAGAAAGGCATCCAAATCGCCTCACCATCTTCTTCTCGGTATGCCTCGACCCCGCTTCGCTGTTTCTGGGCACCAGTCCTGAGCTTCGCGGGCACACAGCTCGTTTGGCATGCAACAGACATGTCCCACCCAGTCCCATTTAAGCTGGGCAGCCTTTTGAGCCACGTCAATGATCTGTGTTTTGGCGCAGTATAGTGTTAATTTAACATCTAAGATACTGCGCTCCACGGCACGTTGGCAAACCTTGAGTTTGGACTTTTGGATGTTTGTCAAAGAGCAAGTTTGTGTACCGTAGGTCAAGATGGGGAGGATACACATATCCATGAGTTTTCTTTTTGGAGACATGGGCAGAGTGCCCTTTATTTATTACACGAAAATAATATAAATATTTCCTGCCAGTATCGTTTCGGTATGTATTGACCCTAAGACTCTAATAATACTTCAATATGCCTATTTGTAATTCCATTGAAGTTTGCTTTCAGCTCACGTTTTGGTAATAAGAGATGAATTCCCTAAATTATTATAATCCCTTCCATCCCTTAAGTAACTCAATACGTATACGTATTGAGTTACTTAGCGGTATTCGAGGTACACTTGAGGAATCAATTTCTTTTAAATGTACATAAGGTTTACTCGTAAATGATTATGTCTTATATATTCAATATGTATTTTATATTTATTACTTGGAGTTATGTGATGGGCAGCGGGAATGTCCACAAAATAAAAAAGAGATTATGTGGTAGTTTATGTTTTAAAGCTATGCCGTCTTACAACAAAAAAGTTGAACAACTCTTGAACAGTTGTCTAATAATGCTGTCAACAGTAAAATTACATTTCACGTTGATATAAGGGTAGTTTTGCAGTTACATTTTTTTACACAAGTGTTTAACAGATGTTTAACTTTATGTAGTAAGACAGAAACTGTTTAAAGCATCTTTATTCATAACCAACGTTTAAAGTAAATCACTAAACCCAGTATTCGAATTTTAAACGGGATTTTTTTTTCATTCGTTTCGTTTTACAGATATTTCGACATTTTAACTAGTGCCATGAAATAACAATTTGAAACCATACAATATTTTTTTGTCTAATCTAAGTTCATCATTTTTCTTCACTTCACATTTTTGACAAAATTTTGCTCAAGAGATATATAAACACAGCCTACCTACTGTACAAACGATCAAGTTTGTTGACCTTAACAGCTGATTAAAAGAAACGACCATGGTTCTTTTTAGTATGGCATTTTTTTTACATTTCTCTCACGAACCAATTATTTGTAGCATTTATTTGCGACATTGACATACAAACTACTAATCAGTTTATTTTAGTTGGTCATTTAATTGGACCTTGAAACTTTAAGGGTCACCTCACACCGAGACGCGACGCGACGCGACGTGATGCGACGATACTGCAAATGTGTAGTTTTACGTGTAGTAAATAAAGTTATATTTTAAGCCGCTAGGAAAATGCGAGCGCGACATCATGCTGTGCCGCGCTATGTCTCCTCATCGGGGAAATGTGTATCTTTGTTAGATTTTGAATCGCTATTGAAATGTGCGTACATGTGGTGTGTGTGTGTGTCTTAAACCGTGAGTTGTTAGGCTGTGGGAAAGAGACAGAGCTATACAAGTCGTCTAGCGCCATCTCGTTCCCTGAGCGGAACCACTCATGCTTTAAGATGTCATGGTTGCCCACCAGCTTCGCGTCTCGGCATGAATTGACTAGTTAATAATATTTTGTTTCACTATTATGTTAAATTGGAATTAGTTCAGTGTGTTGTTCTAAATAATAAGTGGGTTACGTGTTTTTATAAATGGAAACTAAAATAATAGTCTTAAGTCTTGTCGCTGTTTTAAGGACACATTTAATTTTAGTTACTTTATACTTTGTAAATTTTTAGTTTGTAATATTTAAATATTTTAAATATTAAATTTCGTCTCTGCTTTAAAAAAATATATTAAGTAATTAAGATAGACAAGTAATTATTAAGTAATGAACATTTTGACGAAAAAGATTAAAATTATTATAAATAAATACTGTAAATTAAATATCCATAAAAATAACAAAAAGTCATTGAAACATATAACACGATATTAGGAAAACGTTTAAAAAAATGCTGCCTCCACACCATATCTCTTTGGCTGATTGTACATAGTGACATCTGATTTAATTTGTGGTTCACGGAGCTTAAATTGAATTTACAAACGAACCAAAAGAAAAAAAAACCGGATCTACTGACTGGTCTACTTGAAATAAATGCTTTGATTGATCATTTCCGGAAATCCCGGAACGTAAATTAAAATGATGGACTTAAAATGCAAAATAAATGAAAATGACAGTCTTTGAATTGATTAAATCAATCATGCTGAAGAATTCATTAATTTGATTGATAAAATTAGATACAGAATTAATTTAAATATAATTTGATTCGGTTTTGGAATGAATACTCTTACTTTGATAAATATAGATTTATTTATTTTTTATAAAAAGTTACAAAAAAAAGTAAAAGCTTTTAAGATCAGATTAGCGTCGTAACTTTCTAAGCACCGCAGTTAATATTTATAAATATTGATGGTTTGTTTATTTGATTATATATTTTTTTTTGTAAATTATGCAAAAAACATTAAAAAAATTAGTTAACAAGAAACCTTCTTCTAAAGATCAAAATTCGTTCCAATGATCCTGATTAAAGTTTTATCCAAACAAAGATAATAGCCATTGAAAGTGAAAAACAACGGTATAACTAATTATAGTTTCCATTTGTGTATGACATCGCAAAAACACGTGGAGCAGTTACTCTTAATCTTAATTATACGAGTATGTCAACTGAGCATAAAATTAAAGAATATGCTCTAGTGAGCAAATAGACAATAATAAGTCACGTGTAAAATTGTCAAAAGAACAAAGAAAGGACAAATCATAATGTAAATCATCAAAAGCCTATTTAGAACCTTTACTTGACAGTTGAAAAAAATGAGAATTTTAATTACTAAAGCTGTTGCGTGCAAGATGTTACATTAATTGTTATTTTCGATTGGCATGTTTATGATTCATTATAGAACACAATAATACTTAATAGCCATAACTTAAAATATTTAAAACAAAACTGGGCCCTTTGGTCATTCTTGACCTTGCAGCCTATCAATTAAATAATTGTAACTAGCATGGTATGTGTCTTTTTTAATTTTATCGAGACGAAAAAACAAAAGATTCAAAAATAAACAAAACAAAAATTACCGCGAAAAAGTGTTCCAAATTCTTCAAAAAAATCACTGACAACCACTGTTCACTATCATTAAAATGACACAAAAGTAAGAAAAAAACTGCCGAGTCTGTGTGATTCTCACCTTCAATTGTTTAAGCACTATTTACACACTTTTATCTCAAAAGATGCGCTTATCACAACGTGTACACCACTCCATAGCTACATATCAAGTATTTTATTCGACAAGACATCAACGTTCTATGAAAACCGCGTCTGGAAAATTGAATACAGCATGTTTTATAATTTTATCACATCACCTCCGATTTAACTACAATAAAAAAAAAACTTCTTTACATGTCTTAGTAAAAACTATTCTATAATTTAATACATCAATATATAATTTAATTATCTATGTTCAAAATTTCATGTAAATCCATTCAGCCGTTTTTACGTAATTGAGTAATAAAAATACCGTCGGAAAGTATCACATAAATGACATTAGTATTGTAAATGCTATGGATTACGTACTTGTTACACGCTTGCTGGTATCACAAAGAGTGGTGTGACTGTAGTCATTTCTTTCCTATTTATTTAAATATGAGGATCTTCCTTAACGTGAGTTAACGAATACATTATATTTTAAAGGCATGAACAAAATCGTTAGAATAGTTATAGAAATACCAAAATCGTGCAAATAATTATACTACAAATACTAGTTATTACAAACTTCTTCGGAAAATCAGTAATACGTCATCTTCGTCACCCATGTAAAGGTTTGTATTGGGTTTTTCCGGTACTTTACGAAAACGGTGTTCGACAAGGTGCGTATGAGTAGGTAATAAGGAGTTATCAGTTTTTTTGTTAAAGCTGGCCCGCACTAGGAATTCCTCCCGAATTGCAGGAGCGCTAAAGCCCAGTCCATTAAATCCAAAAATGATAACATGCAGATCATTCAAAAATTTTCTCCGTGCGGGAATTGAATTTGCGAGATGCAGCGCCACCGGTCAATTGCTCAGTCATTGCGCCAATGTGCTTTTTTGTTTATCTGATTATAATGTAGGGAATTAAACTTCAAATAAAGTAAATTAAGAAGAAGTAATTTCAAAATATCACTACAAATAATTGCTGAAACTTTTAATACTATTTACTAAGTTCAAATTGGCTTTTATCAAGTTTGATGAAATTCAAAACGAGATTTAAAAAGTTATGAGTGCAATAAAGTTAATAAAAACTGACAGCACAACAATTTTCTATATTTTATGCTACTGACTGTACAGTCACGAGCAATAACATGTGTACACTTAACAAAATTCAAACCCAATTTACTCGTAAAATACTGGTTTCCACTTTGAAATAAGACCTATTTCGTAATAGTATGGCTTCCAAAATAGAAGTCTAATGAAAAGGCAAAAGTTTAATCAATATGGTAGCAGAACATCGCTTTTGAATACTGCTTAGTGGATACAATCCTTACTTGTTTTGCAAGCCTTCATAAATTTAAAAAAAGCGTCACATTTTAACAAATTGTAAACTTAGCACAACGACACAAATTATAAACTTAGCACTAATAATGTTTAAATTATTTTTTATCGTGAAGATCCGCCTTGTTGTATCAAACGCCATTTTATAACTATCGGCTAGACAATGATACTGTCGTCTAGGAAAAAGGAAAATGATGTAGTCTGTTTTTTTCCCGCCGCGAACAATAGTTGTTGAATTTCTTTTATAAAACAGTTCAATTAAAATCTAAGACATTCAGAATCGGTCGCGGGACTTTCGAATTACCGTGACCCCAGAACGTAAAGGGTTATTGAAAGACACCATAGATTTAATCAGTACGAGTCTGAGAGTACTTCCCGCTCTGCTCTGGGTGGTAGGACTCATTTGATGATTTTACCACGACAAAAAAAAAGAAATTCAGAATCAAATTCAAAATCGCGGATCGGGACAAAAATGTTGATGAGTTGCAAATCAGACTTCAAAAAACCCAAGTTTTTTAATAAAAGATGCCATGGAACAATGAACAGGCAAAGTTAAATTAGTCATGCCATAAAGCGATGATAATAATGACGGTTAATTGAATAGGATCATTAACAGGGCATTATTGAACAGGATGTGTCTTCCGAAAATATTTAATGTCCAACAAAATGTTAGGTTTACCCATGATATCCCATTTTTTGTCATTGTTTTAATTACAAACGGATGGAGTTGAATGAATGTGAATTTTGAATGAATGATGGAGTAGGAATTAAAGAATATAGAGTGAATGAAAGCGTGACTTTGATGTGAATGAAAGCGTTGACAGGGAAGAATCAAAAATGAAAAATGGAAATGAAAAAAACGTGTTTTTTCGATTTTCCAATTCACACTAGATATTTTTCAAATAAGTAGGTGCATTTACAAGCTATAAAGCTTAAATTTTCAGCGAGTAACATATTGTATTTAACCGACTTCTAATAAGGAGGAGGCTCTCTATTTATAAACAAGAAAGAAAGCTTTTGTAAACAAAAACATTTTTGCTTTGTCCGTCTCAAGAGAGCATGTAAGATCAAATTAATTTATGTAAATTTCACAAAGAAACAGGTAATGAGACTGTCTGACAAATCCCTGAGGGGTTCTAGGAATCCCAATTAGGTTCAGAAATTTCCAAAGAATGTCTAGGGAATTATTTTCGATCTGATTCCGTTACTTTATGTCTCGAGTTAAGTATTTCTTTTATTTATATGAGGTAGGACTGACTTGACGTGAGATGAACATCTAGACTTTTTTTATTTTAATAAGGCTCTTTTACAAGGGAGCAACGATTTGTTGTCCGTGTAATTTTTATGTTGTTATGCCCGACAGGGCCTACAATGCTCCAAAACTATTGTATGTATCTTTATGTACCTACCACCTAATTTTACATTGTGGAATGCAATAAACGTATTGAGTATTGAGTATTATATATTATTTTGCAGCTTTTTCTCTGGTTGAGACACCTTTTCGAAGCTCAAAATTTCGGAATACATAAGGTTGGATGGCTTCCTTGTGAATTAAAGAAAATAAGTGGACGTTAAAAAATATAAAAAAATTACATAAACAGATATACTACAGTACAATATCATCTAAGGCGACATGTTGCGTCGATGCGAAATGAACGGACGGTCTCGACACATGGGACATAATTTATGTCCGCAAGAAGAAGAAAAATCAGTGTTTTAAGAAGCGACAAATCCCGTCACTTTTGGTGATAAATTCCCATTCAGGGATCGTCTGGCTGGCGACCACTCCACTCGCATAAATTGAGTTGAATGAGCCAGTTCTTGACGGATCTACAGACAACTGAGGAACCTACGGTGTGAGCATAAATTTCACTGAACTTTGACACCTACTTTCTTCACGCCCTACCTGCTTTCTTTAAAGGTTGTGAGAAAGTTGCAAAGTGAACAACGCGAGGCGATACACCCGATGTTGCAGATGACTGCAATGCACGTAAGTATAATTGATTGTTACCTTTATACTTTAAAGTGTAAAAATCCAAGAGATTAAAGATTATAATTCGTCATCTGCTGAACCTTTTTTCAGGCTACGTTGGGTTCTACTTTCAGTCTCACGGAATGCAGCTGAATATCAGTATTTTACATAGAACGATAGCCTTCATGACCTCCGTAACCAAGATATACTGCTGGAAGGGGTCCTCTGCCTGGTCGCGGGACTTACGAATTACTCCCCCCGGAACGTACCTAAAGGGTTTTTAAAGGACATCGTGGATTTTAGTCAGTACGAGTCTGACAGTCTCTCCCGCTCTGCCCTGGGTGGGAGGACTCATTTAACGATTTTACCACGATAAAAAAGATGTCCTCTGCATTGTGGTCGATACAGACTATTGGAAATGCGTACCGAATATTGAATTGTTTCGTTAAACAGTGTTAGTTTTCTATATTGAGTTTCTCAAGAAAATATTATTCTGTATGCCATTGTCCTATACAAACATAGCATATGTTACCTTCAATACATTTTTCTTTAAGAAAAATGTAATTTGGATGAATCACGAGGAAATCATTGATGATGATTCTTCTTGGTATTTCCTCGAAGCGTATGATTATGTGGTTTCATTACTTCACGAATTACATTGGTATTCCTCCTCTTATTTGTTCCTCTCAATTATTTCGTATCTTTATGAGTTACGATTTCCTTTACGTTTTCCGAAGTCAATTATTCCTAGCAAAAACTCCTAGTAACTAAATAACCTTTCATTACATAATTTTGATGGTATTTATTTTCCTACTCCACTATTCTTTTCTGATTAATTTCGTATTTCTTTATTGTCTCAGCGCTTTTCTGGTGGTTGCCAATGTTGATTCTGGCTTTCAGGAATTGCTGGTTTTGGAATATTGCAGTGGGATTGTCCCAATAAAAAGCCCCCATGACAAAAATATTATTTATGATTGTTTTAAAAAATATATATCAACCTGTAACATGTTGTACCTACCCACCTATCTATGTTGAACAACATTGTCTTCAAATCGTTTGAGATTAGCATTGAGAATGTCTCTACGTAACACAGATAATGCCACTGCGGCATGCCTCACTTCAAATTGACGTGAATTAAGTCGTGGTTATAACTGTGCGAAGGTTTATTGTCGGTTTGAAACACAGATAACCTCCTCAAGATGCACACGTCGATGCTCTTGGTAAAGCAAATGAATAAATGAAAGCAAATGTACTGACGTGTGGCGCGCATATCGAACATTAACCTTCCACTGTAGTGATAGAGTTGAAAATCTATTAAAAGAATAGTGTATAACATGGGGACTCGAGGTATAATGGGGACATACACTCTTTAGGCATACTTATCACAACGCAATCAGGACGTCATTTGCAAGCGGCCATTAACATATGGCGTCCAGTTGGCGCTTGCGCTACGTTAGTATTGTGTTAAGTTTGCCTTAAGTGTGTGATTTCCCATCATCTGCTTGAATGTGTGATTTGCCATCATACCTCGCGTCCCCGTCTTATACAGTGTTCCCCTACATAAGCTAAGCAAACGCATGGTTGATAAAAAACGTGACTAAGTAAATTGTAAAGTAACTTATTAAAAGCAGAGGATTAATGAAAGAATAGTTTAATCATCACCACCATCATCATCTTTCTGCCTAGCCTTTTCTCAACTGTTGGGGTCAGCTTTAAGAATAATTAATCAAATATATAAATAATAATTTTGACAGGCCTGTTGGTCTAGTGGTTAGTGACCCTGACTGCTATGCCGGAGGTCGTGGGTTCGATCCCCACCCAGGACAAATGTTTGTGTGATGAGCACGATCCTTTGTTCTGTGTCTGGGTGTTATTTATCTATAATATTTTGCATTTAGAAATATATAAGTATGTTTATCAGTTGTCTAGTACCCATAACACAAGCTCTGCTTAGCTTGTGTTATGGGTACTAGACAACTGCGTCTTGCGTTGTGTGATAGTTGTGGAATATTTATTTTTTATTTATGGATGATATAGCCTTTGTTCCCGGCTGTCATTAGTAGATCTTTGACAGTCGTTACTGTTAGTTAGAAGCTAAAAAGCCTGACAACCTGTCTAAACCAGGGGTACATAACACTGTACTCCTGGGTTCCAGTTACTGGGTTGTGGAAGACAGACAGTCACTCCTGATGTAACACTGATGTTCATTCAATCTGGTTCGACTGGGAGCCGACCCCAATATATTTAGGAAAATGCTAGGAAGAGGATGATTTGGCCTTATAAATTGATTTTTTTTTATAAAACGTTGCCCTACACTAGGAATTTCACCTGTGTCGTGGGTGCGTTTACAAACATATAAACTTTCATACACAAACGCCCAGACCCGGAACAACTACTTGTAGATCATACAAATATTTGCTCCGTGAAGGAATCGAACCTGCGACTCCCAGTGCAGCAATCTAATCGCTCAGCCGCTGCGCTAACCGTAATTTGATGTGCTGTAAGAATTAAATAACCGCATGCGCACTCCTAGCACACAAAAATGTGTGCATGTACGTGTTTAATAGCTGTTTGAAGAAGATTATGCCAATCTCTTGGGATCATCATCATCATAAACCGATCCTGGTGAGATTAGCTTGTAATCTCACGCTCGTATCATCATAATAGTATAATCTTGGAGAGGTTCTGCATACCCTAATCATATGCACAACCGGATTTGATTTTGCATATCCGACTCTACGGGTACTCGGCACCGGCTCACCTGGTTCTACCCGGTTCCAAATCTTTACATTTTTTTTTTCAATAGACGCCCGACATATGCAGACAAAAAGAATACCACAGAATCAATGAGAAGATTTAATTCAATCATTGATAGTGGGTTTTCCCAAACACTCAGTGCTTACAAGAACATCGTTAAAAATTGAAAGTCATCCTCGTATTGTTGTTGTAATTCATTGACCAGTGACCACAAAGTGTGGCAATGTATCAATTATTAGTCATGGCCTGCTTTATGTGCGAAGTCAATGATGGGGACTATCAAATCGGTCGTAGCGCGCGATGTGGCAGAGATGTGAATTAAGCCTTTGTGACGTTTTTATTTGTAATGTGTAGAATTGTTTGAATCCAGTCACATAGAAAAGCGAAAGCGATCCGATAGCGTGACAGAACTATCGGACTGACGTCTGGCTTCGGAAACGCTTCGCTTTCGCCTGTCTGTTTGACAAAGGCATAAATAAGGGTATGTTTTTATGAAGTATACAAACTTAATGATGACCGCACCTGACCTGACTTCAACAACATAGCATTCGCCATTTCTTGCCGTTCCAAAAATTAAAAGAGTGATAACGGATATACATAAGACTTGTCGACTTTATGAATTATGTATTTAGTACATAGACAAGGCTAGCAATAAAATTATATATTAATAATAGACAATTTCTATCAAGTTTGGAGGATCTAGAAATGGCCAACAATCTGAGTTCTTTACATAACCTGATTTCATTCACAATATTTTGGAATCATGTTTGTGTGTTGAGATTTTTGCGCGATAAAGGTAATAAAAGCGAACGTGTTTTTGTAAGTATTTTTTACGTCTTTTCATTTGTGATTTCAGATAGGATATTCATTGAAACGATGTCATTTCCTTCCTATCTTATTTATAATAATAATTCCTTTTTAGGGTTCCGTACCCGAAGAGTAAAACCGGACCGGACTGGGATATCGAAGGAACAACTTGAATTTTAGTCAGTATGACTCTGACAGTAAATGGGCTCATTTGAAAAACACGATGAAAAAGGGGCTATCATACAACAGACATGATTATGTTAAGTATAAAAAAAATCAATAACACTAAATACTTTACAGCTAACGATTGCCGAGTAAACCAGCATATTTTCAATCAGAATTTAATGTATTATATTACCAGTTGAAAGCAGTCTATTAAGTAGTGCAGCTGTTGTACTCAACAACTTCGTGCTATTATTTAAAGCCTTTGTCAAACAAACAGGCGTGGCGAATACGAAGCGAGGCGTTTTTATTTGTAATATATGGAATTGTTTCAATCCAGTCACATAGAACAGCGAAAGCGATCCGATAGCGTGACCGAACCGATGCGAAGACGTGGCGAAGGCGTATTTGCTCTGTTTGACGTTGTTCATAAAAAGTCAGCTAATACAACTGTCATGCCCCGGTTCGCTATCGCCTGTCAGTTTGACAAAGGCTTAAGAGTGAAAACAAAGCAATTCGCAATGGTAAATTGACTTAGACAGTCTGTTTTTCGCAATAACATATTATTATTTTACATTGATTTGCATCAGAATACTGCCAATGACAATGTCTGAAAATTGGTTCGTATGTCTGATAATAAATTATGCATGGAATGATTGAATTTATAATGAAGCTTTTGCCACAGCCTACAATATTCTAGAATTATTGTTCCACGTGATCATTGTGAACTTCCTACTCAAATTAAAATATGGCACTTTGACTGAAAAATCTAATAAGTCCCTCGGTTACATTAACAAAAACTATATTGTATGGAAAATTTAAAAACAGTGTCCAGTGTGCGAACAAGGAACTAATTTTTTAAATTATTTTAACGTCAATGTTTACTTTACGTCAAAAAAATGTGAAATCATAGAGCATCGGAACTTTCTTTCGTTTCTTTTTAACATAAGTCAAAATTGAAAAAGATATGACGCTTTTAAAATTCAAAATACGACACTTTTTAATCTAATTTAGGCATACTTACATAGTTTTGACGGCACGGGATCCCCACACCCAAAGGATGCGTTTTATCCTTCTCAATATTTATTTATTGATTTAACAAGCACGTGTTTAATTTTAAAAAATATATATATATTTATTAGCGGACTAAATAGATTTGCAATTTAGTAACATTGTTATCATGCCCAATTTTAATTTTAATACCTATGTTGATACCAGTGTTACCAACCGTGCCCAAAATTCTTTCGAATTGGAACAAACAATAAACAAAATTGCATTAAAGTCAGTTTTGGAGATAAACTTGTCTGAACATGGTTGAACATAGTTATTTATTGCAAAGAGCAAAAAAATAAAATTGTTGAAGTCAAAGCGATTCGCAAGTATATTATTGTAAGAAGATTAGCATGGAAACATAAATTTACGTTTATAAGTAGGTCATCTTGAAAAACATAAAAAGAAAATGGTTTGAAGAAAACGAATCCTATGGATTTCATAGCTAATAGAAGTTGTAACGATAAATGAAACTTAATGGTTCTTGAAGAAAATCCTGAACGTTTTGTAATCGTTCGTCAAACTTAGTTTTTGTTACGTACGTAGGTTCAGTTAGGTATACTTTATAGGTACTTTGGTGACAGTTAGCTCCCGGTGCAGGAAAAAGAAAGCGGTAGATGTGGCAATTTTATATCTTTGCTTTTAGTTCTTGATTATACCAACACAATCGAGCTTAGAAGCAAAGATGAGACTTAAAATGGAGCCAGCTTACCCAGAAGAAACTGAAACTACTGCGTACCAAAGGTAAACCGTTAACCCTTAATTACTCGCATAGGGTCAGAGCAAATATGCGGTTCAAAAAAGAAGCAGCAGTTACAGTTCAAATTTCCCCGGACCTCCGCTTGCTGCCTAATTGGTGTCCATAACATTATGGTAGCAATCAAGTTTCAGGAGTGCGCAAGGTTGCATCGCTTTACGCATTGCTCTCTTGTGTCGTGACCCCATGCGAGTAGTTAAGTAACTTTTTTGATAGAGGTGATTTATATGATTTACTTAGTTTTTTCGTATATTAATATTTCAATTTACAGTATATCATCACAAGGGGTTAAAAATGTATGGTACCGAAAGATACAGGAGCAACTCCTAGTGCTAAGACTGTGGTATATATTTTGAAAAAAAGTGAATACATTTTATGAATTTATTTATATATTTACATGAGACGAACTGTCAAGACATAATATGATAGCTGCCTGTATCACACGATCTCATCTCAACTAGATTTTCTTTTGCAATTTTTGATCAATGGTTGTCCTTATGTAAATCATTGTCTCAGTATACTATGATGCATCTAGAAAGTTCTTTACCTACTCGACTTCCAATTACCCCATTCAGAATTGAAGTTTATTACTCTCTTTGTTATATAAGTGAAGCCTTGATCATTAATAAAATAGTGATCGACGAAGTGATTTCATTAATTATCTGAATCACTTCATAAGTGGGTAACACGCTTTAAAATCAGACATGCGCGGTGTAATACACTTGTCTCGTAATGACGTCTAATGGCGGGTGCTAAGCCTATCTGTGACGTCAGCAAGCGGTTGCCAAGCTTATCAAACGTAGTGATTATGGTATTAATTGCTGAAGGTCGGTCATTGTACTGTGTTTGGAAATTGGGAAGGATTTGTGAAGATTCCTTTTAGGTGATAAGAAATGATTTGATGGTGTGATTTGAGTACATTGACTTAGTAAACACTTATGGCCTACGAGTTCTTGCACGCGCACCATGATCAATTCTATCTTTATTTATACTAAGAATAGATAAAGCTGTTTCATAATTATTTCTACACAATTCGACTGTTTTTAAACGGATTTAAAAAAAAAAAACTAAGTCACCGACTTCCGAAAGATAAGTTATACTTACTACAGATCACGTATTTGACAAGAATTTGGGTGGAAATTAAAAAAAAAAACTACCACGATAAAGTCTAGAAGGAGTTCGTTTTGTTTTATTTTTTTAAATACTCTTTACACGATTAAGGTGATTGATATTATGATCCATACACCATTGAATTTATTTTCTATACATTTTTAAACATAACCATGTTTAAAAAGGTAAAAATCTTTCTACTTTTTCTTATTTTTCTTTTAGTCTTTCGAATAAATTCTTTTCTACGGTGCCATGCTACTCGTTCAGAAGGTTGTATAGGTAATTCAATATGCAGATGATCACATGATGCAATCATGAACATTTTTTATTATTCTTCAGCCTCATTCAAGCATAACAATCCATGGTAATTGGCTACATGACCTTACAAGTGACCTCTGCATGACAAATGACCCGACAAGGTGTCAAGTACTGGTACTGGTACTGAACTAAATCGGCTTAGTAGAACGCTTGACTACACATCAACATGATCGATGGATAATACATGGATTAAGAAGAGGTAGGGGAACAGTGTATAAGACCGGGTGTGTTGGGAAATCACACACTTAACACAATACTAACGTAGCGCAAGCGCCAATAGGACGCCATTTGTTAATGGCCGTTTGCAAATGACGTCCTAATGGCGCTTGCGCTACGTTAGTGGTGTGTTAAGTATGCCTAAAGAGTGTATGTCCCCATTATACCTCGCGTCCCCGTCTTATACACTGTTATATAAATTCGCGTCTCCTCCTTTGATTCGGGATGAGCACTTGTGAATATTGTTCATTGTTGAAATTAATCAGTCAATCAAAATCAGAAACTGAGAATCCAAATATTACATCACATAGGGTTCCCACCCAGGGCAGAGCGGGAGGGACTGATAGACTCGTACTGACTAAAATCCACGGTGATTCTTCAAAAGCCCTTTACGTTCCAAGGTCATGGTTACTTGTTTAGACAGGCCACCAATAAGTCGGTAATATTATGAGGTTACAAAAAAAAAATTGCGATTACAGTAGAATCCGGATATAACGACTTTCAAGGGACCGGCGATACTATGACGTACTAACCGGATGACGTACAAAACGGCAGGATTATTTCTTAAGTACTGTACTTAACTTACGAATACATATGTATTATAAATGCGAAAGTTTGAAAATTTTGTAGAAATCACATGTGCTTTATTTTAATGGTTCTTAAACATTCCAAATTACAAATAGGTACATAATGTACCTACTGTAATACAAAGAGATAAAATACACACGCAATACTCTGTTACTGTAGAAAGTCTGTGATTTGTGTTTGTTTTTGACAAACTTTTGTTCGGTAGTAAGAACTTCGTACAGAATTGTAAATTCGTGACATCATTGTTTTCATACGATCATCGAGCGTTTCCGCAGCCTTCAGAACTTCAGACACACTAAAGGTTGGATGAATCTCCTCTGGTTCGTCATCATCACGGTGCGTAGCTTGTGTAAACAAAACATTGCGGGTCGTTTTAACCGGACGTATTATCATAAATACTGGTCGCTATAAGCAGTTGATCGCTTAAACCGGAGTCGCACTAAACGGTTATATTTTCTCAGTACCTAATAATGAAACCTAACTAGAGTAAACATTATCGTCGCTAAAATCGGTTAGTCGTTATAAGCGAAGTCGTTATATATGAATTCTACTGTACTTTGAAATATTTACTATTACTATTTTTTTAATTGTTTTTTTTTTCATTCCCAGTCATTTCTCTATAAAAAGTTCCTAAAAATGTAAGGCCAAACATTTGTCTCTCGGAAAAATACACATACTCGTACAAAAGCGCAAAACACATTCAACTTTCACAAACTCATTTTTGCTTTTTTTGAAGTCAGTAACCTGGACGTCACCTTAAAAGATGACGTAAATAAAAAGTGCATTAGTCTCATGTTTATTTTAAGCTCGCAAAAGTGTATTTCGTAACTTTAAAATACATAATCGGAATCGCCAAATAACGATAATTTATGGACCCAAACGGCGGAACGGTCTTAGCTTCAATTCAAATAAAATTGTGCTAAAAATGTATGCAGATTGCACATGGCTATGTAAATATACAATCTCATTTAAATTATACAATAACATAACCATTTAATTGTATAATTAAATAACAATGTATACAAGTCCCGTGTATGAACACATTTTACTACAAAGTTAGTGAGAGCGGATAGACGTATGAAGGTATAGATGGATTTGATACTATTCGCCTGACTGATTTCTAACGGATTTTAGTGGATCAACACGTGGGCGACGCCGTAGGCATAAGACAGTAAATACTGTTTCCTGTTTTCAATATTCTTGCTTGGCAATCAATAAAGTTACATAGCGTAAATGATTTATCAACTGACAACATTTATCCTAACTATCTAGATTCCTAACAAAATTGGCAGGCACTTAGCTTAGGGATACTTTGACGTTAAACATTGCTAATATGGCTGCCCTAGTTCAACAGTAAGATATCTTAAAAAAAAAAACAAATTTGAGTTAAGTATTGTTTCATGTGAAAAATTTGCTCAATTTTGTTTTTTTTAAGATATCTTACTGTTGAACTAGGGCAGCGATATAACAAATAATTTTCTCAATTTACTTGACACGGAATCTGAATCAAATCAAATCAAAAATATTCATTTTCTAGAACACGATAAATAAGGTGTTACAGTTAGTTTGTTTCAGCATATCCTGCCATTAGATGGCGTGCAAATGTATTTATATTCATGTCCATTAATCTAAATTACAAATTGAATATTTTCTCTGCTGTGACAAAATAGATTAAATTAAACAACTCTCCTCACTAGGGCCACTACAAAGGAAACTTCTATTAAATCACCACTTAACGATTCCCTCATGTTGTTTCAATATTTTCTGTGAAATTACCCTTACAGGCAATAAGACAGTGGCACGGTTCGTAAGAGAGTCGGTATACTCAATTCGGAGGTAACTTTCCTCATGTGTCATAAAAGTAAGTGTAACCAGGTTTATACCCAAAACCTACGTCAATCCGACACTTACTTCTATTTACCAAACACGACATTTTGAAGGTAGCAACATTTTCCTTAGACCTCTACGAGGTAAATATTAAATGTCGTGTTCAAAGTCAGTGTTACCAGCCATAAAAAAACTACCAAAATTTAGTAGCCTTGAGGCATCTAAGGAAAATGATTTCCTTGTGAGTCCTTAAAAGCAAAGGTTTGAATAATAATTTAATGTGACAAAATGAGGTCAAAGGCGAATCGGAAAAGGAAAGGTTTTAAAGAAGATTTTTTTTGGGACATGGTTAAGGTTTAAAACTTGTCTTTGATAATTAAAATATCGGTTATCAAAATCCTAATTCTAACTTAATATAATAACTGAATTTTTTCTTATATCAGTAGTGTCAGCAAATTGATGGGGCCCCCTTCTAGAGGACCAAGGCCTGCCGGGGTCGCAAGTCTCACGAATCACCGTGAACCCGAAACGTAAAGGGCTATTGAAGGACACCGTGAATTTTAGTCGGTACGAGTCTGACATTCCCCTCCGCTCTGCTCTGGGATTCCTTTAATGATTTTACAACGCAATAAAAACAAAAAAATAAAAGAATGTCAGGTGTATGGAAACGTACATAGGGCAGCACTTTTTCCAGGACGAAAGTATCCTGGAAAAAGTGCTGTTCCCTAAGAAAACAACAATAACGTTCTTCGAATAAAACATGACATTTTGTGCACAACCCGAATTGACACTTATCAGCTTTGGCAAGCACACCAACGACTTTCACCAACACCGACTTCGACCAATTTTCTGAATCACTTTAAAGTGGCTAATAAAGTAAATACATTAATAATAAAGTCTCTACGATGGTTGTTGAGAAAGGGGCCGCACATTGTGTGGGTCGTGGGGCCTAGAGCGGCTAGAACTGCAAATCGGCCACTGCTCCACTGCATTATAAAAAAAAAGATTCAAGGATCAGATAGTAATTATTATAACATTGACCTCTAGGGTGGCGTTGTGCGGGTATGCGGGCAGCGAGTAATGAGCAACTCGCTGTCCGACCATGGACCATACCCGGGTTGACGGCGCGTTGTGTCCCACGCGCGCCTCAAAGAGTGTAAGCAAAATGACGGGGCCCCCCTCTAGAGGGCCAAAGCCTGCTGGGGTCGTGGGACTTACGAATTACCGTGACCCCCTAACGTAAAGGGCTATTTAAGGACACCGTGGATTTTAGTTAGTACGAGTCTGACAGTCCCTCCCGCCCTGCCCTGGGTGGGGACTCATTTGATGATTTTACCACTATAAAAAAAAAACGGTGGTGTTGTAATGTACAAACAGCTTCAGCGAAAACCACCTTTGATTAGTTTTCTTTTAGCATACTGTACTAACATACATACTTCTTGAATATACTTAAAAATAAAGTAACAGTATCGCTTTATTTTAATTACTCCGGTGACCTACTAAACAGCTGTGCTATCAAACAATATTGTATTTCTGCCATAATTAGTTCATACACGTGTGCTTAATGAGCTCTTAAACTGAATTTTGAAAATATTTTTATTTGCCGTGAGTGTTTTTAGCCTTTTCTTTACGTTGTAAAATCATAAATTGAGTCCACCCACTCTGGGTGGAGCGGAAGCGTCTGTCAGACTCGTAGTGACTAAAATCCATGGAGTTCTTTCAATGCCTGTTAAGGCAGTCCCGATCCTTGATCAGAAGCAAAGAAGAGGCCTGGTGGCCTTCAAATCGTCTAGCGCCATCGTTCCCACAGCTGAACTACTCACGCTTTAATACGTCATGGTAGGCCACCTGAGATAGACCAACCTCAACCAGAAGGGACTGAAACTCCTGCGCATCGAACAGCAAAAACTGTTTAGAGGCGGACTCCGACAAGATAGTGCGGCAGGCAACTCTGGCGAGGCCTACCAATGCCAGTAGGATCGCAAGGAGGTAGTGGTAGTCTGAGGTGTACAATTTACATACTATTCGTAATCGTTATTCTATCTAAAAACTATCTGCGCGCCGAATGTCCTCAAATGCGTTCAATAGTTTTTGCGTGCAAGGGAACTAACATCCATCCGTCCATCCTTACAAACTTAAGCATTTAAAAATATGGTAGTGTAATTTTATTTTATTGTACTGTCTCAACATTACGTGAAACGGTTTATTCCACTTTGTTTACCCAGGTGATACGAGTTTCACCCAGGTGAATAAAGTGGACAACTTTGGTGTCCTTTGTTCACTTCGGAAAAATATCACCTATATCATTAAACAATAAACATAAATATTTGGCACGCCATTTTTCCTCTACATTGACATTGTATCATTGAGCCTTGTTCCACTTAGATAAGGTCAGCAGAGATGTATTCAAATTCTTTTAAGTATTTTATTAATGTTCAAGTGTCATTTTAAATGGTAGTGTATTTATTGTGGTATTATTAGGAATTAATGTATGAATGTTTTTCTAGACAAGGAAATGAACTCTGATGACAAATGAGAGACTGTTTAATATGTTTAGTCCTCTTTCATATTTGATGTTCCCATGGGACACTTGCCAATCTACATGCAGGCAAACTGCCTCGACTCAAGAATTTTCTGGAATCATTCTGAATTAGAATATAAATTTGAATTTTGAATCGTTGTCATGATGACTGAATCTAGCTGAGTTGAGAAATGAGGTATTCGACTGAAAAAATCGTATCAGGCCGCTTGTTTACGCCCGTTTTTTTCATCGGACAACGGAGCGCTTTTTAAACAACGCGAACAAAACTTTAACCTTTAAAAATTTGCCAATACATCATTAGCAACAGCAAGTACGAGCCCCCACACTTGAATTTTGATGCGTTATATCTTTGTAAATATACATTAATTAAAAATTGATGATGTCGACATGCCTGTTGACTTAAGGCGGGTCTCAGAATACCGGTGATAGATACAAAGGGAGATAGGTAGACGCTTCTTGAGTTAGTCGCGTGTTTCTTTATCAGAGACATCGGTACATACTGTCCATTGAAAAGAAAAGTATCTCGAGTGGTTTGATGATAAAACTGGTAGAGTTTGTATATGATAAAGTCTGGGTACAATCCCTTATGAAATGTATTACGGTACTTTTGGCTTAAATTTGCGATTGCAGTTGAATCATTACGTCAGTATTTTTTTTTTATCGTGGTAAAATCATCAAATGAGTCCTCCCACCCAGGGCAGAGCGGGAGGGACTGTCAGACTCGTACTGACTAAAATCCACGGTGTCCTTCAATAGCCCTTTACGTTCCGGGGTCACGGTAATTCGTTCAGTCCCGCGACCATTACGTCAGTATAATATGCTTTTTTTTTTCGGATGTTGTCAAGAGACAGTTGGTAAAGTGACCAAGAAATCGACTCCTGCGCTGGCCGCTGGTTCGATTTCCGCGCAAAATTAATAACTATGCGCGGTAATCGAAAAAGGTCAATCGTAAAAAGAATATGTATTGTTAAATGGAGTAAAATTTTGCATTTTATTCATAATTTGGCAAATTAATTTTTTGTTTAGTAAATATTTTTATTTCTTATGACGTTAATTAATGTCCTGTTCCTGACATTTGAATAATTTATGTTGAATAAATAAGAACTACTGAGAATTTCCATGTGGAAACCCAATGTGACTAGTGTCCGACCTGGGAATCGAATCCAGAACCACAAGCTCTGCAGTAGCGCTTGTGACCACTAGACCAGCGAGGCAGTCAAGTACCTTTAATCACGATGGTTAAATATTGGTTCGCAAATGTCCTTGGAAAATGTGTCATAACTCAACAAAAACCGCAATGTAAATGTTCTTCATATAACTCGCGAAATCATAAGTAATTTAGTTTGTGGTAAGCAAAGAACTGATTTGCATAAAGTAACTGAATATAGTAATCTTTACTACTAGTTTGTTTGTTTGAACGTGCCAATCTTAGAACTACTGGTTGGAACTGAAAAAATATTATTGTGTTGGATATTCCATTTATCGAGGAAGGTTATGGGCTATAAAATATCACGCTAAGACCATAAGGTGTCGAGCAGCGGGGTGAAAGCCCGGAGAAAAGCTAGTTTTCGCATAACTTTGTTTCGACATAATATAAGTCTTTTAAGAATCATTAGAACATTATTATGGCGGCCACGGCGACGGATTTCGGCAGACGATCTCCGGCCACCGTAGGCGTGGGCATGCGGGCGGCGAGTAATGGGCGACTCGCTGTCCAACCATGGACCATGCTCGGGTCGACGGACAAACTCGTACTAACTATAATCCACGGTGTCCTTCAATAGCCCTTTACGTTAAAGGACATTCTGTGTTTTAAAAGGGAAGGCGGTTTAAGTTAGTATTTATTAGTTACGCCGGAAATTACTTAAACTAGTTCATATCTTGCTCTAAATTGGGACCTAAAATTCAATAACTTCTATGGTTTATTTTTCTTTAGTAAATTACTTTAAAGGACGTCTAGACTGGAAGGAAGTTAGCATTAGTAAAGACCTGAAAACCTTAAACCTATTCTTTTTTTAACTTTTACTCGTATTAACGTTACTCGTATTACTCAAAGAATAT